>CM070629.1:37407247-37875266 GCA_036346255.1 Ampelocalamus luodianensis
AAATGGCCAACAACGGTGTAACCATACATCTCTCCACTCCATGTTTGCATCACCGCCTCCTTGGTGAAATAGTGAGAGGTACTTCTCGGGATGCTGCGCTACTGTCGAACAGGCGACCATGACATGGGAGCAGGGCCTATGTAGAAGAAGGGGCTTGTTACAAGTGCATACGCAACTATCGCGGCGGAGCGTGCACTCATGGGTGATCCTCTCACGGTTAGTCCCACGACGTCCTTTATCGCTGCACATTATCTCGAAGCGAAGCTCCCTCGTGCCCATCTTGAATGCCCGGTGCATCTCACCCTTCTTGCTCTTCTCCTCCATGTATGCGGTGATCATGGCGGAGTAGAGTACTCATCATTGCCATGGCGGCGACGCATTCTTGCATCTGTTAACAAAGTAGTTTGTGGTATGCGAGAATTACCTCCACAATACCAACCAAAGGAGGCACCGCGCCGCGCATGACCCGAGTTGTAGACCTCAGCTAGGTTGGTTGTCATGATACCATATCGAGCACCACCCCTGTCATATAGCAGCGACCACTTCTCCTTAGGCTCGTGCTCAATCCAGTCTGAGAAGCATTTGACCTGTGCCCCTGTCTTCCTCGTGAGACCAGGACCGTCTATGGGTAGCTGTGGCAATGCCGGGGCACAGTCGGTAGCTTAGGCGGCCCTTCTCGCTGCCTCGCTTCTGTGGGTTTGGGTTTGATCGTCCAGAATCTTCCAGAGTGTTTCGAACTTCCGCTGTTGGTTTTGGTTGCACATGCGCTTGAATAGATTCATCAAGTCCTTGTTGTGGAACTGCTTATAGAAGTTTGCACCCAAATGCCTCATGCACCACCTGCTCTGTAGATCTGGCCATGGAAGTGGTACGTTCTCTCCTCGTTGTAGCTAAGTTATTGCACGCAACAGGCCTGCGTGCCGATCATGTATGAGGCATACGTTGGGACGGTCTTGCAAAACAGAAATCCTCACATTTTCAGGAACCACAGCCAGCTATCCGTGTTCTCGCTTTCAACGAAAGTGAATGCCACGGGAAGAACTTGATTGTTTTCATCCGTTGCCATCGTACCTCCCAGTCAGGAATGTGCCATCGATGCACAAGATTGGACGGCAGTGCCGGAATGCATTGATGCATGTACCAAAGGCGAAGAATGCTCGCTATAGTACCCTCTTATTAGGCCACTTCGGATGCGTGACATCTTGAATGTCGACATGAGTGTCGGGATTCCTGTCTTGTATGACTCGGAGTTGCCCAGGAAGGTTGTGGTAGGAATCCTCGAACATGCCGAACCTTGATTCCAATGCCTTCTGTTTTGCCCTCCAAGCCTTTGCATAGCTGATAGTGTACTGGAACTTTGCCTCAATGGCCCGAATGATGGATCGTGGCTCAAAATCTAGGTTATCCACGATCTCACCGTACATGAGATTGGCGATGAAGCGATGACGAGTTCGGTGGGGCGCGACTTCGATCGACGACGCATGTGTGAGGGACCACTATGGAGCACTTCCAGTAGGTGTCCCACTTGGGCTAAAATGCGTGCACACGCCAAGGGCATCCCTCTATGCCGCACTTCACGTCGTAGCATCTTGAGGTAGACTTGACGACGGTGAATGTGCGCCGCACCGACAATGCCCCGAATTTAGCCGCATCCTGCACGACCTCCTTGCATTTGTACATAGCTCCTAGTCTGACCTCGCTCTGGTCGTACTCCCGCGGTACACGGGAGGCTTCGTTGATAATAAGGTTCTCGAACTGGTATGTGTTCCACTCGGATGGAACGGCCTGCTGGTCTGCGTCATCATCGTCATCGGAACCTTCATCTTCGGACAATGCCATGTAATCATGGTCTTCGAGATCCATCATTTGCACTAGGTCTTCCAGCTCCTCCCCCTTGTCAGCAAGCCCACTAGCTTGTCTCACTGAAGGAGATACTTCAGCATAGTATTCGTCGACGGCATCAGCAACCCCTTGTCCTTCAGCCATTGTGTGCGCTGCGCTGGAGTCACCGATTTCTTCCTCGGTGTCAGCAACTCCTACTTGTTCAGACCCCGATGCTGAAGTGGGTTTGGCATAAGCCTGGACCAGAAGGACCAATTTCCATACCCTCTCCCTCGCCATGCCTACATACGACCGCCATGATTTTGTTCCCTTTAGTTGCACTAACTCCCAATACGTGGGCTGTCCTGCCCGGGGGGCAAGGCAACTCAATGTCAGGTCGTACACATCACGGTCCACTTGGAACGTGTGGAACAACCACCGCATCACAGCGCCGAATGTACGCTGCTCAGGTCTTGGTAGGGCACGTCCACGATCGAAAATAACTCAAATCAATTCCTGACCCTCCATAATAGTCCCTCGCCTATAGTAAATTTTAAAATTGGCAACGTCAGACATATTTTATGCACTGCAGTGTCAAGAACATTTACACGATGAACTACATATCTAGAACTAAATAGCCCACACAAAAGTATGTAAAACGGACTTCACGACGTAACCGTACATTACCTGAGAAGTGGGCAACTGGACGAACAGCGCTTCGCTAGCTTTTCTGCTCCTCTCTCTTGTGTCCTTGTCTTTTTCGTGAATAAAACTGAGTCCTGTGTGGAATTTTGAGGGTTCCAAGAGGGTTTTATAGGGGTCAGGACTTGTCGCCAGTTGAAACGGCGATAGCTTCCTGTCGCCAGTTCAACTGGCGACAGGGATTTATTTTTGTAATTAATTGCGGCGGCTATTTATTGTTGTAATTAATTGCGGCGGCTATTTATTGTTGTAAATATGTTTTTACAATATGTCCTGTATTGTTGTACTAAGGAGAATTTTGTAAGATTTTTTTGAGAATGGTTGAGGTATTAATGATTCGTAAGTACGAAGGCAAATGATATTACAATGCGTTTGAGAATTCATGCACAACTCCCTTGGAGAACTTCCGGGAAATGACGCAATGATAAGAACACGACATTTCATCGGAGAAAGGGGTTACATGGCACGCAGGACAATGAACCGAGGACGGTACACGCATGCCTTTAGGGAATTAGAAATACATAGGATATGTGGACGAATAGGGTAGAACTACTGAGTGGAATGTGGCCATTTGCCCTTGCGGCCCAGCTCGGCGTTGTACTCCTCGCCTTGTGCCTTAGCTCTCGCCGTGATGACCCTCTTCCGCTCCCTCTCAACCTCTCGTCGCCTCGCATGCTCACTCTCCTGCTCCTCGC
This sequence comes from Ampelocalamus luodianensis, assembly GCA_036346255.1. Taxonomy (NCBI): domain Eukaryota; kingdom Viridiplantae; phylum Streptophyta; class Magnoliopsida; order Poales; family Poaceae; genus Ampelocalamus; species Ampelocalamus luodianensis. Next base: position 37,410,466 of record CM070629.1, read on the forward strand.
GCTGCCTGTCCCGCCTACCTTGCTCGGCCTGCTCAGCTTTCAACTCTTTGAGGCGCCTTTTACGAGTCTCGATGTCCTCCCTAGCTCAGCTCTTCCGTCTCAGCAACCACCACATGTCATAGGGGTGGATCTTGTCGTCGATCCACTGGCGGAAGTCGCATAGGGGTGGCAGAGACTGCGGTGGGTAAAGAGAGTTCGTTACGCCGTCACGGGAAGAAAAAATAGCATTGTACCCTGAAATACGGTATCATTACGGATGCTGTCGGTGTAGTCCATGGCGTAGTTTGGGCAAACCAATAGCGCCGCCAATGCTCCACTCATCGGTTGATTTGACGCACTTGCAAAGGCCCCGACACCAAAGATAGGTGGCGCCACCCCTATCGGGGGCCCTTCCGGAGGGCGTTCCGCGGGCATAGGTGGGGGGCCGCAGCTCGACCCAGAATCATTGGGCGTACTACGAGGCAGCTTCCTCAGATCCACCAGTTCTAGAAAAGTTTGGTGTGTGAAAGGCTGCTGACTAGCGGCATGATGGCAAGCGGTGGTCTCATGGGGAGACACTCAGTCCTTCAAAAGCTTGCGGATTTTCTCCCATTCCTTCTCCTTGTTCATGTTTTCTACTTGGTGGTGCTGCTATGGAGATGTTGGATGAGTTGCGCTGTATTTATAGCTAGAGCGGATGGAGCCGTAGCTGGGGCTCTCGTCTATGTAAAACGTGCCTCGTCGGGTCACATCCTCAGAAAAAGCTGGCTCATCGGGTCACATCGTGTAGAAAAAGCTAGCTCGTTCGGTCACGTCCTCACAAAAAGTTGGCTCATCGGGTCACATCGTCCTGAAAAGCTAGCTGGTTGTCACATCCTTATAAAAAGCTGGCTCATCGGGTCACATCGTGCAGAAAAGCTAGCTCGTTTGGTCACGTCCTCAGAAAAAGCTGGCTCATCGGGTCACATCATGCAGAAAAGCTAGCTCGTTTGGTCACGTCCTCAGAAAAAGCTGGCTCATCGGCTCACATCGTACTAAAAAGCTAGCTCGTCTGGTCACGTTCTCAGAAAAAGCTGGCTCATCGGCTCAACCCGTACTAAAAAGCTAACTCGTCTGGTCACGTCCTCAGAAAAAGCTGGCTCATCGGGTCACATCTTCCTAAAAAGCTAGCTCGTTTGCCGACGTCGTCGGGTCACATGGTCCAAAAATTGTGAAATCAAAACTCGAGAATACCATTAAAATAGTTGCACACAGAATAAAATTTACATAACTACCATTACACACAAATCAATATGTAGTGGCGTCCCCTCTTGAGGCGCATCCCGCGTGTCCCCCGGGCCTCACCCGTCGCTGGTGTGAGTACGTCAGCGGGTCAGGCTGCCTGACTACCCGACCCGCGCGAGTAGCCTGCGGTGGTGTCGCCAGGGGCTGCTCCTGCGTCGGTTGGGTCGAACTCGGCGCACCGTACAACTGAGAAACCTCCACAGAGAACTGCGTGTCACGCGGGTCGCTGAAGAAGTCCTCGATGGGTGCCGATAGGTCTGCATCGTCTGGCGACAATGCATCGTCCTCCCAAGTAGTTCCTGCAAAGAATTACGTTACAAACGTAATCATGGCGAAAAGGACGTTACGCAAGCAAGGTGAACTTACCTGTTGGCCTGAAGATGTGCTCGGACGACGCGGCATACTCCTGGCTCGCGTACGGGTGGAGCTAAGGACCTGTAACAGAAAATTGTCGTTACTAACTTCTGAAGTTCGAAATGAAGAAGCGATGTGAGCGTGTCGTACTCACCTCCGACATGTCCTGAGGTGCTCCCCCACCCTGCCATGACGACGAGCTCGCCACGTGCGGGGCAGGAGGCTGTGTCCTGCCACCTCGACTGACCCCTCGTCCTCGGACTGGTCGGTCCACCGGGTCGGTCGGCGTGCGACCAGTCGCGGTCTGCACTCCGCGTACTGTTGCATCCCTGATGCACTGCAGGATCCCTCTGGTCTCCCCCGGCGTCATGCGCTGCGCTGAGTCTACCAACTCGATAATCTCTCGGTGAAGATCCACTTGCAGAAGTAATCAACCAGTTGTAAACCTATGTCTGTCAAATTAAATATGAAATAAGGACGGTTGAATACATACATAGCAGTGGAAAGCGGAGTCTGACTGGGTGGGGTACGTGTCCGACGTCGCGGCCTCATGTTGAGGAAGGTCGACCACGACCCGGATGCACTGAAGCCTTGTCCGAGTAGCGTACCACTCCATGTACTGGCTGTATGTCTCGGGGTCGTAGGGATCTTGCCCACACTGGATGAGGTCATCGTGCGCGCCACCCCAACCCTCGACCCAAGGGCCATCCTACCTGACAAGGACATCGTGCCACGAACTCCCTTCCTAGTGTACTTGTGGACGACAAGAAAATTATTTGGTGGGGATGTAACACACATTGTACGAAAGAAGTAAAAAGTGAACTTACGCTTGTACGTGCGTTGGCACCCGCCTCCCCCCAAGGGGCTGGGACCTCCTGTCGCAGACCGAACTGGCGCATGACCCGCTGCACCTAGTACTCCTCCACGAAGATATCATGCACCAAGGCATTCCGTGTGTACCAGTACACGTAGTCTCACGTGCACAACACCGACAGTCCTTCGGGGGCGCGCGCAGTCACCCTCTCGTCAGTGTACGGTCTCCAGATGACGCGGTCATCGGTCAGCTGATCAAACATCGCCACGTACTCCGGGTTGGACCCCTGCGAGGTGATCGGCGTGAAGGTGACTTGTGCAATAGAACACCGCAAACTAAGCACACGAAATAGTGATTACAATACGAAAAAAATAAATGAATATGAAACTAACCCGTCGGCGGCACCACACAGTGCCCATGGTCAGCCGGTCCAGGTCGTCCTGCGGGACGTACAAGCTCTCCTCGTACGCTCCCAAGTCCAACTGTGGCCGTCCGATCTGGAAATGCTCCAACGACCACAACTGCAGTAGAAGCGGGCATCCCGAGAGGATGGAGCTGCCGCGTGCGCGCATGCCGCATCGCAGCGTCGCCAAAGGCGCGATACGTCGCGCCAGACGGTCGGACCCACACGCATCGTGGGATGCGTCGATTGGCGAGTCCGCCACCTCATACGCGTACCAGATGTAGTGCTTGTCGACGCTGTCGCCGTGGGAGCCCAGGAACATGACCCACCCGAACAATCACAACAGGTAGGGCTCCAAGTGCCTCCTAACAGCAACGTCCCCTGCGTTCTGCGCCATACGCTCGGGCTGCAAAAAGACACGTACACGTCAGTAAGGTTCACATACAAATTGTTGCGAGAGGAAAATAGTTACGAAGACTTACGTAGAACTGGCAAATCCACTTCAGCGTCGGCCCGTGCGGGCTGCTGAACTCCACGTACCCATTGCCCGGCGGTAACACATCGTGGAACCTGGCTAGGAGGTCCGTGCGCTACGTGGCCGGGACATCGTGCACCGCCATTAGAGCGCCTGCGCGGGCAACCCAGTCAGGTAGCTCACGTCCTGCAGCGTCGGTGCCAACTCCCCTCACGGGAGGTGGAACGTGTGGGTCTCTGGCCTCCAGCGGTCAACCAGCGCCGTTAGTAGGGCCCGGTTGTATGGAAAACGCTTAGACGTACGACTGGCACACTGGTCCTGGTCGTCCTCCCACGTCGCCTCCACCATCCTCGCTAGTGGAAGGAGGCCTGCCGCTCTCAACCTGCATCGAAACGATTAAGAATAAACGTGAGTTCACGCAAAATAATCAGATCGCGATTGAGTGCATGAAGGTCAGAACTGCACGTACCTCGGAAGCCAGTCTCGGTGCAGCCTCCATGCCCTGATGGGCGTGCGTAGCCGAAACGCCCCAAGCTCTATCAGCGCCTTGCCCTCTGGGGGGAGCACGGTATGAGGCGGCTACGGTGACACGCGTCAATCATCGGGTCAAGCAACTCGTAGTGACTCGCGTCTGCTATACCTGAAAATGCAGCAATAAACAAAGTTTATATTTTTTCCATGCATCTTTACATAGCCTATGTAGCAACTACGAATTTTCTTTACAAATTTAATACATGTCATGCTATTTTTCTAGTTTAAATAGTATTTTCGGCACTAACAAGATATTTACCGCGCACTAACACAATAATAATAGCGCACTAACAAAATAATAACCGCGCACAAATATTCTCATTGCTCTTTCGATCAACTCAGCTACTCCGTGTTTTCTTCACAATTTTAAAATGTGTCATGCAATTCTCCTAGTTTAAAAGAGAATTCCTGCATTAATTATATAACTATAGCGGTCAACCAGCTCCATACTCAATTCTATGTCGCTATTGTCGCAATTCTATGTCGCTATTGTCGCAATTCTATGTCGCTACACAACTCAAAATATGTACTACACAGTTCGACTACATTTATCTAACCTACTCAATTCTATGTCGCTATTGTTGCTATTCTATGTCGCTACACAACTCAAAATATGTACTACATAGTTCGACTACATTTATCTAACATACTCAATTCTATGTCGTTATTGTCGCTATTTTATGTCGCTACATAACTCAAAATATGTACTACACAGTTCGACTACATTTATCGAACCTACTCAATTCTATGTAGCTATTTTTGTTTGCTAACCTACAAGGTTTTGACATAACGTACACAGTTTCAGAAAAATATACCTGCAAGATGATCGATCGAAACTGATGCTCTGTCAATCTCTCTCCTCCGCGACGAACCGGCAGAGCTTCGCTACTATTTTTTCTCTCTCTCTCGAACTCTCTCTTGTTTTTTTTTTTGAAATAAAAATGAATCCTCACTGATTTTTTGAGGTTTTTATAGTCGGATCCCTGTCGTGAACCTATCGTCAGTTGAACTAGTGATAAGGACCTGCCCAACTTGCGACATTCCTGTCGCCAGTTGAACTGGCGATAGGCAGTTGGATCGGCGACAGGGTGACGACAGAGTTCCAACTGACGATAAGAACACGACAGAGACATATTTTTGTAATTTTTGGAGATAATTATTTATTTTTGTAAATATCTTTTAAAATAATATTATTTTAAAAAAATTCTCACGCGCTCGGGGAGGTGGCTCGAACCCCCGCTCCTCTCTCACCGGCACCCCAATCCAACTGCCCACTGACACCTGGGCCCCGATTTCTGCCGCACTCGCACCAGTGGGGGGAGTAAATGAACCCAGTGACGAGACGACGTCACGGACCGGATCTCAATGCACACGTGTCCTCCTCTCGAGCTCGCCGTCTCATCTGGAAGGCCCACCGACCAGACCCAACTAGGCGACGACTGGTACTGGTAACGTACTAACATCCGCCTCTCTCCTATTCTCCTTTCCCCTCTCCGTTCGCTAAAACCTCCTCGTCGTCTCCGTCGCCGCTAGGGTTAGGGTTTCCGGCCGCGGTCCTCCGATCCCGCCGCCGCCGCTCACCGGCGAGATTGAGGTCCTGCGGCGGCCTCCTTCGCTCGCCCCCCTCCGGTAGGGCTCTCCTCCCGTAATGTCGCTTCTGTTCGTTTTGCTCGATTTGTGGGTTGAGGGGTTTCGTGCAATGCCGCTGGGTTCGGGGTCCTGCTGGTGCTTCTCGCTTGCCCCCTTGAGCTGTTTGGTCTGTTTTTGGGTGCGATTAGGGATGAACTGGCGAGCTTTTGGAGGTGTGGTGATGGTGGTGAGTGCGGTGCGTGTCCCTGTGCGGCCGATTTTGGGGGGAACCGGGTGTTTTGAAGTTAAGTTATGGGGTTTGAGGCGTGAGCCGGAGGGTGGAGGTGGATTTGGTTTGCGAATGGTGGTTGTGGTTGATGCATTGTTGATTTGTGTTGCGCGGGTGTCAGATTTCGTGCTGTTTGCGAATTTAGAGCGGTATTTGGGGAAAAGGCTATTTTTTTCGTTTTGCTGTTGTTGCGTAGTGTTTGGGCTTGTGTGTGTGTGAATCGATGTCAGTGTTTTTGACGGCACGCGAGGTGTCCATTATGCATTGGCTTATGTTTGTGAACGATTTGTATGGTGCTTCTGCTTCACTCCTATACAAGGTTATTAAGTCGTAAAGTCGAGTCGAATCGCAAGAGCACCGACTTGTGGACTTGTGGACTAATCGACCGACTAGTCGCGACTAGCCACAACTAGTCGACACAGCACTGATCCTGAGGTGAGTTGGAAAGCCACAGAAGATCCCAGCCTGACCCGCCTGCCCAGCACTGCCCCGCCTGCCCTCGCCTCCTCTTTTTCCCCCTGCCCGGCCGAGAGCTCGTTGCACTTCGCCTTCTTCGCCTGCTCTTGCGCTTCATCTTCTTCGCCCGCCTCCCTCCATGCCCCTTCAACCGCACCGCCTCCTCAGCGTCGGGCTGCGTCGGCTCCTCCGGTCCTCCCTCAGCGCCGGCCTGCGCTGCCTCCCTCCACGCCTCCTCAGCGCCGGGCTGCGCCGCCTCCTCCAGTCCTCCCTCAGCTCCCCCGACGCGCCGCCGGGTCTTCCCTGCTTTCCCGACGCGCCGCCGGGCCTCCCCTGCTCCCCTCCTGCTCGGCTCTAGCTCCCCGACGTGCCCCGAGCCCTTTCTCGCCCAGATCCGACGGACGGGGCCTCCTCTGCTCCACCTCCTGCCTAGATCTGGCTCTCCAACGCCGCGACGGCGACGGCGGCGGCGCGCGGCCTAGTCGAGTCGATGGCTCTAGTCGGAAGCTGTGCACCGACTTGTGGATTAATCGTCGATTAGTCGCGACTAATCGAGCGACTTAATAACAATGCTCCTATACGGATGTATCATACTTGGGTGCAGGCCCGCAGCCTGCAGGGTAGTTGAAATTCATTGATAGTGATGCTTAGGTGACAATGATCAACTAATGGTTAAATTTTTAGGCTATGATAGTTCATTTTCCTTCTCTTTATGAACCTTCCAAGTTGAGGCATTGATCTTAAAAAAGCACTTGAAATCTATAAATACCAAATTGTTTCCTATGTTACTTGACTATGGTTATTTCAAACACAGGATAGTTGAGAAAAGACAGAGCTGTAAGTTGTGTGCAAACTGCAAACATTGATGGTGAAGGTGTGAGGCTTAGTTAGGCTTGAAGTGTCATTTGTTTTGCATTTCGAGGAAGTACATTGAACTATGCTGTTATTTCTTGATATAATGATTTTGTCTTGACATACCTTAGCAATGGTTCTGTATCGGATTATGTGGTCTTTTTTTTTATTGTAATTGTTGTCAACCATTACTTATAGTTCTGTAGTTATTTCTAAAATTTCCAATGTTAGGATTCTACCAGATAAAATTTGAAATGCATTTCTTTGTATAGCTTGTGAGTCAATTCCTCCTATTTTCTTCTTTTAGTGTTGCACTGTTGTTTTCAGCTTGAAGGAAATCGTGCAGTAAATCTGTACAGCTTGATTGAGTGTTGTCTACATTCTGCTATATGACCCAGTTGGTTTGGAGGTACTCCTCTTAATCAGCAATGCAAACAAGAAAAAAGGGTGCTGCAAAAAATGCACCTGGGGATCATGCCAGTCCTAAAACTAGTAGGCAACCCAGAAGAGCAACTCAGATTGCAGCTGCTGTAAAGAAAGTGAATGATCTCATTACATCTTCTGCCAAGAAGCAGAAGTCTGGTAAAGTTCTCTTTTTCAAGCGAACTGTTTGTATGTAAATGCTATAACTCATTTTCTTCTGTCTAGACTCTAGATCGATAGATATAAACAAGCTTATTGGTTGTTTCTCTTTATTCAAATAAGCTACAAATGAACATACTAATATGCTGTATAAGATATTTTATAGAAGAAGCTTCTATGTGATAACTAAGATTATTCGTGGTTTCCAAGTTTGCAATAAGATGTTAACCTGATGATCTTTCTTGTGTCAAAGCTAAAGAAAGTCGTCGTGGTCTTACTGAAGTGGTGGCCTATTACTATAATTTGGACTTGTGCTTTGAAAGTAGATTGTTTTACTTATGATTCACTTGTTGAAGGTAGTTCAACCACCTCTGGTAGCAAAGATAGGTTTTTGCACAACTATTTACTATTTATCATTCTATCCCTCAGGGAGTTATGCTATTAGTTAGGATGTGGCATTGGCTGTATTTGATTTCTAAATATTGCTTCTATTGTCCACTATGTAGTTGAAATCCCTTCCAAGAAGAATCAAGCTTCTAAAGGAGGAAGGAAGTTGATCTCTGCATGTGATGCAGCTGATACTGAAAATGAAGTTCCTCAGGTGGTACCTTGTACTTCCCCTGATCAGAAGGTAAAATTCTTTATGGTTGAAGTGAACTCTCTGTCTACTTTTCTGTTGTATCATTTGCAGTGAATTTCTGCCAAATAAATGAGAGAAAGGGGGGAACATTGATTTTTTAATGGTTGTTTTAGCACATGGCTTATTACACTTTCGTTACTGAACCATTAAATTAACATTAGTCAAATACGAGTTGCTCTTTTCGGTCAACTGTTTTAGATCATATATAGTGCTCAGCCTTGTTACAGTCATCTATTAGCATATACATTGTTTCTGCTGTTAGCAAAGTTTTCACTTAAACTTCAAATTTGAAACTTTTTCTTATATTCTTTATTGTTTTGCATACTTATACATTTGTTTTTATTGCTTGGGCCAGCACTCTGATGACAATGTTGATGATCGTCCACACAATTCCATATTTTCCCCTGCGTACCATCATCAGAAGGAATGTGGTGTTAGTAACTTTGCCAAAGGTATAAAACTGTAATATTCTTAGCCACTTTTCTTTTCATTGTACCATTGGCCCATCTTAGTATGTTGAGATTATTGCATTTTTAAAATTGTTTGTTTTTAAGGCGACGACTTATTCAATTTCTGCACTAACATTTTTTAATTCTCGTGAACCATATTATAATTTTATAGAAGTCCATATGACCCCTTAAAGTATGGCTATGCGTCCACTTAACCCCCTGACCTAAAAAACCAGCTAGTTGACCCTCTCACGTTGCAAAACCAGGTCACTTAACCCCCTATGACTGTGTTTTAGGGGGTGGTTTTGCTTACGTGGCACTAGGTGAGGCCGGTTTCGCCTCATGGGCGGCTGACTTAACATTTCCGGCGAGAGAGAGAGAGAGACACACACACACACACACAGAGAGAGAGAGAGAGAGCAGAGGAGTGGACGCGGTGGCTCTAGCAACGGCGGCTCGGGAGGCATAGGCGAGCAAATTGCGTCGGCGAGACTCCGGTGAGGGATGGGCGGCGGTGTCGCGGGCGGATAGACACGGCGGCAGCGCTAGCAACGTCGGGGTGGTGGCCAGGCGTAGGTGGACAGCGGCGGCGGCACTTTGGCAGGGTTCTTCGGGGTTTGGCGGCACGCACGAGAAACACGACGGTAAGGGGAGTCCTCCTGTGCGGGCGACGTGGTCGGAGATGGCAGGGTGACGATGGCCGGCGACGGGGATGACTGGATCTGGTGCGAGAGGAGAGGAATAAGGCAGGGAGGATGACGGAGGCGGCGAAGACGGCCGGATCCGGCGGGCGCGGCGTTGGGGACGGCCAGATTAGGTGCTGGAGGAGAGGAAGAAGGTGGGGAGGACGGCGGCAGCGTCGGCGACTGTCGGATGTCCTGCGCTGGTAGAGGCGGATGGCGGAGCCAGGCTTCGGTAGGGTGCGGCCGGGGAGGAAAAGCGTGAGCCACTCGGAGAGGATGGGCTTGTCGTCAGTTGCGAGGATCGCGTCGGCAGGGAGGTAGGCGGTGCCGATAAGGGCGAGTGTGGTGTTTGGGGGGCACCACGACGCTGGCGTAGGGATCGGTTGTGGGGAGGAGAGGTGGTTGCCATGGGGCTGGTGGTGTCGGCGATGATCTCTGTCATCATGGGCGACCGAACGGCTGGAGAGACTACGACATCGGCGGCGGCGGGCGGAGGCAGAAGCGGCGGAGGAGGGTGGAGAGGATGTCCATGTTGGGAAGGCCGCACGCCTCTCGTGGATGGTGAGGTCGAGGTTGCCGTTGAGGAAAAGCACTTGTGGCTCGCCGAGCGTGGACATGAGCGCACGCGGCGGCTGATCGCCTCGGTCGGGAGACATGGAGACGTTATGCCTGCCCTTGCTCCGCTCTCTCTGTTTCTCTCTCTCTCTCTCTCACGCGTGCGCCAGAAATGTTGAGTTAGCCGGCCATGCAACCTTCGGCAGTATGACCTTGCCTCACTTGTATATACATTTTACAGTCAAACACTAGCGCTTATTAATATACATGTCAACCATATTATTATTTGAAGTCTCTGGATAGCAACATTTACTCATTGCTATCAACATTAAGCAATATGACCTTGCCTCGCTTGTATATACATGTTGCAGTCAAAATCTTTAACAGAATGTTTTTACCAACTGGTAGTTCTTTCTTTTATGCTCAATTTTGTGAGAGATGTGCGATAACAGCATTGTTCTCTTGTTAATTTGCAAGTGAACCATAAAGGTATAAACATATGAAATGATGGTGGTTTTGCATTAGATGTCAGTGTTCCTTCACGATGATAATTTCAGGTAGCCACCTCAAAGCTTTTGAATCTCATTCTGGTTGTCAGCCCCTGAGAAGTTTTGAGTTCTTGGAGTTTGTTTGGTTCAATTAGGTCATGAAGGCAACATGTTTATTTTGTAGAACTCAATTTTTGAAGGATGATATGTGCAATCTTTGGTGATCTTACTATATTTACTGATGTTTGTTGTACGCTGAATGTTTGCCTGTTTTCATGAGTTATTCACTTCCAGATTCCTTCTTAGGAGGCTATCTCTAGAATTAGTAATAGGTACTTTATGATTGATTTTAGTTGCAATCATTGCACATATTTGCTCCTTTGAACAATTGGATATTTCAATCTTCCCGGAAGGTTTATCTGTCAGCAAAGGGTCACTTTGAAACAATTCAGACTATCAAAATTGCGTTATTTGTTTCCATCAAATATTGCAATCTGTGCACGGTATTCATTTTGTTTTGCAGTCCATGTTGGTCCATATTGACTGTTGATCATGCAGGCTTAGAACATCAAGGCGATACATTGGGTTCAGCTGGCCCAATACAAGAGAAGACACATGCTCATGGTAGAAAAGATGCTACTACCGTCAGATCTGGACCCAATCAAAGTTATGAATCCACTAGCCTGGCATGTAAAACTTGTGTTGGGTTAAGCGATCACTATAACACACTAAATGTGCAGTCAACTGGTCGGAACATATTGCTTGAAGAGGATGAGTTCAGTGAACTGGGAAACCTTTCTTCAGAAGTGTCTGCAATATATCTTGCTATGCAGCAGTCCAAGTTGGAGTGCATTGATGAACATAGTCAAGACTCTATCTCATCAGAGGGTTATGTTGAACCTGAGGAAATGGAGGAGTATGATGATTTTGACCCATATGCTTTTATCAGGGATTTACCTGATTTATCTATGGTGGTTCCCAAGTTTCGCCCTGTTCTCCTTCCAAAGCAAACTCGGAGTTGCCCTACAACTACCCTTGTACTTGATCTGGATGGTATGATATACCTGCTATCTAAGCACTTCAGTCTTTACTACTGGATTTAGTAGCTTTTTGTTCCCATTTGTATGAATAACTACAATTATGCTGGTCATTCGTAATATCTTGTTATTCCCAATTGGGCAATGTCCTGCTGCCTTTGGAGTGCAAAATTTTCAGGCAGGAATCCATTTACTTAAGAATACTTATTAGTGAATGAATGAAATTAGCAACATCTAGTCTTACTATTGAGGTAACTGCAGCATTTTTCCCCTATTGAGGTAACTGCAGCATTTTTCCCTTCAGCTAGTGGTTGGTGTGTGTGATACAAAGATGAATTCCACTATCTCTATCTATAAGGCTGGAAACTGGTAAAATAGGAGCCGTGAAGATTGTTGTACGCACGCTGATGGATTTACATACATCATGATTATATTATTACTATGACTTCACTATCAGGGTCATTTTAAGATTCAACATAGTTGTTGATAATGGTTCTAATTAACATGTGCCTGTTGTGTGGCAATAACTCTGCACTTCATAGTTAGTACCTTCCACATACCCGCCTACACCATGCTTTGTATCCAATCTCTTTATTCATTTCTGTTTGGTCAGCCTGTTTTCTGCTATGGCCAGTTCGACATAAGTTTGGAATAATCCTTCCTGGCCCCTTCGATGTTAACTTTGTCTCGTTCTGTGCTACAATGCAGAAACACTCGTGCATTCAACTCTTGAACCCTGTGAGGATGCTGATTTCACATTTCCAGTTCATTTTAACTTCAGAGAGCACCCAATATATGTTCGATGCCGTCCCTATCTCAAAGAGTTCTTGGTGAGGGTTGCCAGCATGTTTGAGACAATTATTTTCACTGCTAGTCAAAGCATTTATGCAGAACAACTTCTCAATGTTATTGATCCTAAACGAAAGTTGTTCCGCCATCGTGTTTACCGTGAGTCTTGTGTCTATGTGGAGGGAAACTACTTAAAGGATTTAACAGTTCTTGGACGCGACTTAACCCGTGTAATGATTGTTGATAATTCTCCACAGGTATACATTTAATCATGTCCATTTCTTTGTGCAGAGATTTTTCTTCGTTCAATGTCCATCTCTGTAAGCATCTTAAATTTATCCCAGTGGTAGCAATTTGTTTTTTTCCCATTGAGATGCTGATATGTTTGTTGGTGAATACTTACTGTGTTAGTTACAGTGGTACACAGCTGCACCTGCATATATAGTTATGCATATATCAGTTCTTCAGATTTTTATTGAAACTGTTTACTATTCCTGGAATTGGTAGGAACTCGCCCAAAATTGTGACTCATGTAGTTTCCTCCGTATTGCATGACCTCTCTGGATTATTTGGAGAACTAATATAAACAACTAAGCATGATCATTTGCTGTTGGCTGTTAGTGGTATTTTTTAGGCACTTGAGTTTACTCCTAGAGCATTTAATGAAACTTCACCGTCAGACATCGTAGTTGTTGAGCGAATGTCTTCAGCAGTAACAGGAGCTTTGTAGTTTGGAAATTATCCATTATTGATCTTTTCTTAGTTCATGCTCAGCTGCATATTCGCAGCATTTATCTTGGCATGTTGAATTAGCATGCAGTCAACTACAATTATTGTGAGGATATGAAACGACTTACTGATTTCCTACTTACAGGCTTTTGGGTTCCAGTTAGACAATGGCATTCCTATTGAAAGCTGGTTCGATGATCCTAATGACAAGGAGCTGCTGAAATTACTCCCATTTCTGGAAAGCTTGGTTGGTGTTGAAGATGTTCGACCGTATATAGCGAGGAAGTTCAACCTTCGGGAGAAGGTAGCTACCACATCTCTTTCAATGGATTTGTAAATGTGATCCACTTTTGGCAAGGAGTATTTCTGTGTTAAGATGGTAGAGTGATTAATTCAGAAAAAGAGCTGATATGGTGATTCTGTAGACTGTAGTACATCAGGGCCCCCCTCATGTTGCAATCTTGTATGTCTTTTCCACCACCATGTACAATTTGCTCCAGTTGTAAATTTTGTACTGGAAGAATTTGGGGGATCCCATGTAATGACTAATGAACGTTACTAGATTCTTGGTGGCGAATTCCTGCTGCAATGCAGATCAATTTGTCCAAAAAGTAATCTACCATGAATGATGCTTAACCTGCAGTCTACCAGAAGAGACTGGTCATGTGTAGTTTAAATTGCTGTTTCCTCCTTGACCCCATCTTAGGACCTCCTTGGACTCAAACACTGGAGATGCCTTTACATATCCTCCTTTCTTTATTTTTTAATTTCCACTTCGGGGGTTTCGGCAACAGTGATGATATTTTGCGTATCTTTTGCCGTCCCCCCATCCCCACCCAAAAAAATCGTATATCTTTATGAATGTCTTTAAATAGCAGATGTAGGTGATGAACCCGAAGGTTTGTTGTTGGTTCGATCTTTCGATGAGAACGATAAATTCGGTAGGCGTCGTTCAACTCTCACAATCCTGACTACGAACACGCAAGACTCGAAACTACGCAATCGTTGAACTGTTCGACAAGTTGTTATCAATCGTGCACGAATACTCGGTTGATCTGATCACGAAGATCGATTCCTGCACGCACCGAAGAAGCACGCAAGAATAAGGTAAATAAGCAATTTGAAATTGCGAATATGTAGGAATTGAATGTATTGATAGGTAGGGTTCCGAAGAACAATGTCGTTGTTGATCTCGCCGACCAAGAGAACAAAGTAGAAAGTAGCAAAGCTAAATTTTAATCAACAAAACCCGCCGAACAAAAGGAGCGGCGGCCACTATCTATAGGAGGAAGAGGGAGGGGGTGGTGGTACTGTTCATGTATGAATAGTGTCACATAAACAATACCACGAAACCCTAGGGGGCAGCTATATAGGTCATAAGGGCCAATGTGGTCAAAACAACCCATTCGTTATATAACTTATGGGTCAACAATTGGTGACGCAGCACCATGGCATGTAAACGTAGCCCGACACGTATGAGTAGGAGAAGTAGATGTAGCTCGTCATATATGTGTAGAGGCAGTTCGGTCCAACTGGAAAATATGGTAATGCAGTCGCCGAAAATCCAATCGAAGATGTGGATGTAGCGTAGCGAGTCGAAGCAGTGGGTGCAGTCGAAGCAGGGGATGCAGTCGAAACAATGGATGCATCCTTAGGGTTGATGTCCTCATCAGTAGGGCAATTTAGCGCCAAAATTCTATGTATTCTGGAAGCTGGCATGTAGTCAGATATCTAGATGTGCAGGTGTACACCCAGCCCATCATGGTTCAAGTCCTAAACTTGACGCTGATGTTCACCGATTATAAGAGTATACACATATGTACACGTTCAGTTGGAAAGCGTGTGTCTGTGCTCGGTGAGGCTTTGAGTGTCTCCTATAAATTTCGAACATGTGTAGTTGACACATACTCGTGAGTGGTGTGACTGTGGTGTGTTGAGTGTGTGCGGCTGTCTTGTATTCTCTAAAAAAATCTATGTATTCTTCTGGTTACAGTCTCAATTTTCAAATGAGATGTGCAATGTTCATGCAATTCTAGTTAGCAGAGAGTGCTTTGGTTGCAATCTTATTTGGCAAATACGAAGTGATACTATCAGCTGGGTAGTCTGCTGTGGTCCAGTTCTAAAGAAGCTGTGAGCGTCTTTCATACTTGCATTTAATCCTGATCATGATTCCAGTGAGCTTCCTGCGCCAAAAAAAGAGAGAAGATATTGCTTGGTCCTATGAGATGGACCCCTCGCACCGTACTTGTTAGTTTCTACTTGAAGCGCGTTTATTTGGTTTGACAATCTGAACTGTTTCCAGTCATCACGGATGAGCGAAGTGGATATTACAGATGTTCTCTTGGAAGAAAGTATCCTGACAATTGCTTGTTCCCTTCAGTTTTTGCATATAACTATCAAAAGGAATTGTTGGACGAAATGTGTGCTGCTATAAGCAAAAGCCTGTCAAAATATCAGAGTATTTAATAGCAGCAGATTTATTCTCTCTCTCGCGTGTTATGCATGCTAATTCACGAGTTCTTTCGAAGTTCTCTGATTGTATGGTGAAAATGCATCTACCGAGTAATATACTCCGTATTTTGCTAGGTTAGCTTTGCATACGAAGCATGCATGTGCAAAGGGGACACTTTACGAGATCTCTTCCGTGCTACCTAGACCCACTGTATCCAGAAAGGTAAAGCGGCAAGCACACCGACGACCTGTAGATGTGTGTCATCAGTCATCACTGGCAAAGCTCTTCATCGCTTTTTTTGTCTGCTCTCTTTCGGTTCCTTGTCTCCAAAGGATGGCATTTTCATGGACGCTTATTGTCTCCCTCGCCAAACCACTGTGAGCTCCACGATAGTACCACACAGCACAGAGTCCCAAATTTAGAGAGAGAGAGAGAGATGGCGACGACGGACTGGGGGCCGATCATCGTGGCGGTGGTGCTCTTCATCCTGCTGTCGCCGGGGTTTCTGTTCCAGCTGCCGGCGAGGGTGCGGGTGGTCGAGTTCGGCAACATGGGCACCAGCGGCCTCTCCATCCTCGTCCACACCATCCTCTACTTCTGCATACTCACCATCGTTGTGGTAGCCATCGGCGTGCATGTATACAGCACCAAACCGGACCCAGTAGGTTAAATATAAATATAAATATAAATATAAATATAAATATAAATATAAATATATATACTCTCCCACCATAGGGTGCATGGTGTTAGTATATATGCATACCTACAGTCTGTATCAACAGTCACAGGAAATTGTCTGAACTTTTGTGCTTGTTATTTTGTGTTTTATTGTTGCTTCTCTGCTTCTTTGTGACTTTTTAACCTTTTCTTTTCCTTCTTTTTGGGGAAGGGAACCTCGAGCTCGAGGTTGTGATTACTAATGGCATTATTGATTTTTTAATGGATCATCTGTTATATATTGTCGGTGTACTGTATATCAGGGGCGTATGTACCCAGTGCAACGGTGCATCCTGCAAAAGTCTCAAGCTTATGGGGAACTTAGAGATGGAGAAATGAAAAACGACAAATTATTTAATGAGTAGTAATTTCATGAGAAAAATCACCATTCAGTATCCGTATCTCTTTTTGGTTCTACCTCTCTAGGTTGATTTTAAAATTCAAACTTTGCCTGATTTTATGCTTTGATGCTTTTAGTTTGTACATATGATTGATCTCTAGTTTCAAAAATATTTAGTTCATGCCATCTTTAGGCAGGCGCAAAATAGTAACAGGACATGATAATTTCACAAACAAAGTGCTGTTTATAGGAATAACATTAACAGATATTGGGTGTTAAAACTTAACTGATCAATTTATAGGACTACATTAGATAAAATCAATTGAATGCTAAGCATATTTTAATGAACTGAGAGTACTAAGAATATACTATTTTTCAGCGTACAAAAACCCCGAGTACGGGCTATTGTTTTGCATCAAAGAAGTTAGTGTCGGTAAATATATATTTCTATTCTCATGTAACACATACCTCTACATGGAACATAGGTATGTTAGCGGAAGAATTTTTTTTTAAATAATCTATTTTTTATTAGAAATTACAAATTTATTCTCGCGATATTTTTTTACAGGATTATACTCTTGTCGCCTAATGGTTGGGCGACTGGGTGAAGTTGCCTAATGGTTGGGCGACTGGATCCAGCCACCCAACCGTTGGACGATTGAATATCTGCCGCCCAACCGTTCGACGACAGATGGATGTCGCCGAACCGCTAGGCGACAGCTGGCTGCCTTTTTTATTTCTTGTTTGTAATGAATCGTAAGTAGGTATTATAGTAATTAATGAGTTATAAGGTAAGTGATATTCGTTCAGAGAAAGGATGATTGATAAGCCTCCCGTCATAGTGTTGTTGGGAATTTTTGTTGAAATAATCTTTTTTTATTCAGAAATACAGAAATAATATCACTTAATTTTTTTTTACATAAATGATCTCGTGTCGCCGTACGGTTGGGCGACTTGGTATAGTCGCCCAACCAGAGTGCGAGACATGTCATAATCGCCGAACAGAATGGCGATTTACTATTATCGCTCTCTGGTTCGGCGATTTTATCCTTGTCGCCCAACCACCGAGCGATTTTGGTAGTCGCTCAACCAGTGGGCAATTTTTGGTTCCTTACTGTAGTTTTCACATGATCCGATTGGAATAATTGTGTTATAATACGTATCACATTTCGCATATTTTACATTTAGCAAATCTTGTCGTATATCCACCTTTTTTAGGAAAGAAAAATGTAGTGTTAAGGTTGATTGGTCAGTTTGTTATTTTCATAGAATATGAAGGATACGAAATTTGTCAGCCTCGCAATAACATTTTATGATCGTTGTATATCGTTGTAGTGCGTTAATTTTCTGAAGAATTTTATGAGGACGATTGAGATAGTATTGAGTCGTCAGTACGAAGGTAAGTGGTATTGCGATGTGCCAGGAAATTCATACACGGGGGAGAACTTTTGGGGAAATAACGCAACGATAACAACATGACAGTTGATCCAACAAAGGGGGTTACATGGCACGCAAGCTAACGAAGCAAGGACGGTACACGCATGCTTTTAGGGAAATAGAAATACATGAGACATGTGAATGAAGAGGGTCGAACTACTGTGTGAAACGTGGCCATTTGCCCATGCGGCCTAGCTCGGCGTTGTACTCATCACCTTGCGCCTTAGATCTCACTGCGATGGCCCTCTTCCGCTCCCTCTCGGCCTCCCGTCGCCTGACATGCTCAAGCTCCTGCTCCTCGCGCAGCCTGTCCCTCCTATCCTTCTTGTCTTTCTCAGCCTGCAGCTCTGCGAGACGCCTTTCACGGTTCTCGTAGTCCTCCCTGGCCCAGCCCTTCCGTGTCAGAAGCATCCACATGTCGTATGGGTGAATCTTGTCGTCGATCCACTGGATGAAGTCGCATAGGCGCAGCGGAGACTGCGGTGGGAAGAGAGACGTGGGTATGGTGTAATAGGAAGAAAATAGTAGTGTGCACTGAAATACGATTTCATTACCAGCTGCCTGTAGCTCTCCGTATCAAACCTGCGATCGGGGTAGTCCGCGCCGTAGTTTGCGCAATACCAATAGCGCTGCCCAATGGTCCACTCGTCAGTTGATTTGACGCACTTGCAGGCGTCCCTACACCAGCAAAGGGGTGGCGCCACCCCCATGGGGGGCCCTTCCGGAGGGCGTTCAACTGGCATAGGAGAGGGGGGGGGGGGGCGGCTCGACCCAGAATCATTGGGAGTATTGCGAGGAAGCCTCCTTAGATCCACAAGCTCCGGAAAAGTTTGGTGTGTGTAAGGCTGCTGACTAAATGCATGACGGAGAGCACTGGTTTTGTGGGGAGACACTCAGTCCTTCAAGAGTTTGCGGATTTTCTCCCATTCCTTCTCCTTGTCCATCTTATGTAGGTAGTGTTGTGGAGTTCCTAGCTGAGCAGCATTGTATTTATAGTGGGAGCCATTCCTTCTCCTTGCCTCGTCTGGACTTATCACTGCGTAAGGCTGCCCCGTCAGGTCTTGTCACTGCGCAAAGCTGCCCCGTCTGATCTTGTCACTGCGTAAAGCTGCCCTGTCAGGTCTTGTCACTGCGTAAAGCTGCCGCGTCTGGTCTTGTCACCGCGTAAAGCTGCCCCGTCTGGTCTTGTAACTGCACAAAGCTGCCCCGTCAGGTGTTGTCGCTGCGCAAAGCTGCCCTATCTGGTCTTGTCACTGCGTAAAGCTGCCCCGTCTGGTCTTGTAACTGCACAAAGCTGCCCCGTCAGGTGTTGTCGCTGCGCAAAGCTGCCCCGTCTGGTCTTGTCACTACGTAAAGCTGCCCCGTCAAGTCTTGTCGCTGCGCAAAGTTGCCCCGTCTGATCTTGTCATCGCGTAAAGCTGGGCCGTCTGGTATTCTCACTGCGTAAAGCTGCCCCGTCTGGTCTTGTCACTGCACGATGTTGCCTCGCTTTATTAACACGCCCCACGCTCCGAAAGTGGGACCACTCCACCCTCCAAACTATGTAACACACCATCGTAGGAAGAAGAACCTTCTCCATGGTACAATAACACAGCATGGCAGACGCCGAGGGACCAGTTCAACCAGGGTCGCCGAAGCAAGAACTTCCCCTTGAAAGGAGGGAGGACTTCAGCCCTAACTACTGGTTGATGCCGAACAAGCGTGCTCAACCGGTATGGCCGAAATGCGGACACAGGGAGGACGCTGTCGTGCAGGTCCTAGATGGCCCTTTTGATGGTGGACAACGTTTCTTCCGATGCGCACACTCTGGGGGTACAATTAGCTAATGGTTTGCTTTATGTTACTGCTAATAGAGCCTCCATGTTAACCCTCCTTTGCAGCAGATGGCGAAATGCGACTTTGTCCGTTGGATCGATCCTCCCCATGAACGACATGTTGTGATGTATGTGGATATATTGTGGATTTCGGAAATCTGCTCAAGTCAACACCGCACGGACCTTCACGAACGGTGCCAACACCGTAATGCACTTTCAATGTAGTGGGTACAGGCATGACTTTTTGTATACCTACAAATATTTCCAATATTACAACTAGTCAGATCGCAACATCGCCTAGATTGTAATTTACATTTGTAAGACCCTTCGCCTATCGTCAACAACTACACTACAGTATGATCAAGACGTCATTCATTCTCTAAGGCAGAGGCCACAATGAACGTGCAGTACAATATTCAGATTCAACCTCAAAACCGAGCTATTCCATAGCAGGCATTATCCAATTCTGACGCTAACTTGCAATCCAAAATGCTACAAGTGGTGTTCCAGTCTTAGACAGAGCTATACCAATTACCTAAGTTAATTAGTTCATACTAATTAACCTCTACTAATTAGTTCATACAAATAATTTAGCATCCTCATGCGCTCGGTCACACATTATTCATCCAATAATAGTCGGTCATGCATGCACCGACACAACTACAATACTTCTTATAAACAACACTAATGCACTTTCAATGTAGTGGGTACAGCCATGACTTATTGTATGCCTGCAAATATTTTCAATATTGCAGCTAGTCAGATCGCAACGCCTTGCTACATTGTAATTTATATTTGTAAGGCCCTTCGCCTATCGTCAACAACTACACTACAGCATGATCAAGACGTCATTCATTCCCTAAGGTAGAGGCCACAATGAACATGCAGTACAATATTCAGATTCAACCTCCAAACCAAGCTATTCCATAGTAGGCATTATCTGATTCTGACGCTAACTTGCAATCCGAAATGCTACAAGTGGCATTCCAGTCTTCCACAGAGCTATACCAATTACCTAAGTCAATTAATCTCTACTAATTAGTTCATACAAATAATTCATCATCCTCATGCGCACAGCCATCTTCTAATTTTTTTCTCTAACTCAAATTTCCTACAGGTGCTACTTATACTATTATTTTTAACTACATAAACTATTTTTCTATCGTTGCTACTTACATACAAATTAACAACGTTTCGATTTTCTAATTTTTTTCCTCTAACTAAAATTTCTTACAGGTCCTACTCATACTAGTATTTTAACTACATAAACTATTTACTTACTAAAAAAATATACACTACAAAGTAAAAACCGACCTCACAGACGAAGTCTTCTCCCTCTCCCTCTCTCCCTCTTTCTTTCTTCTCCTCCTCCCTCTCCCTCTTTCTTTCTTCTCCTCACGAGCTCGCTCTCTGTTTGTCTGCTCGCTTGCTCGCCTGGGGAGGACATGCGTGGCCTTATATATAGGCCATCCAGTCGCCCGACGGCTCGGTGACCGGAGCTTCCTGTCGCTCTACGGTTCGGCGATACCACATATCGCCCAACTGTTGGGCGACTGCAATTATTGATGCCTGACTGTTGGGCGACTACAATTATTGCCGTCTGACAGTTCGGCAACTGCACCCAGTCGCCCAACCGTGAGGCGAGATGAGTATAATCCTGCAAAAATAAAGTTGCAAGAATAGATTTGTAATTTCTAGTAAAAAATAGATTATTTTTTAAAAAATTCGTTAGCGGGACTCCACATTATACATGCCCCCCACTTTGAGATACTCCCGGCCTCTCTCTTATCTTAATCCAACCCACCTGGGTTTATAGAATGCTAGCCGAGTGCCCGTGCGTTGCAACGGAGTTCAAATAAAAACATAATATAAGTTATAAACTTAGAAAACCAATATACATAAGATAATTTTCCCTACAAATAAAAATTTCATACTTAATTTGTATCCAATCAATAAGCCACGTAGAATCTTATCACAACCCACAAATACAGATAATCTATATCCACAGAAGATCCTTCAAATATCTTATAATGTGTGTGTGTATATATATTATCAAGAGGAGGTAGATGACAGCTTCACCACCACCACCAAATCCTTCTTTTATATTAGTAAAGATATACTATTATGTAGGGGGACACATTAGTAAAACAATCTAGTCCAAGCACCAAATCAATATGTAAAATTCACAAAAAATTGAAGGGATTACTTAATGTATAGCAAATATCCATTTAAAATTTAAAATTCAAATTTAATTTGTGCGTGGAGGTAGAAAAGGAAAAATCTCTAACAAACTATTAAGTTAAAAGAAAATAGGAAAAGAAAACAATTTTCTCTACTAACTTTGAGTTTAAACTTGAAATTTTGAAGGGTGATGCAATAATATATGTACTATCTCCTCTATTCTATATGCAATAATATATAAACTTGATTTTTTTTTCAATTGTTTGGTGTGGAGTTTATGCTAAAATAAAATTGTCTTTTCAAGTTTTCACTAGATATATCCCTGCTGTGTACTGTAGGATGAGGTATATAGATACAAGAGTAAATTGCATTCCGGGTCACTGAACTTGTCCGGGTGATTCAAGTAGATCACCGTTCTCTCCAAACACATATTTGGATCACTAAACTTCTTTAAGTGAGTCATTGCAGTTACCACCAATGCAACACAGGATTTGACAGATGACATGGCGGTCCATCATAGCCAACAATTTTTTTTTTGCGGAAAAGCCCTTCTTTTTTATTTGCATCTAACTAGCTCGTTGGATTTAGTACCCAATTCCCATTTTCCCATCCCGTAACCCCTTCTCCCACAAACCTCGCCTACCTCCTGGAAGACAAAGAGATGCAAGAGGTGCGTCCCACGTCGAGCCGCAGCAGCCGGGAGACAGCAAAGGAGGAGAGCACAATCAGGTTGATTTTTGGTGGGTGGAAACAGGGAACGATGCAAGCAAAATGCTAGTTGATTTTTGGTGGGTGGAAACAGAGAATGATGCAAGCTATTCGTTTTTGCTTGAACTATATTGTTTTGCATTGTTGCGGTGGTTTACTTCTTGTTCTTGTCCCACAAAAGAATCGCCTGGTTTTGCTAATGCGAAATCTTGCTATGCAGTGAGTTCCAACATATTGTTCTCTGTGTTGCAAGAATCAAGAAATGGATACAAGCGAATGTGAAAAGTTGTTGCTGAATAGAGTCCGGCAGGTTGAGCCATGGAATGCAAACGGGATCGTTGGCTACATCCTCTCAAGAAATTCATATCCACAGATCGGCAGTATGAATTTGGCTTCTTCATCTCGCGCTCCCCCTTCGCCGCCGCCGCCGGTTCTCTCCCGGCCGCACGCCGCCGTGCGCCTTGTGCGAATGGATGTCGAGATCGTGGGAGAAGGGCGGTTAATCTTGTAGTTACACACAAAAAATAAATGAAGTACAGGGCTTTCGTGCAAAACATGCCCAGGATGTTACGTGAGACCCTTGCCAGTTGCCATGTTGGCCTCGATGTCAGGGATGAGATCCTTGTTGGCATGGGTGGTGAATATATAATAAGAAGCAAATACTAACATTCGATCATCAAGAACAAATAGATCTACAAGCACATTTGCAAATCTTGATGCTTTCTCGCTTGCTTCCCTTCCCCTCCTTTCCTGCTGCTTGATGCAGTGGGTGATGTGGTACTGTGTGGTGCTAGCTCACTGCGTGTAGACAAATCTGTCGGGATAGGCCGGGTATTTAATAACAGAGTACGTATCACAGACACTTCCAACCACAAATCATTTGTGATACAAAATTATCACAGACGGTTCTTGTAATTAGAAGCATCTGCGATATGAGTCCATATCACAGACGGTTTAGATAGTTTATACCGAGAAAGTTTACATAGAAGACAGTAAGATAAACACGTCATTCAGTAAATATGTTCAACATAGACAGTTTACATATGACCAAACTGGATTTTTTTTTATCGTTTTTTATATTTACATATGGCCAAACAGCGTGACCAGTCGTTTCTTATAAAAGATTTAAAAAATGTAGAAATAAAAAAGAATAAGTTTTTCTAGCGGCCTAAGTAGCTTTCTATCTCCGTCTTCAAAACATTGTAGGTGATGTCGTCAGCATCGGAGGGTTCAAGATTAGCGCAAGTAGCTTGAAACACTTCCAACCGTTGACGCGATCGTTTGAGAGTCACCCAAAGATGCTCTGACTGAAGAATCAAATCGAAATGCGCCCATAGGCTCTCTTCTCTTGCTTGAGGTCTCGGCTTGGTAGACTCGGTCGCCTGTCACCTCGATATCGCTTTCCAAGGGACGGTAATCCTCCTGCAGATGTGCAACGTCGTATTGGAGGACTAGGTCGATGGCGCGGTTAGCTCGCCGGAAACTGCAGACCACCCGAAAGGCACGCCGGAGGAGGTCGTCTAATGGCGGAATGTTGCCGTCATGTGCCCCAGCAGAACTTCCGTCAGAGGAGGGAGGACACTGTTAGCACAATGTCCTTCCGCTGCATCCGTCAGCGTACAACCGACGAGGTGCTCGTACAGGATGGCCAGGTAGGCCATCAATGCAGGTGTCAGGGGAGAAGAGTGGGGAGCCATTTGATTTTTTTTAACTCTACTAGTTGTTGATGGAGGGTGCGAAAGAGAGTAGAGCGATGTGGGGATTCATTTTCGGTGATGGATGATCATTCTTTTAAAACAAGGAGTAACGTCGGTGCACGAGATGAAGAGATGCATCGTAAAGTCAGCGCGTGAGAGCCAAAGCGGCATAGATGAGTTTAAGAGATACATATCACAGATACTTCCAACCACAAACCGTCTATGATATGTAATCATCACAGACAGGGCTATTTAAAAACCGTCTAGGACGTCTGGAATTATCACAGAAGATTCTATTTAAAAACCTTATTCGTTCATTTTAAGTATATTTCTTCCGTGTGATGAATGGAGCATATGCCTTATTCATTCCAAACCGCACGATGTTTCAGAGCTCTAAGTCACTGACAACAACCACCATGTAGTTATGTCTTCCACTGACATCAAATGCTCGACGGTTGATACTTCACCAACTACCACCTCGCTCCGACCAGTCGCAACACTTCCAACAGGCGCCTCTTCAAAGGAGTTACTGCCACCACATTGTCGACTACTTAAAGGAGGGGAACGAGTGATCAAAAGACCAATCCAATTAAGGAGATCAATAGGCATTTGGATTTCATCTGAAGCAATATAATAGTAGGCAATTCACTAAGTGTAACTAGGGCTAGTCCACTGCCTTGTCGAGGGCACCCCCTGTAATAGCTAGTTCGTTGTAATAAAGAGCAATCCCATTCTCTCCTAAGAACTTTTTGCCATTTTTCTTCATTTTATTTCGTAAGATCAACGACTCGATCGTCGACAAGAGCAGTAGAACAAAGAGAGAATTAGAGAAGAGAAGTAGTGCTTCGGTCGACGGTGAAGAAATGAGCAAAGAGAGGATCAAAGAAAAGGAGCTTTGCTTCGGTGTTATAGAAATGAGAAAATTGTTCGATTCTATAGGCACGGAGAGGAAGAATCTCGCATTTGCCCGTTGCCTTCTTTTCTCTGCTCCATCTTATCATCGGAATGGGGTAGATGACCATTGCCTCTCTCCCTCACTGCTTGTTTCTTCTCTGTCTTATCATCAATCATTTCTTATCACCACTCCCTGCCCTGCCTTCCCATCCCCTATGGGCTATGCCGCTATGACCGCCGGCCTCCCTCTTCTCATCCCCATTCTGCATGGTCTCTCTCATCCCCACCCCCATTCTTTCCCCATCCTCATCCCCATTCCCTATGGCCGCCGATCTTCCCATCCCCATCCTCGCCCACCCTACTCCCCACGGCCCTCCACCCCAGTCCCCACGATCCCCACCACCCACAGCTTCCATAGTCCATGGCTCCATCACCTCCACCACATGCTGCCCTCGCCTCTCTCGGTCCCGGACTCCCCCGTCACCTCTGCGGCTCTTCCTCCCCCACCCCCACTGTCCCACGGCCTCCCCACTCCGCCA
This sequence comes from Ampelocalamus luodianensis, assembly GCA_036346255.1. Taxonomy (NCBI): domain Eukaryota; kingdom Viridiplantae; phylum Streptophyta; class Magnoliopsida; order Poales; family Poaceae; genus Ampelocalamus; species Ampelocalamus luodianensis. Next base: position 37,436,203 of record CM070629.1, read on the forward strand.
CCGCCCCTGGCCTCCCCACTCCCTCGCCGCCCCAACTGACCCCGCCCACCCCACTCCCCCACCGCCCTTGGCGCCAACGGTCTCCTCCCTATCCATCCCCACTCCCCCATCGCCCTCCACCTCGCACCGGCCATGGTACGTGGGCGAGGGGGAGGGGGTGGCGACGCAAAGGTGGTGGATGCAGGCACGCTGTGCGGTGAGGCCTTGGCGGGTGGAGGTGGGCGCACGAGCCTCGCAGCGAGGCCTTGGCCGCATGGGCAGGGGCAAAAAGGTAGAGCCCCATGCGAGGTGGAGTCAGATGATGCGGGCGGGGCGATGGCCACGACCATAGCGATTCAGCAAGGTGTGCACCTCTCCCTCCCCCTCTGTGCCTCAGTCGTGCCGCTTTCATGCTAAGCCGACTCAAACCGTCTGGAACGTCTGTAATTATTGGAGACGATTTTTGTTAACACCGTCTAGGAATTATCAAAGGCGATTCTATGTACAAACCGTCTGTGATAATTATGTATCATAGATAGTTCTAGCCATCGCTAGTAATATAGACGGTCGTGATTGTAAAACCGTATGTGATAATTACAACACTAACGGATTCTGAGGAACCGTCTGTGATGAGACATCTAATATAGCCTTCTCTATAGCAGTGGTGGTTCACCCAAGTATAAATTCCATTGTAACAAATAAAATAGCTGAGTTGGCATGCTGAACTTGTCCAGCATGGCTGGGGAGGGGCCATTTATGCAAAGGGAGGAATCACTAACCATAATTTGTGCTTGTTCGCCTTCAGATCGTAGCTGCGGTGCTATGGACGGCCGTGTTCCCTGAGGTCACCCAGAGCCTCACTCCCACCAACGCCCCCGCGAGCCCGCCCTATCATCGTCACCAAGTTCAGCTCCATTCTTCGCAATCACCTCTTCCCCGATCTGGATGTCGATCTGTTTTGGGTTTATGCGATTTAAAGAAACATGGGATACTATTATGCAAATTCCACCGCCCTTGGCCCCTCACATGACAATCAAGCGAGCACAGGTCCACCCTATAATCCATTTCAACATCACATGAACAAACTACTCTAGCCATGAGTGTCTTGGACCTTGGGTAAACAACTTAACAAGTTTAGGGATCCATGATGTACCATTCATGAGTTTATGGACCTACTTGACTGCTCTGGACAAGTTTAAGGACCAACGGTGTATTTTAAGGACGAAATTTACAGTTGGATTGATACATAGGATTACATACAAAAGCATTGTGCTATTTCTTTTGAAGGCAAAGACCAGTTCATTGATTGCAAGAGATATTATAGATAGTAGCATGTTTAAAAGTTGCATCAGTTACTACGATTACTAAATCGCAAGATTGCATAGTGCTCAGTAGAGTTGCCAGTGGACATTGCTAAATTAAGGTAAAGCTTTACCTTTCTAGGTAGAGTATCACCCGTAGTATTTAGATTTCTGCTAATGTATACCCTCCAATGGCCTTGTTTGTGTTGTTTGTTAATCGACACATTTACTACAATAAAATAAATCAAATTTCAAGTTGTAGCTATTACAGTATGAATCTTAATTCTTCTCTTCCTTCCTCCAACCAATATATCTTTAGATATTGCTAATAATTCTGATGCAGGGAGTCCGATCTTCTCGACGTAGGATCAAATATAACACTTGACTTAACAAATAGTAGTTGCTCACCTGATACAAATGCGTGAACTTACAACTTTTTAATTCACCCAATCTTACGTATACTCTACCCGACCACCAAGTGGATTTTTACCGATCTCTCAATTCCAAGCGAAAAGACAGAACGGTCTTTAGAAGAAAACAATATATTCCCCCTCAAGTCGTTGGCCTTCACCAAACTTTTTGGAAGAATCAAGCATTGAACGTTATTGATGCAAAAAACAATCAAAATCTTTAATCGTGGTTTGAGGTTACAATGGGGTCTACCCCTTAATATATAGTGTTCTCCCCTAGTGGCCAGCCAAGGGAGGCCTACTCCCTATCTAATTTGGACAAAAAGTGTGAGGACCCTTGGGTTATTTTTGTAAGACCGAGGCCTTCCCGGTCTTAGAAAAATAACTCTAGGCCTTAGGGAATTGAAATCCAATTTAGCTCCAATTAAGTGAGAGGACCTGACTAAGCTAGAGCTATGATGACCATGCATATCGCTCCTCTGCAAGTGCTACATGGTAACCGGTTCTCCAACAGCCCAAGTCCACACTTAAATGGGTCAAAAGGGATTTCAAAACATCGGATATGTGTCCCGTGTTGGCTCTCAAGATCAGCGACCAACACGCCTCATCAATGTCAATCACAGTCATACAAAAGTCATACATTAATATATCAACTGACATACAACATAGTTCTTAAGTCTATAACTATTACAAAAGCGACCACCGGCCAAATTCAAAGCTTAACATCAAGTAGCAGCGAAAATGAATTAAATAAGCCAAAAGGTCCAGCAAGGTGTGTCCAAACCCAAAAGCAACCGATTGGGAGTTAGAAACAACATTTATTCATTAGCGTCGTCGAAATCGGCGCTAACGAATTGATCGAGCGTGCAGTCTTCCTCACCTGAACAAGTGGACAATCCGGTTAAGTACAAAATGTACTCCCAAGTCTTACACAAATTATATATGCTAGTGGCTGTCAAAAAGAGAGGCTTTAGTGGCTTAGTTTTGCATAAATCGCACAAGTTCTCATCCTACACATACTAGATTGAAATTGCCATTTGGTAAACCAAAAATTTTAGTATAAGAAGTATATATAACAGTGATAGATATATAGATCAAACAATACCAAAGTGACATCCCACTTTGATAAACTAAAATGCATGAATACCCCATTCATGCCGAGACCAAGTTGTAAACCATGCCAATTTTAATTTAGAGTCTAACAATGTTGTCTCCCGAATCCAAGTGGTCGTTCGTAATCGTGGACACAGTTATTCGAATAGATTAATCTCTACAAGGGAGTAAAATATTACCCACATCGACTCGATCAGCCCGTAAGCCTCCGGATATTAACACACTTCCTAGGGTATGTCGGCCGGGGAAATTGAGATTTGGTATTGTTTAGCAAGAAAGCCCTATTGAGATGAGTCCCCCTTGCGAGATGAACCCTAAACTTTGTACAAGCTACTGATAGAGCTTGCTAAGCGGGCTCACAAGTTGTGTTGGAGATACCGATACAATGTAAAGAAAGAAAAAGAGTGCTCCCATGCACATTATAAAAAATTGCATCAGGTCCTACGAACATATGATCGAACACACATGTCCTCACACCACCTGGGACTTAACCCAATAAAACTTTCCTCTTACTTAACCAAACGGTGCCCATACACCATGTGTCGAAGTACGAGTGGTACTTGGATTAATGATGTCACCAAAGTTCGGTCCTTAATGGTCCGGACAAGACTACCACAATACCCGAGTCTCGTACACGAAGGCACCCACACACTACTAACCACTTGTCCAGATCCAAATCATTTTTAATTTGCCAAAATTAAACTTAACAACCAGATGCAAAGATTTGGATAAAACATAAGAATAAATGTTTGGTGTTTCCCATAATTGATGAGCTAACCCCGTCAACCGAACTAACGCATCTTCTAGACTCGCATGGAGAAGCATACAACATAGATAATAGATACATCATCACAAACATCTAACCTAAGCATAGTTGTAATGGAAATATCAAGGATAACCTGCAAGAGATAGGGCATAACTAACTATGACTCACAAAATATTGACATATCAAAATAGCATGCAAACAAGTATCATTGCATTTCAAAGTAACTACACTAGAAAATATGGGATCAATATGTATGCAAAATAAATGCAAAATGAGGCTTGCCTTGCTGGTATTCCAATTGTTCACTCCCAGTCTCGAAATTGTTCACTTCCGATACTTCAGAATCTATAGAAAGACGACTTCGACTAAACATCGAGAAAAGCCAATTTTTTTTTCAAGTGGCTAAAAATGCATGAAATTTATAAAGTAGTTAGATTATGATTTTAGATGAATTTAGGTGAAAGAATTATTTCAATTGGAGTTCATATGTGAGAGTTATAGTCTTTTGAAAATCGGCAATTGAGAAAATGCTTAAAATTCATGGTTCTATTACTATTAATCCAAATTTAAACATTTCGCGAAAATTTGCAAAATACTAGTGGGGACAAAAATTACATGGTTTGCAAGAGAATGAAATTTTATGACCAACAAAAATTGATTCATCTCATTTGGAGTTCATATGAATTTTCTATGAATTTTCAAATTGAAATGACTCTTCAATGTAAAAATAATCCTTTTTCCAAATTTTCTATTACATTAAATACGTTTTCTACCCAGCCTAACCTAGCCTCTACAATTGACATGCGGGGTCCATTGTATAGTGTTCTTTTTCATTTATTTTATAAAGGAAAACATCTATATGGCATAATCAAGGTTGTCAATTGATCAAGTAGTGCCCGGACTCACGATCTTCCAACTATACGTCCTATCCGATAATTATACGAAATCCACCAACTTATGGGCATATTACCATGACTAACTACATCAATTGTTCTTCACTAGACTAATTAAGCTAATACTAACTATCCAACTCTACTAGTCTTGCCTCGGCAAATCATATTTGCATACACTAAAATTTCCACCGATCGAGATTTATTCGACGAACCGACCCCTAATGAGCTTTACAATTTGATTGCACATCCAATCACTTAATAGCTCACTAATCGATCAACTCATATTCATTTCACTGAACTAGCCGGGTATGACATTTACCAATTCAATCACATATGTGCTTCTACGATCGACTAATAATCATTTATCCACTAATCCAATAGAGGCACAATTCTATCGACTCGGTACATAGGACTTATCTATTAATTACGAGGCAATCCAAATATTTATCCACACTCAAATAATCCATTCTACCTTCTCTAATTATAGCATACATGACTCACGTAGCTATTACTTAGGACATCCGATCAATTTGCTCATGCTTAAATAAATCATCCGATTCAATTAATCCAATAATGTATATTGAATTCAACCTCCACTAAGCAACAACACACATATCCCGCCACAATAAACTAATGATTCACATTCACCAATATATCAACACATATCACACACCATCACAAATAGGACCTAACCAGAGATTTACACCGGTCTAAGCTACTAGACAAGTTTTACACTTATAGGCTTAAAAAGATGCCATGCTTATGACGATTATTCAACATGCACAACTAATAATAATAAACATGGTAACAAAATTTTTGCTAAGGATATTACCGCAGCACTAGGCGTGCGAAATATCACCGGACGTCGTTTTCTCGGTACTCGCCTGCGTCCACCGTAGTCGTCGCCATTTCCGCATCCGCTCGGCCTCCCATCCACGTCCGCATCTGTAATACTCCGAAATGCGTTAGAGAGAAAACAAAAAAAAAATAGTTAAAGGAGTTTTCTAAAATTTCTTCAAAACCTGGGCCATGGGCTTTTGGCCCACAACACTAAGGCCCAAAAGGGGGAACCCTAAATTTGCTACAGTACCTCCCTTACTACAGTGCGGTCGCTGTGCTACAGTAACCTCCCCTAATCCCCCTTACTACCATCCTCTCCAAAGCACTTCCTCCTGCTACCTTGTGTGCGTCGGCCGAAAGCAAAAGAGAGGAAGGGAAGGAGAAGAGGAAGAAGAGGAAGGAAGAGGGAAGTGACTTTTCATCGTGTTCATAACGGGTGACCCTCAGATCTCCTTGTTCTATTTATTTGTGTGAGGTCCTGGGGTATTTAACTTGTAATACTTAATCATCCATTGGTCCTAGCATTACAAACCAAATATCGCGCCCTCGATGTATTGTATACCTCCCAAGAGCGGTATACACACACCGTTCACAAAACAATATCAATATCATTTCCATACAACAATATTTTATTACCGTAGTCACAAAAGGTTACAACAAATTCATCACAACTTTAGTTTCATACATACGGCCGACTGGCCAAATAGCAAGAATAAAAGTCAAGTACACAACGGAATACCAAAAGCCATAAGATGGCACAAAAGATAAGCCGATCGGTTTGCCCTTACCCACCAGGCAACCTGACCGGAAACTCCAAGCTAGTCGTCGTCCTGCACGAAGTCGGTCTCACAATAGTTGACCCCTTGGGGATCAACATCCTCTTTAACAATTTAAGCAAAAAGCAACCGAGTACAAAGAATGTACTTGCAAGACTTACGGATAACAAATCTATACATAGCTACATGACACTTGATTCAAAGGAGAAGGCTAAAGGGGTTCATTTTCAGCATAAAGCAATATTTCATTTGAATACCATGTAGTAGATTGAAATAGCAAGTGAGTAAACTTTTTAATAACTTTAAATAACAGCGAGTAAACATTAATAGACAACATCTAAACAACAACAGGTGGCTGCCCCGCAGCTCATAAACATAGCATGAGACCATCCTCAATACCACCCGAACAAATTTTTAAGTTTAAAGTTCCAAAATGTTGAGTCTAACTCCTGCAAGTCCAATCCCAAACGTGTCCATAACCTAGGACAAGGCTATTTGAATAGTTTTACCCTACAGGGGTGTACCAATCAATGTACCCACACGCCAGACCGCCACTTTTGCCACCGGATAAAGCACACTTTCGTAGGTATGCCAGCAAGGCTAAGTCCCACGAGACGTTTCCAATATAATGTATTAACTACGAGTCGCCTGTATGGGATGGATGTAATACCCCGAATGTTTCTACGGAAGGAGAGTAAACGAAAAAGGGGTTTTTCTGTAATACTCCAACTTATTGTAATGAAGGAAGCAGTGAAAAGAGAAATTAAACTTTAGACGAGGGAAAATCTGCAATTCTTTGACAACCTGGACTTCGGGCTTTGGCCTAGGAGGCCCATGAGGGGCCGGCCACTAATAAAAGGAGGGGGAAACCCTAGCCCACCACTGTAGCACGCATTGCTACAGTGTTCCGCCGCCGCTACAGTACCGCTACAGTGCGCGCCCTCCTTGCACTCCGTTGCTCTCTCTTGGTGATGCTCTCCCATTGCTGTCGGCCAAGGAGAAAGGTGGAGAGAGAGAGGAGAAGAAGAGGAGATGAGCATCTAGCGGGGGTAATTCAGCGGGCACGCGTGTCTCCAAGGATAACGATTGCCGGTTGTTGTGGTTTGATTAGTCGTAGAAGTGAAACCGATTAAATTTGATTAGATCAAAGTCTGTCTGTTGGAAATTCAATTCTGTCCAGTAGTTTGCGCGTCTGTTTTAGCAATCTTAGAGGCCAAATCAGAGGATCCCATCTCCAAGAGTATTGTAGGTTTTGTTCTTAGCTTTCGGTGGCCGCCAAGAACACTAAATTCCGACTTTCGAGTCAAAAGTTATGATAGATTTATTATCTGCTGTCCAGAATCCTGACGAGAATTAGCAGTCTCTGTATATGTTGATATATGGCCTAGTTAGAGGGTGATTCAGAGGTCTTGCCCATAACAAATTTTGAAGGTGATATCACTAGCTTTCAGGATTGATAAAGAACACCTCATTTGGATTTATAGATCAAAAGTTATGCACTTTTCATTGTGACTGTCCAGATTGTAGGTCAGTCTGTCCGGATTGTATGTCAGTTTCTATCTTTAGTTTTGACCCGTGTGCCACTTTTTGTTAAAGGCAAAATATGAATGTCGTGCCAACTAGGTTATTGTAGGTAATTTCATAACCTTTTCAAATTGTTAAAGAACACTCAATTCGGAGTTGTAGTTTAAAAGTTTTGGACGTTTTAGTTCTGCTGTTCTAATTGCTCAGTCAGATTCTGTTTTGCTGTTTCGTTTGACAGTTAGCAATTTAGTTTGGCCGAATTGGGTTATCTCGTCAACTACAAAGTTGTAGATATATTTGTTAAGCTCGTGTAGGATCTGGGCTCATCTCTTTTGGAGTCCCAGATCATTAGTTTTGGTCTTTACCGTGCTGCTTTCCTGATGGGATTCCATGTTGGTAACCCCTGATGTTGGCTCACTTGGGAGGGAGTAGACACGCACTACTTGTTCACATCATCCAATTCATGTTCAAGATTAAATTTAGTTCTATCTTACATTCGTAAATGATGAACTGTAATAATAAATTTATAATTGGTGAAGGAAGGATACCTTCTCCACATTGATGTTGAATTATTACTGCATGTGAACTTTCATTATCAATGAACTGAAATAAATAGATTAGATGGTGAAGGAAGGATACCTTCATCATGTCTTGGTTGTTTTGATACTATCATTAGTTGATTTTATTCAAATTCTTCCGCATTATGGATGTATGTTAGATGTTTTAGGTGACATCTTGGCTTTCGAATAGCCAGGGTGTTACAATGGAAACCCCATACGTTGTGTCGAAGTCATCGACCTTGGAAAAGGACCGATGCTCCTCGGTGTGGAGAACCTTGAAAGGAACCCACCCCTGCATACCCAACAATTAACAGAACATTTCTTTTTTTTAACACAACACATAGCCACCACCTGCGACCCGGAGCTAACACACGCCAAAGTACTAAGTCAAGAGAGGTCCCATATCCCTCTCATGTGGTTAGCATGCAAATATGTTTGGTTTTGGTGAAACAAGATGTTCGGTCCTTGTTGACTTAGGCAAGACATTCACACATCCAACAACACACCATCCATCCACTTGCCCAAATCTAAAACATTTTATTTACACTTTTGGTTTTCAAAGTAATATAGCACAAGGTGCTGAACATAGTGTAATAAAAGGATTTGCGTGATCAAGGTTATCGAGTAAGTCGATAACCGCCCAATCCTACCAGAATCTATGCAAGACTAAGCAACACATCACATAGACAAGTATAGACTCTATATCATCCATCGAGCACTAACATCAGCGGGAATAATAACTTAAGGTTAGTGGAAAGGGGTAAACATTTGCTACAGCTCATGCAACTAATAGGATAACTACCTCTATCGACAAATATTCATTCAAGTAGCACATGCATACATACAAGTTGCAAAAAAGATATTAGTTTTTGAATGTAATAGGATCAGCATGCATCAAAGGAATAATTGCTTGCCTTGTGTAAGATAACTGACTTGCTACTGAGGATCACTCTCAAACTCGTTTGGATCTTCTCAATCGAACGAACGAATACGAAAAGGCGAATAAAAAGCATAACACCAAATATATCCAAAAATTCAAATTCATCCAAAATGCATGAAAATTTCACAGTAGGTAGATCATGAATTTAGATGAATTTAGGTGAAAGAATTATTCCATTTGGATTTAGTATGTGAAAGTTAGGTGTTTTGAAAATCAGTTTTCTGGAAAATCCACAAAAATGCCACTCAGTTACTATTCATCTTAATTTAATTATTTGGTGAAAATTTGTAGAGTAGTGGTGGGAAAAGGGATTACATAGGTAAATATAGAATAAAATTATAAGACCAAAATAGTTGAGTTTACCTCATTTGGAGTTTTTATTATTTAGTTATGAATTTATCAGCCATTTATAATGTAAAATAATTCATTTTGGGATCAATTTCCTCAAAATATATCTTCTGTGATAGAGGTAAGACTGAAACCATATTTAGAAATAAGTTCACTAGAAATTAAATTTATCAAAAGTGGTTTCACTATTTTTGGAGTTAAAATAAAATAGTTATGTATTTTTGAAGTCAATACCATTTTTCAATGTGTACATAATTGGATATCAGATTTTATAAAGCATTTAATACTTTTCTTACCGAGTGCTCCTAGCCACAGACGCTGACTAGCGGGACCTAGTGAACATCGCCATTTTTCTTTTAACTTCTGAGCTGAGGATGTTCGGATCGTTGAGATCTAATCGGATAACCCAAGCGATAGGTTATGTTCGGCGGTCCGAACGGCCAACCAATCCTGGTGGTTGAATTGAAATCAGACGGTCCAAAAGAGAGGTTATTATGCACTTAATGGCTAGACCCGCATGTAAGTGGCTCATCTACTCGGCTAAGACAACACTTAGTAATAAAGAATGATTAGACAATAAATGACCGAATCAATGCCCTAATGACGTTGCTACAGTCCTTGTCTGCGTACGACAATGGGGATTTTCGTCCCGCGTGCTTGCACGGCGGCTCGTCGGCGCTACGCGCCGCGGCGGTGCTAGCCAATACTTGGATGAGGTCCACAATAGCTATGCGCAGTTAATGCAAGTGGTTACGACGGCTAAGCCTGCCCAGAACGGCGGCGAGCCGGAGTTGAGCGACGGCGAGAAGTACGACAAACAAGCAAAACACGATATAGCTTCGCAGCGTCCAGATAAGCAGGTGCCCGAGCCTTTAGGGACAATGAGGGAGCTACCTAAGCGACAGAGGTGTTCAGGGAAGTTCTGAGAAGGCTGGAGCTGCGACGACGTCGGAGAAGAAGACGGCAGCGGTGCGGTTCAGTGCGGAGAGGAAACCCTGAGGACATCTAGGACAAGTGAATGCTCGGAATAGCTCAAAGAAGCTACAAAGATTCTAGGGAAACAATGAATTGGACAATGACTTACCGGATCAAGTTGGGAGGCGAAATGGTTGTTCTTCGGCCGAAAGTGAAATCCCTTCAAATCAGCGAAATCCTGCCATGCATTGTCCCAATAGGTTTAGGGGTTTTCAATGTCATGTTAGATGGCACAATATGACATGAAAGGTTTCGAATAAAACTCACTGTAGACGAAAATGGCACGGTGGTGTCCCTCGAGACATGCTTTGGAACTACCGAGAGCACGAAGATGGACCGTATGCTACAAGCCAAATCAAGCCCGCGCATTAGCAAAAATGGATACGGTATGGAACGTAGAGAAGGGAGGAACCACCCGGTTGAAGCTTACCCGAGCGAAACACATGAGGGAGCTTCTTCTTCCTCTGCCACCGAGAGGAAGAATAACGAAAACGACAGGGTACGGGGCGTATTATCCTCGGGCGATAACGGCAACGGAGGCGGAATCCAAGGAGCTCCAGGAGTGGTCGGAAGAGGCGGTGGATTGGCGGCGTCCACTGGCATGCGAAAGGAATCACCGGCCGCGTGGCGCGCTTCACTTGCGAGCCCAACTGGATGAAGAAGGTGAAACTGACAAGCGAGGCCCGCGGTGTCAGCGACTCAAACATGTGCGCAACAGACTCGGTGCGAGTCGGTTGGATTAGTTGATTGGGCTAAGCCAGTTGGTTCGAGTCGGAATGTTCGGACCGCGTGTTTGGACGGTTCGATTGGGAATGGACAGCCCTGATCGAGTGGGTGTTCGGTGGTCCGAACGTTCCCAATCGTTTCTGTCAGTCTGATTGAGATCTAATGGTCCAGATCGCATGGGTTGTTCGAACGGTCTGAACGTTCCCACTGATCCAAATGGTTGATATCGAATCGAACGAACGATCAGGGTTGGTTTGACGCGGTGCAGTTAGGAGGTTGGGTTGAGTCAGTTGGCCAGGTTGAACTTGAGTCCAGACAGTGTGGGTTGGTTGGGTCTGAGTCTAAAGTTTGACTGAGATTTAAAATTAAACTCCTACTTTGACCAGGGTCTTATAATTAGAAATAAATTTTCTAAAATCTTGAAATAAATCAGAGGGGTTCCTGGGAAGGTATAAAGTCCCTATAAATTCTTAAACCTCACTGTTCACTATAAATTTGTATATTTTAAATTCAAATCTATATTAGGTCATGGAATTGAGTTTAAATTTCATAAGGGTTGAATCTAGGCCCATAAATTTGGGAAAAATTATATTTATTCATGATAATTATTATAGTATTTGAATAAATTATTTCCATATGATGATCACAAGTTTCTGTTCCTGTTTTCTTTTGGAGTTTCGATTTGAGTTGTATGTTTCATTTGATTTCAAAATTTTCAAATGCAATAAAATATGCAAATGCTCCAGAAAACCAATGCATGTTCAAAAGTTTTAAAATTTTCACCTTTTTATACATTTGAAATACAAACCCAAGATTTGGGATGTTACAATTTGTTTTGCGATTTGGTGATATCGGGTAATAGATCTAGTGTTGGCAGTCTGTACTACACTGTAGTTTTAGGGTTGTTACCTACGAAATTTGATCTAGTCACCTCCTAGAGATTTGTGGGTAACGTCTTTAGTTTTCGATAGAATCCTGGACCAAGTTGTTTGGATAAACGAATCATGAGTTATGAATATTTTAGTTCTGTTGTCCAGAGGTTATGTCTGAATTCTGGCAGGTTGTTATAATTGGGTGATACAAATTAGTTAACGAAATAATTAGAGGATCTCACCAACATGAAAATTTTAGGTGATTTCATAAGTTTTTCAGAGAGCTAAAGAACGTAATTTTTGGATAAATGTACTGAAAGTTATGAGTATTTTACTCTTGCTCTCCAGAACATCTGCCAAATTCTGGCAGTCGTAATAAGCTGTTTAGTAACAATAGTAAATGACAAAATTAGGGAATCTCACCAACTAGATTAATGTGGGTAATTCCGTAAGCTTTTCAAAAAGTCTAAGAACACCATTTTTGGGTAAACATAAGAAAATATATGATTTTTGGAAGAGGACTACCCTGTTTTGGGACAAAACGATGTTCATGGGAAACAATGTTTTGGGTTGAGCTAGGGAGCGTAGATGGTTATGCATTTTTTTTATATAATGTTGTATGCACTGAAATGTCCCCTTAGAGTGGTTATTAATTGTTCAGGTACGGGTGTGAATGCGGGGATAGCATCTCTTCCCGTCTTCCTACTCCACATGGTTGAGACAAGTACATTAGTGGGCAGAAATATAGTTCATGCTTGGCACATGTGGTTTCTTATTCATAGTCGTACAATTGTTGATATATGCCTGTGCTGATTATTATTTATTGAATGTTAATGCTTTGTGATGGTGAATTCTTGTTTTTAGCTTTACAGTTGTTGTTCATGCATATGTCGATTAAGCATAATGGCTCATGTGCATCATTACAATCTCCTTGAGTCTTGGTCTACTTGGTAGCCAAGTATTGATAAATTTGAGGTCCTCGTCATGTTTTAGACGGGCATAAGGTCCCCACACAACAAAGATACAAATTGAATATTTCGGTGGATTTGGAGATACACCCAACAAGGATGTTAAATTGGGGTTAAAGCCGATCTAAAGAGTGGATAATACCCTAGACCAATCCTAATCGGTCAGATTACAGAAAAGATTAAAATTACAGAGTTTGTTGGTTTGACCGACAACAGCTGACAGAAGAAGGATTTGCTATAAAGCTAAGTTGAAGGCATTAAGAATCAAAAGAACAACTGCTTATGCTACTAGGGTTTAGCTAAGACCTAACTAAGCTGAAAAGATAACCTGGAAAACCCTAGAGCTTGAAAACGATATGAAAGACCGAAAAGTTATAAAAGAAACTTTTCAGTTATAGCAAGACTTGAGCTGCTCATGCACAAGTGAATGATTCAAGTGAGCTACTAAGGTCCTTAGGAAGCTTAGGGTGGAAAGAATGGAGGTCATAGCTCACCGGTCGGAGTTGGAGAAGAGGAAGTCAAGGTTTCGGCCGACAACAGTGAAGATTCAAAATACTCTCCTCCTGTTTGACCAAGAATCAAAATAATGGAAGACTTAAGCTCTATAGACCATAATACACGATCTGGACAAGGAGGAATGGAGTCTATCTCACCGGAGCAAGATTTCACCGAAATGGTGCTTCAACTGGCTCAAGTCGACAGAGAGCAAGATCAAGGGCTCCACCTACAAATGATGCCCGGAACTTTCATTACAAGATGGGTTAAACATAGATAGAGATAAACAAGAAATGAGGGCAAGAAAGCTTCACTGGAAAAAGGAAGGAAAAGTGGGAAGCTCCCTCGGTCAACAATGGCAGTGAGCAAAATCTAGGGTTTATATAGAGTTTGAACCTCCAGAGCAAACGAGAACTCTCCAGAGATGATGCGGTGGCAATTTAGTGCCAGGTGTCAAGGAAAGGTTTGCCAAAATCACGGGGCAACACCACCTCTCCGGCAACGAAGTCGGCGGTGATGTACAGACGCGAGGAGGAAGAGAAGTGCCTCACTGACGGGCGGGTCCCGCTATCAGCCGAGCAACACGCGCCTTCACAAGATCAAAAGAATATCGACCATTCGATTAGAAATGGGCGGCTGCGATGGAGATAGGCGTTAGAAGAACAAACCGATATCTTTCAATATGGACCGTACGATTTTAATCCAACGGTCATATGAGGATCCGACCCTAAGCACACGCGGTCAAATAGGTACTGTAGGATTGAAATCCGATGGCCAAAATTAAATGCGCGCCTTTGAGTTCAAAAACAAAAAGGGCGACGCGGTGGGATTTAAGATCTACGGTGGAGATTGAATTGGGGCTCGGGTGGTCCGAACGTCACCGCCCCTCTTGAGCGCCCGATCTGGATCTAAGGGCTCAGATTCACTGTGGCGTTCGGGTGACCCAAACGGCCCACTAGATCTGGCCGGCTTATTGAGAATCCAATGGCTCACATTTATTTTGACTTTTACCATAAAGAAAATGGTATAGCCCAATAAGTGAGCGCTGCACGATTTAGATCCTACAACCAGGATTGAATGGCTTTACGGGATGGCCCGAACGACATAATGAATCCGGCTTGTTCGTAAGGAAATCAACAGCCACAGATTAGAGACACGTTTAGGATTTTGAGTTGAGATCGGAGGCTGTTTGATGAAGATCCGACGGTGGAAATTACATGGAGTACGTGGATAGCCCGTGCGGCTCCGCAAATCTCGACCGACCATCTAGGAATCGATGGCTCGCGTTCACCGGAGGTTTGGGCACGTGCCCGAATGTGACAGATGCGGCCGGTTTAGACCTAAACCCATATGGCTAAGTCGCTACAGTACAAACCGACTCGGGTTAGGCTGATCGAGTTGACTAAATCATTTTAAAGCTCCAAAAGTTTGACTGGGGCTTTAAAAATAGTAAATAAATTTGTAAAAACATGAAATTTGGCAATGATGCTACTGGGATCATATATGTCCCAAATAAAATTTAAAATCCGCTGTTTCATATATAATTACATTAACCCGAATAGGTTTATTTAAAATCAAATATTTTTCTCCAGGTCAAAATAATTTCTAAAAATTAACAAAAATTATTTTAGCCAAGATAATTCCTCTAGTTTTTAATAAAAATACTCCTTAGTCATAATACCAACATTGACTAGTATTTTCTTTTGAAGCTTCACAAGTTTTGGATTCTGACTAAAAAGGAAAGTTTTAGATTGTAACAACACATCCAAATTTTCAAAAATGAACAGTGATGTGATGAACAATATCTCATTACTGTTCATAAAACATCTAATTACTGTTCCTTAAAACTGGGCTGTTACAAACCTACCCCCCTTAAGAGAATCTCGTCCCGAGATTTCGGGCGGATTAGAAGTTAGAAAGGAGTGAAGTGGAAATGATTTCCTTTTGGAATTGCAACACCTGTGTCTTAATTTCCTTTCAAAGATAGAAAAGAAATATTACAACATCTGTTGGCTTGATGGCTTTCAAAGCTAGTAAATAAAGATTACACAGAACAACATGGTGTTGTTATTACATCTTCTTTTACATTGCTTTGTTTAGCCTTGCCTTTCTTGGTCCACAGGCAAATATTTTAAACAGGAAAGAGGTGGGGGTGCTCAATCCTCATCAGATCTTTGCGCTCCCACGTGGCTTCATCCTCTGAGTGATTAGCCCACTGAATATTTAAGAACTTGACGGTGCGGTTTCTCGTTCTGCGCTCCATCTCATCGAGGATACACGCCGGTTGCTCTTGATAGGAAAGGTCTGGTTGAAGATCAAGACTCTCATAAGCAGTAGCCTCAGTAGGAACATGCAGGCATTTCTTCAACTGAGAGACATGAAAAGTATCATATACTGCTGAGAGAGATTCAGGTAGTTCCAATTGATAAGCCACAGCTCCCCGTTTAGCCATGATTCGAAAGGGCCCGATATAACGAGGTGCTAGCTTTCCTTTCACCTGAAAGCGATGAGTGCCCTTCGTCGATGACACTTTAAGATAGATATGGTCATCTACCTCAAAGCTTAACTCACGACGACGATGGTCTGCATAGCTCTTTTGACGAGATTGGGCAGTTTTCAAATGGTCTCGAATCAGGCGAATTTGCTCTTCTGCTTCTACCACCAAGTCCAGACCATAGAATGGTTTTTCACTAGACTCAGACTAATTCAATGGAGTCCTACAAGATCTTCCATACAAAGCTTCAAAAGGTGATATTTGAATACTTGCTTGGTAGCTGTTATTGTAGGAAAACTCTACATATGGCAAAGACTTCTCCCAGTTCTTGCCATATGATAGCACACAGGCTCTAAGGAGATCCTCCATCACTTGATTCACCCTCTCAGTTTGACCACTAGTTTGAGGATGATACAAAGTGCTGAAAGATAGTTCAGTCCCCATAGCTTGATGAAGACAATTCTAGAAATGAGAAGTGAACTGAGGCCCTCGGTCTAAAACAATGACCTCCGGAACACCGTGAAGACAAACAATCTTAGCAATATAGAGCTATGCTAATTGCTTGCCATTGAAGATGGCTTTAACAGGAATAAAATGAGCCACTTTTGTTAGACGATCAATGATTACCCAAATGACATCAAATCCATTTTGAGTTTTTGGAAGACTGGTAACAAAATCCATACCAATTTCTTTCCATTTCCAATGTGGAATAGGCAAAGGTTGAAGGGTACCGGCTGGCTTCAGGTGCTCGGCTTTAACCCTTTGGCAAATATCACATTCAACAACATACTGAGCAATTTGTCTTTTCATTTGGCTCCACCAAAATGTCCTCTTCAAATCCTGGTACATCTTTGTACTTCCAGGATGTAAAGAAAACTTGGATTTATGAGCCTCTTTAAGAATTAGTCCTTTCAGTTGAGGATCTGAGGGTACCATCAAACGATTGCAATATCGAATGATACCTCGGGCATCTTCAGAAAATTCGTTGGCTTTACCTGCTTTCAAATTTTTCTTGACCTCAGCTACCTCGATATCAGTTTTCCGAGCCTCCAGAATTTGATTTTCAAGTATGGACTCCACTTCTAAGGCAGCGAGAAATCCTTCTCCCACCATTTCGAGACTTAAGCGCTGAAAATCTGCACACAAGTTTTTAGCCAGAGGTACAGATAATATGCAGTTGCACTGTGACTTTCTGCTTAAGGCATCAGCCACAACATTGGCTTTGCCTGGAAGATAATGAACACCCATATCATAGTCCTTGATCAATTCAAGCCATCTTCTCTGTCTTATATTCAGATCAGCTTGAGTAAATATGCACTTCAGACTTTTATGATCAGTATAGATCTCGCAACGATTACCGAGAAGGTAATGTCGCCAAATCTTCAATGCATGGACTATGGTAGCCAATTCCAAATCATGAGTAGGATAATTGATTTCATGAGGTCGCAACTGCCTGGATGCATATGCCACAACTCGGCCTTCTTGTATAAGCACACAACCAAGTCCATGGCGAGATGCATCGCAATAAATATTGAAACTTTTATGAATATCTGGAAGAGTGAGAACTGGAGCTTCGGTCAGGAGTTTTCTCAAAAGCTGAAAGCTTTCTTCACACTTGGCTGACCATTCAAATTTCTTCTCCTTCTTCAAAAGCTGAGTCAGAGGTTTTGAAATTTTGGAGAAATTTTCAATGAATCTACGGTAATAACCCGTAAGTCCAAGAAAACTTCGGATATCTTGAACATTCTTGGGCTGTTCCTAGTCTAGTACATCTTGCACCTTGCTAGGATCAACAGTGATACCTCCTTCAGATAACACATGTCCCAAAAATATGACTTGCTTGATCCAGAAAGCACACTTGCTAAACTTAGCATACAACTGATGCTTGCGAAGTGTTTCTAACACAAGTCTCAAATGCTGCTCATGGTCTTTGACAGATTTGGAATAAATAAGAATGTCGTCAATGAACACGACAATAAACTTATCCAAGAAACCCATGAATACCGAATTCATAAGATTCATGAAATAGGCCGGAGCATTTGTTAGGCCAAAGTACATGACAGTATACTCGTACAATCTGTAATGAGTAGAAAAGGCTGTTTTTGGAATGTCCTCAGCTCTAACTTTGATTTGATGATAGCCCGATTGTAGATCAATTTTTGAAAAGTCTAACACCCCAGGACCCACATTACCCTGGAATGCTACTAAACCACTCAGCTAGCCAGAAATTTCAAGATAATTTATTCTGGCAACAATTTCTAGACATGAAGCATTAAGCGGAAGCATAAACAACTAAGGGAACAAAGATAACGGTAACAAGTTCAATAATTAAAACAACCTCTAGCAGATTAATCAAAGAAATAGTTCACAAGTCCATCATTATTAAATAAAATATTCACCCACGAATAGCTAAGCATTTGACTAGAATTTCATCGACTTTATTACAGCATGAGTTGATGAACCAAGTGCATTATTGTGGTGCCGCTCTACCCAACCCATGAATGCTCAACAATCACCTGTAGGGGAAAAAACAAGGGTGAGATAAAAATCTCAGCAAGCAAACTGTTTAACAGGCTATTCAGACTACAAACAAATATACAACATCATTACAGTATCCACATGTCCACATCCATAATGTGCATCCACATTCATTACAAGTTAATTAAACTACAAAGATATTAAGCATCAATATCCATTTCCCATAATGATCACAATTATAGCCTCAACCATATTTACTACCATCAATAGTAAAATATTAGCAAATGAATCTTGATTAACTTCTTCATATTATTCACCACTACCACTACCAATGACAATAAAGCATTAACAAGTTTTACCTCATAACTTTACTATTTCTCGCATCCACAACTGCTATCAACAATTACCACAAGAGAGTAGAATCTCATGCCACAATCACAACCACTACCATACCACAAGGGATGAACCCCAATCCACGACCATCGCCACTTTCCTCACACCACAAGTGACTCTCATGAGCCAATTCCACATTACAACTATAAAGTTGCGGTTGTTTGTAATATAACTTCACCACAATATCTTGCATAAGTATGCAAATGATCTTTCCACAATGTAATGCATATGTATGCTATGCTCCACTGCACCTTTACCCAACAAGGTAAAAGTATGCATCGTGCTACGGCAATGCACGATGTGTACCGGTACGGTCGCGGCTATAAGCGGCGACATCCACAATGCAAATGTCATGATATGTCATGAATGATATGATAATCATAAACCACAAGAATTTAACCACGAAGGTCAACAACATACTCATCATGAATATTTTCTCATAATCCACATGTGTCTCAATAAGCACAATACCATTGTGTCATAAGACCATTACCACATAACCCACACCCGATTCACCAAGATCAAAATCAATCGATCTAAATGGAACTCTACCACATAGACCACAACATGATCATCATGAATATAACCACAAGGAATTATCAATATGTCCACCTTGAGTTTATTTTCATATTCCGCATTTGGCTCATTAAGCAAATTACCACATGACTACCAACAACTCTTCCAACGCATGGCAAAAATGAATATTAATTTGCTACCACGACCTCATCCATAAAACATGCAACCATGGCATATAACTTCAAGTTATGAAAAACATGTATATTGCAAGTAGTAAGAATAACGAGTTAAACCGTAGCACAACCGCTACATTTACTTGCCTCTACCGTGACGACGCAATCACGTCGATCAGGAGCAAAACCACCTGTTCAAAAGTATACCTCAGAACCATACAACAACACTCAAAATGATTCTTAAGAAGCAAAGGTGTCGCTAAGCCCCGAAATCCCACAACAACCTTTCCCGCGTAACGGTTCTACCCTAATCCCACTGCAGCGGCGCTGCTTAACATTTTCATATCTTTAAAAGTATAAAACTAATCATAGCAAAAGATATATATCTGGATTCCTCACTTAAATACCTACACTTTTCATGTAGATCATATATTTTTATTTTGTTCTTAGCATGGGGTAACTAAATGCTCAAAACAGAGATCCTCCTCTGTTCTGTCAGTCAGGACAGTCAGGTTCAAAAGCTTCCCAACAACAGAGTATGGCTCTAAATTTTTTTATTTTTATACAGCAACTAGCTTACTAAATTCCCTACAACTTTCTCAATGGTGGCCAAAAATATAGAATTCATATACTATCCCTAATTTCCATCTGAACAGTGGTCTGTCCCTGTCTGCAACCCTGATGGACAGCGAGATTCTAGATCCTGGTACGACTAAATTACGCGGCCAACAAATCTGAAAAAAATACAGTAGATGGGCATCATCGTCCTCTACGTTTTTCCTTTTGGGACAAACTGCAGGAAAAATCGTTTAATGGGTTTAAACCGCGCAAAAATCTGCGCTGCGCGAATTGATCTACGGGCAATCAGCAGGAACTCTCTAATTGGAGAACCTAAATGCTAATCCCCATCAAATCCCGTGCTATGAACCCTAATTACAGCAGAAATCAGGGGATTTGGGATGGGGAAAAATTACCTAACCTTGGGGATCACCCTCTTTTTCTTCTCCTCTTCCTCTCTTCTCCTTCCTTCTCTTCCTCTCCTTCCTCTTCTCCTTCCTCTTCTCCTTTTTCTTCTTGCACAAGGGGCAGCAGCCATGGGGGTGGGTGGGGCTGGAAAGTGGCGGCCAGGGGGGGGAAAAGGGGAGGGAGGTGCAGCCAAGGGGAAATAAAAAGGGGAGTGGCAGCTAGGGCAAAGGGGGAGGGGGTGCGGCCCCCTTGGGCCCTCCGGCCCAAGGTGTCAAGTCCGCCTCCCTAGACTATTTTTTAATAAATTAAATCTCTTTGTTTTTCCCAATTTAATGCTAACTTACATTTTAATTTCCTTTTCCCACGATTTACTGAATAACCGGTGACTCCGCGATTAATTTAAATCCGAAGCCGAAACGACGTTCAGGGTATTACATTCTCCCCACCTAAAAAGGATTCGTCCTCGAATTTAACTCCTCAACGCACGAGACAAAAGATCAATGAAGAAAAAAACAACCAAAGGATAGAGCATCCCAAGGGAACCACAACTACGGGTACTCTCCGCCTTGAAGAGCTCGGGCTCTTATTATGCATCCGGTCTTCAAGGTTCCACGTCGTCTCCCGCTTGGACTGATTCGTCCAGAGGGCCTTCACATACTTGATGACCCTCTTCCTCACGGCCAGTTCCGGCAAGTCCACCATTCACGTTGGTCTAAGCCTAACATCCGCATAACTCTTCGGTCAACTCTGAGCGGCCAACAGGTCCTGCCATTCTTGGCAAAATTTCCCGCAATAACTATTAAGACCACTTTCTAAAACCATCCTCTTTCTTAAAACACTTTTCTCTTATTAAATATACTCGGGATAACACAATATACCCTTTTTAAAGAATTTGATCACAAATTCCACTCACATCAATCTACTAGAAGCACAACGGTATCTTTTGCAAATAGAACCCAGCAACAGAAGAGTAAAGAACTCTCAAGCATCACACTAGCAACCAGCTTTCCTTCAAAGGACCACGATCCAAATCAAAGGATTCACCACAAAATATTTCTACTCGTCAAGTAGACAATTGGAGAACCACACCACATAAGCTAAGAGTGAAAATGTAACACCCCAGCTCAACATTGAGCCTGGAATGCTACTAAAATTAAATTAAACTAAGCTAAACTAAGACCAATTACAAAATCTCGACAAAACCTCCTTTGTATAGTCGCCTATACCGATATAATCATAATCGAGTTCATTCAAGCGTGTAGAATAATATCATAAACATAACCAAAACTTTCTATTCTCATTATTACGATTAACTCGAAACTCAAACTATCCATAGCTTCTAACAGTAAACATAACATTTAACAATAATTTCATAATCCAATTCACTCATGCATAAGAGATAATCATAGGAATGTAATCAAATTAACACTATTCTCACAACCATAATCGAATCATAAAACAACCATGGGTATTTCTCAGTGATCTATTTATTCTTATATGAAGCTAAATGACAATTGCTTTAATGTTGTGAGGTAGTGCGTGCTTTCCAATTCATCTACTCCTCCCATGCATGCAGTCTTGCCGGTTGTACCTAAAACACATCAAAGCAAGAGTGAGCCCAAAGACTCAGCAAGTACCAACAAGGCTAAGCAAGTTAACATTCATAGCATCAATAATCCAAGATAAACAATGCACCAGAGTAAAGCCTTCATGCCCATGTGTATGCAACCAATGCAATGCACCTTTTTAACTTCATCTCTTTTCGCATTTTACCGTAATGTCTGGGGTATACAACCGTCATTGTGTACCCTTGCACATGCCCTCTCGCACGGGGACAAAAGCCTATACACCACATGTATAGGGACCATTGCCCATCATCTGAATGATGGGGACCTCTTTGCTCATAGCCCACATTGCACCAATGTGGGGACCTCGAGCCCGTCAATACATGACGGGGACCTCAACGAAATGCATGCTTGGTCACCACGTGACCAAGCTTCAGCATGATCTCAATATGCACATGCACAACATCCATTCATCACCAATATACCAAGTACAATAACAATGGACATAAATAGAGCATAATCATACTTGGAGCATTCACTAATCTCAATATAA
The DNA here is from genome assembly GCA_036346255.1 of Ampelocalamus luodianensis. NCBI lineage: Eukaryota > Viridiplantae > Streptophyta > Magnoliopsida > Poales > Poaceae > Ampelocalamus > Ampelocalamus luodianensis. The sequence goes on from CM070629.1 coordinate 37,458,827, forward strand.
ACATCATGCCAGCAACCTTACTTCGCTATCATATATCAAAACATGCATGTAAGACCAAGTCTCCAACACGTTTGGAACATGCAATTGTTCCATGCCCACGTCTTTCATATACACGAATTTAACATGTACATAACAACAAGTATGACTTAGCAACGCTCAAGGAAACATTAACCATAGCTTGCATTCATCAAGATAAAGGAAAACTCATTACGCTAACGTTCGTGCAAGGCTACAACAAGCAATCACCACAATCATATCATACAACCGAAAATACGCTATAACCGAATACTTGCCTCAACCGTGCAGCGGCGGACGCGAAGTGGGTGCTGCCCTTGGGATCTCGCTGCCACCTGGACAAGAAGATAACCCCAAACTAAGAATAACATACTGGACCAAAATCAAACATCACATTACAATCGAAATCGCTAATCTTCTTATCACGTCTAGTTTTTTTCTAATTTCTAGCGATCGGTCACTGCGGACAGCAGACTTCAAAAATTCATAACTTTCTGCTCAGGAGTCCAAATAGGATGATCTTGGACAATCTGAAAAGGTAATTGAATTACCTAAATAAACCTATTTGGGGAGCCCTTTTGATTCTGTCATTAACTTCCCCTATCAAACCAATAATCAGACAACAGAATTCTCGTCGGGTTCTCTGGACAGTACGCTAAAACCACCATAACTTTTGCTACGAAAGTCCAAATCTCGTGTTCTTTATCTCTATGAAAAGGTATAGAAATTACCCACATTTTTCGTTATATTGAGGTCCTCTGATTTCGACCTTAACTAGCAGATTCTTTCCATTTTGTACAGACTGTTCAAAACTGACAGAATAACAGAGCAGCGATACAAAAAAATTCATAACTTCCTGACCGTTAATCGGATTTGGGTGATCTTGGTGGCCACTGAAAGCTAAGAACAAGACCTACATAACTCTAGGAGACCAAAACTCCTAATTCGGCCTCTAAACACACGAAACAGACCGTGCAAGAATCTGGACAGAATTGAATCTATAGCAGGCAGACTTGATCCAACCAAAAACTAATCGGTTTCACTTCTACGACTAATCACACAACAACAACCGATACACGTTACCCTTGGAGCACCTAGGAAGACCATGGTTGATCCTCCAAGATGATCCCGCCTTCTTGATCAGCAACCTTGCGAAGATCCACTCCGTCCTTCGCGAGAGACCGGGAGCGGACAGATCGGCACCAAGGGTGGCTCCGGGTGATGGAGGTGCAGCACCATGGACTTGGGGCAGCAGCAATGGAGGTGGAGATGGGGCTGCAACCAGCAGGGGAGCGCAAGGTGGAGAGAGAGGGGAGAGGATGGGGCGGCCACAAGGTGGAGGAGTGGGAGATGTGGGGAAGTGCTAGGGTTTACCCCCTATTGGCCGGCCACTTATGGGCCATGGGCCCCGTTTGCCCCCTCTCTTGGGCTTCATGGCTGCCCCCTTGGCCCATAAGGCCCCTCTTGGACCTGTTGGCCAAAGGCCGGACCAAAACGAGAAGAACAGGCGAAACACGAAATTTGCTCTTTTAAAATTCGAATTTGGACGGAATTCTTTCTAAACGAAAACGGGGTATTACATTCTACCCCCCTTAAATGGAATTCGACCCCGAATTCTAATCTTTCTTAGCTTGCTAACGTCACCACTTACTGTTGTGAACAATTTGGATAATGCTCACGCATGTGAGACTCCAATTTCACAAGTCGCTTCCCTCTCGGACTTATGGGGTCACATCACCTTGACGGAATACGACGTCTGATCTAACACTCGACCCAACCTTCCAGGTACACTCACCGGACAAGACTCGAAGGTAAGATCTCACTCGATGGTCAACGGCGCAACGAAGCTTCAAACTCGGATCTCGGTACCCACTTATCACCAAAACATACATGGCGTTACGTGCTTGGCGCGCGGACTCGAGAGCGATCATGGCGGCATCGCCATTTAGCGAGAACAACCCAATGTAACTTGGGTTAACCTTCCCAAAGATACCGAGCCACACGACATGCGGATAGAACACATAACTCGTGTTCCACCGCTCAATTATACTCCTCACTAAAGCAAAAATCACCTCCTTTAACGAAACACACAACAACAATACTCTTCCTAAACACACTCTTTTACCAAAAAGCTCAATGAAAATGAAGAACTCTCAACGCAACCAAACGTTACCAACTCGGTACTAAAAGGAGTCAAATTCAAAATCGATGATTTATCACAAAAATCTTTCCACCTTCAATTAGAAAATTTGCAAATAAACACCACGATCGCTAAAAGAGAAACCACTCAATTAACCAAATCCATCATTTCTTTTATTCTTTACGAACCGATAAGAATCATATATACCAAAATCGAGTCAAACTCAACTTACGAAAGATATTGGTCAACAACACAAAACTCAAACGAGGATCGAGGAAACAATTCACTCCTTTGAGGAAGTATCAAACTCTCCGTATCTCTTTTAAGAATAAAATCTCTCTCAACTTTGGAGTTTCAGTTCATCACAAAACACACTAACTCAACTTTCTTAACTTTACATTCTCAATGTTACACTCAAGTTGAAATACATCATCCACAATTCCGTATAAAGGCTCTATCGACGCTTGCCAAACTTTATCTCAACAACTCCTCTATCTACAAGATTAATTTGTGAGATGACTTCCAATGCATCTCAAAATAGATTACACACGCAATCACATCTCCTCAATGTTTTAGAAATAAACAACTTGGAATTCACAGCTCTCACATCACATACTTTCTCTAAAGGGCTCTATCAATGATCATCTCACTTATTGAAACCCACACTTAATCTACCTCCTCTACACATAATCATTGGGTGCCCCATGTCCTAGCATAAAAATGCCAAGCCCAAATTAAACTCCAAGACTCCTACAACGAACTTCTCATATAAAATATAGGAAATCCTCAGTTAAATCAGTAAAATCCCACAATTCCAACATACTCACTCATTAACATCATCATGAAAATATTTTCTTGACCAGTTTACCTTTACAAAGATTATAACCCTCAAAAGGTTACTCATTTAAAGCCAAATCACTCTTGACGTTACTCAATATTTTCTATTATCCCATTAATTAACTTGGCGATTTGATTACTTTGTAATCTCACTCTCATTAAACCACATCATCAAGAATAACTTTCATAACCTCGCAATACTACCAAATTGCGATACTCTAATAAATTGATCCAGATTTCCATACTTGCTAATTCTAATGCTCGGTCAAAAAGGACACCAAATCTTGGACTACATCTCGCTATAGGTCCTACTAGTTGCGACAACGAGATCTGTTAGCTCCAAAGACAAATATTCTTTTTAACTCAAATCCTCTCAAGGATTATTCTAATAAATCGATTTATTACTCAGGGCCTCTCGGACAACCCGACACCTAAGGGTTCACCAAACCATCTACTAGACCACCACTTGTCTAGATGCCAAAACACCACCTCAGAGACTTTACAATACAGATCGGTTAACCCTTTCTTGGAAGAAGAGGCAAATAGAAATAAATCTCAAGACGAAGGAAAACGTTACCACTTACAGTAGTTACAAGATCAAGAGGAACAATCGGATAAAGCTGTTCTCAAAACCAAAAGATATAATCAAAGTTGAGGCGCCACGTCCACAATCGGAGAATATCAAACCTCGAACGAGAATAAAACACTTGCTTTTAGAATTCGGAAAACTCTTATGGGCAAGAACAAAAGTTTTAGACAAACTTCAATATTCGCAAGTTATGAAACTTTACTTAAATCTCAAATACTTCCACTTTACTCGATTTTCGTTGGTTATAGCATCACCATGGCATTTCCGACAAAGAGTAATTGAAGATCACAACACCTATTCCACTTAGGAACTAATAAAACCTCTCAACACGTCACTTTGCTCTAAACAAATTCAGCTATCACATCAACATGAGGTCTGAAAGATCCCAAATGCGAACTAGAAACATATTCAATTAATCAACATCGTGGCGATCAATCCTTTATACAAAACTTTCAATATTATCATCATAATCCCTTCTTGACAATCACACTAGTAATGTAATAATACACTCTTAGCGAGACTCATCTTAGCCTCTTATCCCATCATAAATTTCTCCAATAGAAACACAAGCCACAAGGTTGAAACAAACCTATTTTAACTAGTTCATACTATCAAATGATACTTTTGCAAAGCACACTATCAGAGGTCACATACTCATTCATCCACTCAACCATTGGTGTTACTCACATCCGCTCCAACTGTCACTAACAATTGTCAATTGTATGTATCATGTATACAAATAGGGTCCTACTTCTGTTTGTAGTCACATAACCATCTATAAACACAAAGTCAACATTTAATAATCTCATCGCCCGTACAACAGGGTTTCACAACATGCTACCTCAACGTTCGTCTAATCTAATATACATGTTTCAATCTAGCATTTAGGTATGATCATCAAGTAACCAGTTTAAGAAAATTTCCAAATTTGATATCCTCTAAGGCATCGTTCAAACACATACTTAACATAACCATCACTAATGGGTAGACTAATCCAGAAAGATACATTACTCCATGCTATCCAATAAATCTACCTGATTCCACAATCCTAACGATCAGACCAATTCATCAAAATTCCACACCTCTTAACAACTCCATTGATTCTAACTAAATATTGTCATACTCATAGTCATAACTCATCAAGAACCACTAAGGACAACCTCCACTTATTCAACTTTCTTTGATAAGGACCTTAGTTAAGATCGATCATGCACAAACTGCGAACTTAACTTGAAACTCATAACACAACCATTAATATTCAACGGTCAAAATATCCAAGAGAGATACGTTGAGTCAAAACCTTCATGAACTAAAGGACTTGCAAAAAGGAAACTTTCATTAACCAAAAACATCAAGCGAATAAATAGGTCAAGCTTTCCAATGAGAAAAAAACAAAACCAACACTACAAAAGTCAATCTTGACAATTAGCAAAGTTCACCAATCGCGAGAATAACTCAACGGTTGGGAAAAACAATAATTGATTTACGAGGCAAATTAAGCCAATAGAAACACACCAATAATTTCAAAGAAGCCCATCAAACGCAACCGGATAAGAGTTGTCCAAATTCAAATTCAGGGAAGAGAACAACTCTTCTAAAGATTCTCGCTATCGACACCTGTACTAAGATATTCGGGGTAGCACTTCTCTATTCCCACTCCTGACGGTGGTGTAACTGGTAAAGCCAGGTCACAACCACGACCTTAACCTCTCACAACGACTATTCCCACTCATAATAATCATAATAATTAATTAATAAGCAGCCAAACTTAATTCATATCAGCAATAACCAAAGCGATATGGCGAAACGTAAATGCAATGATTGGCCCATTCCCATCCTCTACGTACGCGGTGTGTCAAACTTTTAAGTTGATTAACATTAGCAATTTTTTTATATCTAGTCACCACGGACCTCTGACCGCTCACGATACCAAGCTGTAACACTGACTCAACATTGAGCCTGGAATGCTACTAAAATTAAATTAAACTAAGCTAAACTAAGACCAATTACAAAATCTCGACAAAACCTCCTTTGTATAGTCGCCTATACCGATATAATCATAATCAGGTTCATTCAAGCGTGTAGAATAATATCATAAACATAACCAAAACTTTCTATTCTCATTATTACAGTTAACCTGAAACTCAAACTATCCATAGCTTCTAACAGGTAAACATAACATTTAACAATAATTTCATAATCCAATTCACTCATGCATAAGAGATAATCATAGGAATGTAATCAAATTAACACTATTCTCACAACCATAATCGAATCATAAAACAACCATGGGTATTTCTCGTGATCTATTTATTCTTATATGAAGCTAAATGACAATTGCTTTAATGTTGTGAGGTAGTGCGTGCTTTCCAATTCATCTACTCCCTCCCATGCATGCCAGTCTTGCATTGTACCTAAAACACATCAAAGCAAGAGTGAGCCCAAAGACTCGACAAGTACCAACAAGGCTAAGCAAGTTAACATTCATAGCATCAATAATCCAAGATAAACAATGCACGAGTAAAGCCTTCATGCCCATGTGTATGCAACCAATGCAATGCACCTTTTAACTTCATCTCTTTCGCATTTTACCGTGTCACGGGGTATACAACCGTCATTGTGTACCCTTGCTGTGCCTCTCACACGAGGACCAAAAGCTATACACCACATGTATAGGGACCATTGCCCATCATCCGAATGATGGGGACCTCTTTACTCATAGCCCACATTGCACCAATGTGGGGACCTCAGCCCGTCAATACATGACGGGGACCTCAACGAAATGCATGCTTGGTCACCACGTGACCAAGCTTCAACATGATCTCAATATGCACATGCACAACATCCATTCATCACCAATATACCAAGTACAATAACAATGGACATAAATAGAGCATAATCATACTTGGAGCATTCACTAATCTCAATATAAACATCATGCCGACAACCTTACTTAGCTATCATATATCAAAACATGCATGTAAGACCAAGTCTCCAACACGTTTGGAACATGCAATTGTTCCATGCCCACGTCTTTCATATACAATTTAACATGTACATAACAACAAGTATGACTTAGCAACGCTCAAGGAAACATTAACCATAGCTTGCATTCATCAAGATAAAGGAAAACTCATTACGCTAACGTTCGTGCAAGGCTACAACAAGCAATCACCACAATCATATCATACAACCGAAAATACGCTATAACCGAATACTTGCCTCAACCGTGCAGAAGCGCGGACGAAGTGGGTGCTGCCTTGGGATCTCGCTGCCACCTGGACAAGAAGATAACCCCAAACTAAGAATAACATACTGGACCAAAATCAAACATCACATTACAATCGAAATCGCTAATCTTCTTATCACGTCTAGTTTTTCTAATTTCTAGCGATCGGTCACTGCGGACAGCAGACTTCAAAAATTCATAACTTTCTGCTCAGGAGTCCAAATAGGATGATCTTGGACAATCTGAAAAGGTAATTGAATTACCTAAATAAACCTATTTGGGAGCCCTTTTGATTCTGTCATTAACTTCCCTATCAAACCAATAATCAGACAACAGAATTCTCGTCGGGTTCTCTGGACGGTACGCTAAAACCACCATAACTTTTGCTAGGAAAGTCCAAATCTCGTGTTCTTTATCTCTATGAAAAGGTATAGAAATTACCCACATTTTTCGTTATATTGAGGTCCTCTGATTTCGACCTTAACTAGCAGATTCTTTCCATTTTGTACAGACTGTTCAAAACTGACAGAATAACAGAGCAGCGATACAAAAAAATTCATAACTTCCTGACCGTTAATCGGATTTGGGTGATCTTGGTGGCCACTGAAAGCTAAGAACAAGACCTACATAACTCTAGGAGACCAAAACTCCTAATTCGGCCTCTAAACACACGAAACAGACCGTGCAAGAATCTGGACAGAATTGAATCTATAGCAGGCAGACTTGATCCAACCAAAAACTAATCGGTTTCACTTCTACGACTAATCACACAACAACAACCGATACACGTTACCCTTGGAGCACCTAGGAAGACCATGGTTGATCCTCCAAGATGATCCCGCCTTCTTGATCAGCAACCTTGCGAAGATCCACTCCGTCCTTCGCGAGACCGGAGCGGACAGATCGGCACCAAGGGGTGGCTCCGGGTGATGGAGGTGCAGCACCATGGACTTGGGGCAGCAGCAATGGAGGTGGAGATGGGGCTGCAACCAGCAGGGGGCGCAAGGTGGAGAGGAGAGGGGAGAGGATGGGCGGCGGCCACAAGGTGGAGGAGTGGGAGATGTGGGGGAAGTGCTAGGGTTTACCCCCCTATTGGCCGGCCACTTATGGGCCATGGGCCCCACGTTTGCCCCCCTCCCTTGGGCTTCATGGCTGCCCCCTTGGCCCACAAGGCCCCTCTTGGACCTGTTGGCCAAGGCGGACCAAAACGAGAAGAACAGACGAAACACCGAAATTTGCTCTTTTAAAATTCGAATTTGGACGGAATTCTTTCTAAACGAAAACGGGGTATTACAGAAAATCACTCGACAGACCAAAACAATCAATTTCTTTTCCTAACTAGAAAAGACTACGCCTCAACATAAGTCAACTCAATTTGCAAATGGACTCGCCATAAACACACAAAGCATAAACAAGAATCAAGAGAGCATCTCACTACTTGACATAACAATAATTTCCCAATTCATTTCTTTTAATAATTTAACTTCCTTGAACCAAGGATTTTCAAATCATTGCCCAACACACCAACTCATTTATCTCAAGTTGGCCACCTCAACAATTAGCTCAATTGAGTACATCATCTACACCATTGTAGATAGACTCTCACGCCCATAAATCATACTCTAGCCAAAACCATGACCAATGAATTATTTTGACAAATAATTCCTAACGCACTTCAGTCCTTAAGGATAACAACTCGGGATTCATATCACACCCACACATACTCAATTATGCACCTCAAGGATGCTATCCCGATCATCACACTATTTGGATTCCATTCGATCCACTATTCCAACACGAGACACTGGGCCTCTAAAAAAATTCTAGCATAACGAAGGTGAAGCCCAAACTCGACTTCAAGCTCTTACAACCAACTTCCCATATAAGATAGGAAAACCTCAGTGAACGCCCCCTACTATACCACAATTAACAAACACTCATTTCTTAACATCAATAAATCGCTTGGCTCTAAGATAAACATTCTATTTAGAACATACCCTTCCCAAGGATTATTCCATGAAAATAATATATCATCCATTATATCTTAAATATTGTGATATTTAAGGCTCCTACAAAACATCACTACACTACCACTATTAAGTTGTCATCACGCAACAAAAGTCTTCGCAACCCACAACAATTACCATGTTCTTAGAAGAAGAGGTAAGAAGAAATAAATTCGACATACTGTAAAATTGCTATCATTCACGATAGCCAAAAGACCAAGGAAAAAATAGATAGCATTGAGGTTGGAAAACACAAGATAGATCATCTGTACCTCAAATACTTATAGTACAATTTTTTCTTTCAATAAGAAACAATTTTCTTTTATAACAGCATCCCGCCAATTCCAACAAAGGATGCTTGAAGACCACAACACGAGATTCAGATAAAAACGAAAAGGGCGACGCGGTGGGATTTAAGATCTACGGTGGAGATTGGATTGGGGCTCGGGTGGTCCGAACGTCACCGCCCCTCTTGAGCGCCCGATCTGGATCCAAGGGCTCAGATTCACTGTGGCGTTCGGGTGACCCGAACGGCCCACTAGATCTGGCCCACTTATTGAGAATCCAATGGCTCACATTTATTTTGACCTTTACCATAAAGAAAATGGTATAGCCCAATAAGTGAGCGCCGCACGATTTAGATCCTACGGCCAGGATTGAATGGCTTTACGGGATGGCCCGAATGGCACAATGAATCCGGCTCGTTCGTAAGGAAATCAACGACCACAGATTAGAGACACGTTTAGGATTTTGAGTTGAGATCGGAGGCTGTTGGATGAAGATCCGACGGTGGAAATTACACGGAGTACGTGGATAGCCCGCACGGCTCCGCAAATCTCGACTGACCATTTAGGAATCGATGGCTCGCGTTCACCGGAGGTTTGGGCACGCGCCCGAATGTGACAGATGCGGCCGGTTTAGACCTAAACCCATATGGCTCGGTCGCTACAATACAAACCGACTCGAGTTAGGCTGACCGAGTTGACTAAATCATTTTAAAGCTCCAAAAGTTTGACTGAGGCTTTAAAAATAGTAAATAAATTTGTAAAAACATGAAATTTGGCAATGATGCTACTGGGATCATATATGTCCCAAATAAAATTTAAAATCCACTGTTTCATATATAATTACATTAACCCGAATAGGTTTATTTAAAATCAAATATTTTTCTCCAGGTCAAAATAATTTCTAAAAATTCACAAAAATTATTTTAGCCAAGATAATTCCTCTAGTTTTTAATAAAAATACTCCTCAGTCATAATACCAACATTGACTGGTATTTTCTTTTGAAGCTTCACAAGTTTTGGATTCTGACTAAAAAGGAAAGTTTTAGATTGTAACAACACATCCAAATTTTCAAAAATGAACAGTGATATGATGAACAATATCTCATTACTGTTCATAAAACATCTAATTACTGTTCCTTAAAACTGGGCTGTTACAGTGAGGATGTGATGCATGGGAAGGGCTAGAATTAGCAAATGCACTCTTCACTTCAATATACACCAGTTTTAATAAATTAGCAACTTAAGTTGAATTGAAGAATTCTAAAACTTATTACTTCAGTTCTTATGTCCACCCTTCGAGGTGTTTTTGATTAAATGTAATAAGAGTCAAATGGACTCTATAGTAATCCTTATGATTATTATCTTTAAGTCTATCACCGTATTTTTATACTCAGATTTATGTGAGATGCTTATTTATCTTCTCAAATGTTAAAAGTTACAAATGAGATCGTGCCGAATGGTGGAGGAAAATCTTAATTTATATTTATGTTATGTTTTCTTTAGTAGCATTCCAGGCTCATGTGGGCTGGGGTGTTATAGCATCCACCATCGTCGTCGCCTGCTGTGCCTCGACACCATCGAGCCCGACCGCATGGATGCACGGCTCCGGCTGCATGCACCGCCGCTCACCTCATCGGCTCAGCCATCTCAGTGCCGCCGCATGCACCACGACCTCGGCACTGCATACGCCACACCATCCTCTGTCCCTAGTCTCCCTCGGCTTGGCTGAGCCTTGGTGTCTGCGTCTCTGATCGCACAGGGCTGCCGATCTGCATGCATGCATGTGCGGCTGCTTCACCGCCACTGCATGTATACAGTGCCTCGGCCTAGCATCATTGAGTTGTAGTGAGCCATGGCCATGCTGTACCTGCTCCCGAGTCGCTCCACCACGCCGCTCATCGCTGTGCATCATGCATACATACCGCCACGCTGCTGCCTCCGTATGCATGCGTCGGCTTTGTCGACGTCGTTGAGGCCGACCGCACATAGCATGCATGCACCACTCTTGCTAGGCCACGCCAGGCTACTGCCATGTGCTACTGGTGCCTTGGCTAGGGCGTCGCCATGCCGCGGGTCACTGCTCGTCGCGCCGAGGCCGTCGCCTGGCCGCACCCTTGGCTCGAGTGCTCTCAGCAGCACCCACGACCGGGCTGCCATATGCATGCTGGGCTACCGTCGCCATGCGCCAGGCACCACCTTGGCTTGCAAGTGCCGATCTTGTCCCTAGGCTGCAAGGAGCCACAAGCATAGTGCATGCCACCTCTTCCTCTTGCAAAATCGTTCAAACGACCATGCATGCAAAAAATTCTTGGATGAATGGAATGCTTGTGTGATGAGGAAGGCGATCATATGGCATGCATGGATTGATTCTTAATTTTTTGGGTGAGAGTGGGAGGAGAGTAGTGGAGATGAACTTGTTTGAGGGGAAGAAGAAGCAATGCTGTTGTAAGGAGAAAATGACAATGAGCAAAAGGGCTTCGGTTGGGAGTGAGAATGGCAGTGGGGAGAGAATGAGGATGGCAGTGAGAGATAAATAAACAAAAGAAGATGTTAATGTGTAGTATGGTTCGACTGGGAGTAAAACAAATGGGCAGTGGGGTGCTTGGTTGGGAACTAAAATGGTATTGAGTGGTTCGGTCGGGATGGAAGTGGCAGTGTAGTGGATGTTGCTATTTTAGGTTGGGGGGAAAGATGAATAGGTGTACAATTCTTCCTCCTTTTCTCCAATGTAACACCCTAGCCCGACATGAGCCTGGAATGCTACTGAAGAAGACATTAATAAAGCTGAACTAGGACAATCTGCTAAATTTCGGCAGAACCTTCGTTGTATGGTTAGCTATACGGAGGTTCCCAAAAGATAAAAGTATAACATAACTAAATAATCCAACCTCCAATATCATATCTAAGCATTGAAAAACATGATATTCAGCTAGGACACATTCAAGATAACCAAAGTACGTTTCTCATCATTATTACAAATAACCTCGATGCATAAAGCCTAACCATCATCATCTCTTAAGCAGTTCGCTTAATTATTAATGGACACTCTAAACGAATTAATCAACTTGAAAATATGCTGGCAGTGTGTGACTCCAACTCAAGTCTACTCCCTCCCATGCATGCCGTTCTTGCAAAAGGTACCTAAAACACAACAAAAACAAGAGTGGACCCAAAGACTCAACAAGTACTAAAAAGAATCATTAACCTCACAATTACAGCAACAACATTCAAACCCAAAACTTTACTCGAAAATATAGCTCATGATGTATGAATGCAAATATGCAATGCATCTTTTCTCTTCCACTCTTTTTCGTATTTTACCGGTATTGCGAGATATGCGACCGTCACCGCATACCATGCCTGTGCTCGCAAGCGCAGGGACCAATTGCCCAATACTCCGTAAGTAAAGGGGACCTCAAGCCCACACTCCACAAGTGTGAGGACCAAAAGCCCATCGTTTTCCTGATAGGGACCTCTTTTCAATGCACACATTCCACGAATATGGGGACCTCATGCCCGTCATCTACATGACGGGGACCTCGAATATGCATACCTGGTCACCACGTGACCAAGTCTTGTGTATGCTCTCATGGTGCACATGAACAATTACAATTTCGTAGTAATCATGAATAACACCAACATAATACATGAGTAACAATCATTCATATCATAAGCATTTACCATCTTTAATCAACATATCACACTATCAACCAAGCATAGCTAATATGTATTAAAACACTAGCACTCACTGTCAAACAATTTATAATTACTCTATCAAACAGAGTACTTGCCTTAACCGCGTGAGAACGGAGGATGTGAAGAGGGTGCTGCCTCCGGGACCAATCCCCCACCTAAAATCCATTTACAAGCATACTAAGACAACAATAATGTACCACAAAAACTATAAAAACAAACACGAACTTGCAATAGTTCTTTTAACGTGAACCCAACTCTAATTCCTAGATGTTGTCCTGTCCCCTCTGTGGATAGTCGCGTTCTAAAATTCATATCTTTTAGTACAAGTGTCCAAATGAGGTGTTCTTAAACTTAATTGAAAGGTTATCAATTTCCCCAACTAAATCTAGTTGGTGAGCCTTCCTGATTCGGCCATCTAATATCCCTATCAAGCTAATTAATAGAACATCGATTTCACGTCAGGTTCTCTGGACAGTACACTAAAACTATCATAACTTTCAGCTTATTTATCCAAATTTCACGTTCTTGGGCTTCCCTGAAAGCTATGAGAATAATCTGCAGCATTTATTATACTGATCTCCTCTAATTTTCCATTTAACGGGTCACTCAAGTCAGATTACTAAAACCTGTCAGAATACTGACAGATTCGCAGAACAGTCACACTAATAAATTCATAACTTCTGCTACAGAGGTCCAAATAATGCGATCTAGCACTTCATAGAAAGCTATTGACATCCTCTACAATACTCTAGGAGATGCCCAGAATTGAATCCGCACTGAACTACATCAAAACGACTTTCTAACGAAATCTGTCCCGAGTAGACCATAATTATCGATCTTTGATTAACTATCCAAAAACGCATCGGATCAAAGGGAAATTGAGGTTACCCTTGAAGCAATCGTAGGGAGACGACGGACCACCCTTACGAAGAAGATCCTCTCCCTCTTCCTCTTCTTCTTCTTCTTCTTCTTCTTGGTCGGCAGCACTCAAAGGAGACGGCGTAAGGAGGCGGGCGACTCATCGCTCATGGGGTATCAGAGCGGTGGTGGCTCTTGTAGCATCTGTGCTCTGAGCACCACCCCTAGGGTTTCCCCCCTCCTTTTATTGGTGGTTGGCCCCTCCTGGGCCAAAGCTTGAGGCCCAGGTTACCGAATAATTGCAGAAACCCTCTCTAATCCTCTGTTAATTCTTTTTTTCTAGTTGGTCCTTCTCTCTAATTCTTTCTTTTCACTTAAATAGATTTGAGGTATTACATCCAACTCACTCAATTGAGCTTGCATGCGCAAACTAGTCGCTAAAATGGAATGCTCTCGAGACAACGATCGCAATGGTATAACATGTGTTGCATGATTTTTGGTTTTTGGTTGTGATTGTGAGTAGAGGAGTTGGGGAAAAGAATGGACATGCAAGCGTTTCGTCTGCGGTCGGTCAGACTAGAAAAGAGCGGCGGTACTAATGCATGCATCATGATTTTTGAAATGCATGCTAAAACAAGAAATCAAAGTAATTTAATTTTTTAATTGCAGTTTTTCAAACAATTCGATTTAATATTGTTCATTACTATTATTTTTATTTTTATTTTTATGCAACTTTTTAAAAACTTGATTTAACTTTAACTGCAACCTTTTAATTAATTCAATTTGATTTTAAAAGTAATCTTTTTACTTAAACATGGACAAAAATTTAAAACACAGTCAATTATTTATTAGATCACCAAATTAAATATTAACATCCCGATTCTGAAATCAGGGTGTTACAAAAAGTCCTTCCCGAATTCGGATTCAGAATCCTCCCCAAATTCGGATTAAGCCAGCCTATGCAACCTCCAATCAACTTGTCATAATTTTGTGTAGAAAGCTCCAAATCATATGTTGTTTGATCCGTTGGAAAGTAGACTTGATAAGATTTTCAAATATAACTTTGTGCACAATATTAACCTAGGAATTGGTGCATAAAGCTTTATAATATTAACTGATAGAATAACGTGCACCATGTTGATTGAAATTTGATTGATCTCGTTTCCTCCTCTTGGGTTGACCTCCATCTCCTCGTTTGAACATAACAACAAACAATGACCCACTATTTGGTAGTATAAAACTCTCATTAAAATTCAAAGAAAAATCTTTAAGGAGTATATTCACCTATTCATTAAGTTTATCTTGCTCTTTAGCTCTTTTACTGAGCTCATGTTGTTCTGAGGTACTCGATGGATTGAAAATACTATATGGAACAACATAGCTAAGGATATCTGTATCATCCTCGCTTTCTTCAATAAAATCCATCCTTGGCTTTTGATAGCCTAAAAATGTGTTAGACAAAGAAAACAACGTACATGCATGGTATATGTACGAATCAATTATTGTGTTTGTCTGGTTGTTTTGCATGATGGATAGGCCCAAATCATGTCTCAAATTGCACCACTCACTCATATGATCGTATTTCACCCACGCAATATCAAAGTCATGTAAAGTGGGTGAAAACAAATTTAAAGCCTTTCATACTTCAACGACGCTACTCTGATTAATTAAAAATGTGAAAGATAAACAAGTAGGCATCGTTTTTTGTTCTAAATAGTAGGTACTCTTAATAAACTCATTTCAATTTGACCATGACATTTCGTAATAACACTAGGTAGTTTTCCAAGATTACCAAACATGATATAGCACAAAGAATCAAGAGGTGATATTCTAGTTATAATTTCTTTATGAGTAATCAAATCCATGGTATGTAAATTAAGCACAAAAAATTCATATTGTGGAATCATTAAAGAAATAGTAGAGGTCTCAGTTTTACATACCTTTTCTTGATGAACTATAAATTCAACACCTATAGTATTACCTTGATCGTCCTTCTTAGTTAATATAGGTGTTGTAGATATCATATCTTCATGATGCAACCACGGAACAGAAAGTGTTTCTTCTCTAACTGTGGTTATCTCCTGATCTTTTTTCTCAAGTGGTGCGGGTTGTGTAGCTTTAGCTCGTCATCTCCTTGGTCAACCTGCACAATGTGAGAAACGACACTAGAAATAGAAGATAAGTCGTTAGTCTAAAAAATAACCTCATTTGTCCTATCTTCGATCTCTTTCTTTTCTTTTGGTATCTCTCTCACACTCTCGATTTGAATGCTCTTAAGCTCACATATGGTGGAATGACATAGTTCACTCTTTTTAACACTCTCACTTAATATGGTTGTGGCCCTCATCCCCACATGGGTTTTGATGCATCTCAGGTGTTGTATGTAGCAATGGGGGCAGCACTACATGTCTCCTCGGTCGATGGGAAAGTCCCATGCTCGATTGTCTCTTGCTTCTTTGAAAGCAAATACTCATTTGCTCTTTGTTCTCTCTTCTTTCGATCATCAAGGAACCATTGTGTCGACATTGGATGAAGTACCATCTGCTTACCCCTTATTAATAAAGAGTAACAATTGGTTCTAGGATCATGCTTAATGTTTTGACTCCTCATCTAGCACTACTGCAGAAAATATCATCACAGACGGTTCAAAAACGTCATCACAGACGATTTCGTGAGCTGTCTGAGTTTATGGGTCAGTAGTGATATGAGGTCATCACAGACAGTTTCCGAATCGTCCATGATGAAGATTATAGACGGTTATTAACTCAGAACCATCTGTGATAGTTGACTATCATAGACGGTTTATAGATGAAACCGTCTGTGATAGCTGATGTATCATAGACGGTTTGCTCTAAGGAACTGTAAGTCCCAGATGCTCAAGCCATATGCAAGAAGGCCTCAAGTTTGATAAACAACTAGTCGTTGCATATAAATCCATTAGATTCTAGGTCATGAAATAGCAAGGAAAGTAGAAACATCAAACCAAGGTGCCGAGCGATGGCGTAAGGGCACACGGGGCCGAGATGCCAGCGGAGGCAGGCGAGCAAGGAGAAGCGGCGCACGGGCGGTGCGCACCAAGCCGGAGGCGGCGCCAGCACAGTTGGCAGCGTTGGTGAACCAGACCTAGCGGCGACGGCGGGACTGGGCCAGGAGCGAGGAGGCGCCAAGAGGGGAGGCGCCAGAGGAGGCAGCCGACAGAGGCGGACCAGCGGGCCCAGGTGGCAGCGGACCCAAAGGCCGACGACGGCCTGACAGAGGCGGACCAGCGGGCGTAAGGAGGAGCCAGATGCGGCCAGGCCGGGGCCGGGGTGGCAGAGCCGGTACCGGACGTAGGAAGACACTGGTGGGCATGCAAGGATGGCGGCCACAGGCGCTGGGGAGAGGAGTGCATGGGCTAGCCGTGCCGAGCGGCAGTGGCGGCGGCGGGCAGGGGCGCCTGCAGTGGGGCGGCGCCAAGAAACCCCCCTGGCGCAAGAACCTCGACCGAGCAAAATCACTCTGGAGAAAAAATGGAGAGGGAGAGGATTTGGGGTGAGAAGAAATTGGGGAAGGAGGGGCGGCAGCTAAAATCAGGCAGCAGGGATTAGCTAGGGTTTTTTTTGGTTGCCCTCTCTCTCCCTTAAATAGGTGTGAGGCCAATGCCCTCTTGGGCCATGGGCCAAAAGGCCCACCACTAAACCCCATTTCCTACTATATTCTTCTTCTTATTAATAATAATCCATTAATTGCTCATTCATGATACAGGATATTACAACCACAAGGGGGGAGGGGTGGGAGACGTGAGGGAGTGGGGGGGGTGCGGCTAGGGTTTGGGGGGGGGGGGAAGTGGCGCCCCCCCTTTTGGCCGGCCACCCTAGAGCCCTCATGGGCTGGGGCCCAAGCCCAAGTTGGGTTAAAAATAGTGAATTCCCCCCTCTCTAACTGTTGAATTGAGCATTTTCTAATTGGTCCTTCCCGTAAATCCATTTAATTCTCTCCCGAATATTTAATCTCTCCCGACTATTTGCTTCTCACACTTTCGGGGTATTACAGGGACACTTCCTCATCTGCAGGGTTTGGAAAGGAGATGGCCCCCGAAGACATGATAGATGACCTCGCTCTTATCCAGTTTCGTGCACGCTTATCAGGGATCTCGACAAATGGTGGGGATGCCTCCCACAGGATTGGCTACTCGTCCTCCTTCCTTCATTGTGGGATTTTACCCGCATATCCAGTGGTGTTGAGTCTGTGGGGGTGCATATTTTTTTGCCTGGAGGGCCCTATGCACCACACTTTCACACCTAAAATTATCTGTCGTCTTCTTTGCTACAAATACTTGACAGTACGGTTCCACGAACAGATACTTCTGGAAGGGTGTCAGATCCTTCTCCATGTATTGCTTGAAAAGCGTGCTCTTGATGTTCTTCCATACTTTGCACGCCACTAACAACGCATGTCATCGCATAGAGGCCTGGTGTTCTTCCGGGATCTCGAACAGTTGGAAAATTCTCATCACCAGCGCATCTTTCTGAGCATCGGTCAACTCCTTCCACGAATCGTAGGTGATCTTGACTGTTCCCGTGCAACTATTCTGATCGTCCTCTAGAATGCGGATGATGTTGGGCGAGGATTGTGAGGGGTCCCAGATGCATTGACAACCGTGATGGTAAATCATCCATCGGGCCTTTTTGATATTCCTCTTCTATCACGCTTGGATTTTTCAGAGGACGGCGCATCAGACGCATGAGGCGACGATGACGGAGAATGAGCGGACGACATCTCACAAGAATTAGAAGTTCTGACACGCATGAACATATTATGATAAGATTCTCTGTGTATGGGTATAGACACTAATTAATAAATAATTGAGATATGTAGGGAAGAAATTAGGATACTTTCTTATTAAGTATATAGCTACCACAAAAAAAATCCATACATGCTACATATAAGAACAGGATAAATTTGCAAAGTTATATATGTAATACTCCGAGTTTCGTTTGGAGGGGAATCAATCGGGAAAACGTTTTCTAGTGTTTTTTTTCAGTTTTGGGGAGAATTAGAAAGTTGGGCCTCCGACCCAGGCTGTTAAGGCCTAGTGGCCTGCCATGTAACCCCATGGGCCTAAGGCCCATGTGCCCCTTCCCCCTAACCCTAGGCCCATGCGCCTCCCCCTTTAACCCTAGGCTGGCTGCCTTTCTCCCCCCTAGCCGCCTCCTTCCCCATGGTGTGCCGCCCCATCCCCTCCCTCTTGCTGCCGCCCTTGGCCCCTGGTGCTGCCCTGCCATGGTGCTTCCCCGTCCCGCCTTCGGAGTTCCCCGCTGCCGGCCAACGCGAGGAGAAGAGGAGGGGGACAGCAAGCTGTTCGGCCAATGGAGGTGAGGAGAAGGTAGATCATCATCTCCAAGGTTCATCCACCTCCGTCCTGGGTGCTGCAAGGGTAACGGATGCCGATCCTCATCGTTTGATTAGTGGTAGATGAGATTTGGATCATAATTGATTAGATCGAACTGCTACGATTAAAAAGTCGGTTCTGTGCAGATTGTTGTGTGGCGTGTTTCGTGATCTTAGAAGCTGAATTTGAGTTGTCCATCTCCTAGAGTTATTTAGATAATATTCTTAGCTTTCGGTGGCCGCCAAGAACACTTGATTCCGACGTACGGATCAAAAGTTATGATCGTTTTAGTTTCTGCTGTCTAGAATTCTGACGAGAATTAGCAGACTCTGTAGTTGTTAATATTTGACCTATTTAGATGAAGATTCAGAAGTCTTGCCCATATCGACTTTTGTACGTGATCTCAGTATCTTTCAGGATTGATAAAGAACACCCCGTTTGGATTTGTAGAACACATGTTATGCACGTTTTAAGTTGACTGTCCAGAACCCTGACGAGAATGAATTGTCAAATTGCCTTTTAATATATGTTCAGGTTAGTGGCAAATTCAGGGCTTTCACCCAACTAGGTTATTGTAGGCCTGGGTATTAGCTTTTGATATTGATAAATAACTCTAAGTTTGGTTTAGCCAATTAGAAGTTATGGCCATTTTCGTGCCGCTGCCCAGAAGTGTCGGGCAGTTTTGACAGAAGATGCTCATCGGTCTTTTGGGGCTTGGTATAGTCAGAATTTGGGTCTTCCATCAACTAGGTTGTTGTAGATAATCTTGTTACCTTTCAAACAAGCCTGAGTTTACATTTTTATGAATTTCAGAGCTAAAGTTATGTCAATTTTAGTATTGCTTCCCATTATGGTTTTCTAATGGAACGTAGTTCAATTGGAGTAAAATTGTGTAGTTAAACGTTGGGGTGTTGGGGTAAGTGTAGCAAGTAGTGTCTTGACTTCGTGGTTCTTATTGAGTAAACTAATGGTGTAGGAGGTGAGGCTCCGAGATTAGCGGCATCGTCGTTACCTCCTAACGCGTCGCAACGCTAAAGGCAAGTGCAATGACTTTTGTGTGATTTGTAAACACTGAATGCCTCTTGAGTAGTATTGTGTTTTTGTTGGTGTGTGAGAAGCTTCAATGTTCATGTTCCGTCCACGGGAGTGGAATATCCACGGGAGTGGAGATTATGGTAGTCAAGAGGTTTCAATGATTATGTTCTTTGCGTATGCTCTTTCATATGTGTGGAGATGATATTAGTCATTAAGCATAAATTTACTTATGCATCCATGTTCATGTTCCGTCCACGGGAGTGGAGCTCCACGGGAGTGGAGTCTAAAGTCCCATCAATTCCAGTATAGGCAAGTGAAGTCCCACCATTCCATTGTGGGCAGTTTTGGACACCCGTATGAAACGTTCTTCATACGGTATTTTTGGATCCCCGTATTTCGATAAATACGGGCTTAAGTGAACACCGACGGGTGTGTCACTAGCTATACCGGTATAAGCTTGTGTGCAGTCCATCCTTTGATTACATTCATTCATTCCATGCATTCCTAAATATTCGTCCGTGTATGTCGAGAAATTGTGAAGCAGTTGTCTTGTCCATATTGGTTGTTTGTTAATTTATTTCATGTACTTGCTGAGTCCTGGACTCACTCTTGCTTTGTTTATTTGTTTTTAGGTGATCGTTGATGAAGTTTCTCTTGGGAGGGAATAGACACGCACTGCCCAATCATTTCACCTTACACTAGATTCAATAAAAGAATTGTTATTGTCTTTCATTCGTTAATTGTTGGATTGTAATAGATAATCTTGGACATGGATGGTAATTTTCTTTCGCTGAGTTTGATTAAATAGTTGTTTATGTTCATTGATTATTCGTTGATATATTTACCTTAGTGGATCCATTATTACATTCTTGTTTCTGTTCCAACTGATGTTGACCTGTTTAGCTCAGTTGATGAATTATCGACGAAGTTATTCCATTGTATGATGTTATGTTAGGTCTTTAGGTAGCATTTTGGCTTCCGAATAGTCAGGGTGTTACAGTTGGTATCAAAGCGGGCTTTAGGTCCGTGGTTAACAGAAAATTATTAAATTGACACACTGTGCACAGTAGGTGGGGTTGGGAAATCCATTGTTTTCACATTTCTATTGTTATGTTTCAATCATTGAGCAATTGTTGGATTGCTTCTGTATTATCTTTCTTGTTGTTAATCTATGATATGTTATGATATTCTATATCTATGAATCTATTCTATGATTTTCATGAGATGATCATATATAATCATAATTGATTATATCGTTTAATCGTGTCGATGATGGATGTTAAGAAGTGGAGGCCGTGGTTGTGGCCCTGATCTTTGTCAGATTACACCATTGTTTGTGGTAGACGAATAGAGTAGTTACTCCGAATACCATAGTTGTGGGTGTTGAGCGTGAGCTGCTTTATAAAGTTGTTTTTCTTCCTTAATCTCTGAACTTGGCAAATTCTTGTTCTGTGGTGGATGATAAATTTCTCTTGGGTTCGTGGTTCATGGATGTTGCTGAGTTTCAATGGGTCTCCAATGGTTCTCTGAAATAATTATTGTTTTTCGATTGTTGAGTTGCTTTTGCTACTTGTGATCTTCGTCAATTGGCAATATTGATAATTCCATGGTTGTTCCTTCTTTCTCATTGGAAAAGAATGACTCATTATTTCGTTTGATAGTAGGGTATTGAGAGTTTTATGTTGCAAGTTTGTTAGCATGAGAAAGCTTTGGCTCTTTGTATTTCTTTTGGATTTTACCGAGTGTTGAAGTTTAATGCATCTCTTTTCTGATGGAAATCGTTAAAATCCTTTTGTGACGCGTTGTTATGGTTAAGTCAGAGCTTGTAATCAAATAACTTGATATGGTATATGTATCAGGTTGAGTCATTGGTGTGGTGCGTAATTAATATTAATTAGTAACCTTGGAAGCAAAATTGATTAAGTTGATGTTGTCTTCTAGTTCTTGATGAACTGTATATATGAGTAGTGACTGAGAGATATTAAGAAGTATGGAACATTGATGAACTAGTCTGGTCATAAAAAATGTTTAGGTCGCTAAACTTGTTGGGTTCTTTGGTTCCAATGGATTGATTTAATTGTGTGGAAAGGAAAACTAGAGGAAATGCTAGATTTACATATTCCTTAGTATGATTAATTATTAGAATTATGTACAATCGGTTGAGGGGATTGAATATGAGTGTTTTCATGATGAATCCGGTTGATAACAACAACGGTTGGAGTATAACTGTTATGCGTTGAAGTTTGATATTGAGCACCACTAAAAGTTGAACTGAAATGATATAATAGGTGGCTTATGCCGCATGATTGTGAAATCATCGGATGATAATGTGTCCTTGATGAAAGGTTTTTGGTAGGAGCTTTTCAACTATGTAGTAGACCCCCTTCTAATCTTAAGAGGTTGATGTAGAGAGGTTGTATGGTTTTGGTATACTCTCGTTTTGAAGATGGGATGAAAAGCTAGTATGGAACAATTTGGTGAAACTTGGGGGACTTTCTAATGGAGTAATTGATAATAAAGATTCGTGTTCAGAGTGTATTATTCTTGATGTTAGTAAGATTATATGCAAAAAATTGTGACTTGTGTGTGTGGTGATGATTCTTTTAGAAATAAAGTAATTTGATCGTCTTTCGTAATTTTGATTTGGTAAAAGTGTTTCAATTTTTTCGGTTGTGATCATTTGGACCTCTTGAGTATTGTGGTGATTGAGTTTGATTCGAGCAAAGTGACATTTGAAAGATTTTATTGGTTCTTAAGTGGTTCCTGTGATTTCGGTTTTAAGAGCTCATCCTGTTTAAGCCAGCAAAGTGATGTGGTAATCACAGAAAATAACCTTCCTTGTTAAAGGAAGGGGTGAAGTATAAGTAATTGAGATTTAAGTCACGCTTCGTATCTTGCGGTTTATTTGAGTGTGCTTAAACCTTATGCAGCTGTTCCATAAGAGTTTATCAATTTTCAAATGGCATTACCTTCTTCTCATTTGTGGTTTGGTATTCGCTTTCAGTAGGGCTTGAGCCCTCGACTGTTGACTTTTCCTTATATTCTCCGAGTACTTTGCCTAAGTGGCTATTTTTTTCCTTGGTCATGTGTCCACTACGGGTGGCACATGTCTTCCTAGTTGATGAAAATTGATTCCATTCGCTCTTTCTTTTGAGGACGAATCAACCTATTTGTCTCACCGGAGTCTTTTGAGGTGTTTAATAATTGTAGTTGTGAAACTTTGGGTTAGAATTTATTCGATGAGCATTGGAGGATGAAATAATTTTGTAATATAGTTCTTTGAGAGAAGTTTATCTCAATAGAAGATTGTCTTTGGAGGTTAAACTGATTGCATTATTGCAACCAATATAACCTATGGAGATTTGAGATCCAAGATCCTTTGTTAGATTCGGGTCGAACATTAGAATTTTCGAAAGGATGGGAATCTTGATCAATGTATTAGAGTGTCAGGATTGAGAACCTTGCACGGTTGTGCAGTTAAACTATGATGGTGTTGTAATGAGAGTAAGATTAGCGAAGTGAACTGATCGTTAAAGCGATTATGGAGATAGCCGAGATTGTTGGATTGTTGTCAGAAATGACTTGGACTTAGTAAGTAACTCTCTAAGAGTTGGAATCTTTATAAAGATAATTGGATCGAGGAAATGTTTTCGTATTGATGTTAATGCGCGAGTATGTTTGGATTGTGAAAATTTTAGGGATTTAAACTGAGATTTCCCCTATCCTCTTTATGAGAAGTTCATTGTAGGAGTCTTGGAATTTAAATTTGGGTTTCACATTGTATGCTAGGACTTTGAGTCACCCAATGATTATGTGTAGAAGAAATAGAATAAGAGTGGATTCCGAACAGTGGGATGATCATTGATACAACCCTTCTGATGGAGTATATGAATGTGTGTGCTGAGGATTCCGAGTTGCTTATTCTTAAAAGATTTAGGTGATGTGGTTGCATGTGAGGGCTATTTTGAGATGCATTGGAAATCATCTATCAAAGTATTTTCATCCGTACAAAAGTTGACTAGGGTATGTTTGGTGGAGACAATAGTGCTTCTCTACAAAAGGAGTGAATGATGTATTTCGGCTTGAACATAGCGTTGAGAATGCCAAGATAAGAGAGATGAAGTAATGTGTTATGCGATGAATTGGATTCCAAAGTTTGAGAGATTTTATTCCTAAAAGGGAACTGAGAAAATTGATACTTCATCAAAGAAGTGACACATTTCTTTGATTCTTGTTTGAACTTTGTGTTTTTGGGAATGTCTTTCGCAAGTTGAGCTCGACATTTATATTGGCATGTGTGGTTCTTATCGATTCAGAAAGAATAAAAGAATTTCTGATTTGAACTTTCAAGTGTTTTTCTCCTTTGGATTTCGTGACGTTTTTCGCAAACTGCCACTTGGAAAGTGGAAAGGTTTTCGTGATGAAATTCTAATTTCTCGATTTGACTCTTTAGTACCGAGCTGGTAACGCTTAGTTGCGATGTGAATCTTTCGTATTCAGATGGGTTTTGTCGGTAAAAGAGTGTGTTTAAAGCGAATTCTGAAGTGTGTCTCTCGTTAAAGGAGGTGACCTTTGTTGGGTGAAAAAGTTCGATTGAGAGGTGGAACAAGAGTTCAGTGTTCTATACGCATGTTGCGTGGTTGGGTACCACTGGGGGGGTTGCCCCAAGGTACATTAGGTTGTTTTCGCTAGTTGGCGTATCGCTAGGACTGTCTCGAGTCCATGCGCGGAGTACATAACGTCTTGTATGTTCTGGTGTTGAGTGAGTACCTGAGAGATCCAGAGTTTGAGGTTTCGTTAGTGCCGTTGACCACCGGGCAAGATCTCACCTTCGAGTCTCATCCGATACATGTACTGGAGAGGTCAGAGAGAGTGTTGAGGTATAGACATGGGTATACGTTATGGTGTTATGGTCATGTCGGTCTGAGCGAGAAGAGACTTGGGAGGTAGTCTCGCATGTTTGAGCTTTAACCAAAGTTGTTCACGTAGGGTACATCTTGTTGGATATTAATTTTCAGTTGTGGTTGTTGTTGTTTTTCGAGTAGATGGCAGGTAGAATTCGGGTCGAATTACATTAAGAGGGGGTAGAATGTAATACTCCGAGTTTTGTTTGGAGGGGAATCAATCGGGAAAACGTTTTCTAGTGTTTTTTTTTTCAGTTTTGGGGAGAATTAGAAAGTTGGGCCTCCGACCCAGGCTGTTAAGGCCTAGTGGCCGGCCATGTAACCCCATGGGCCTAAGGCCCATGTGCCCCTTCCCCCTAACCCTAGGCCCATGCGCCTCCCCCCTTTTAACCCTAGGCGGTGCCTTTCTCCCCTTTCTCCCCTAGCCGCCTCCTTCCCCATGGTGTGCCGCCCCATCCCCTCCCTCTTCTTTGCCGCCTTGGCCCCTGGTGCTGCCCTGCCATGGTGCTTCCCGTCCCGCCGGAGTTCCCGCCGCGCCAACGCGAGGAGAAGAGGAGGGGGACAGCAAGCTGTTCGGCCAATGGAGGTGAGGAGAAGGAAGATCATCATCTCCAAGGTTCATCCACCTCCGTCCTGGGTGCTGCAAGGGTAACGGATGCTGATCCTCATCGTTTGATTAGTGGTAGATGAGATTTGGATCATAATTGATTAGATCGAACTGCTACGATTAGAAAGTCGGTTCTGTCCAGATTGTTGTGTGGCGTGTTTCAAGATCTTAGAGGCCTAATTTGAGTTGTTCATCTCCTAGAGTTATTTATATAATATTCTTAGCTTTCGGTGGCCGCCAAGAACACCTGATTCCGACGTACGGATCAAAAGTTATGATCGTTTTAGTTTCTGCTGTCCAGAATTCTGACGAGAATTAGCAGACTCTGTAATTGTTAATATTTGACATATTTAGATGAAGATTCAGAAGTCTTGCCCATAACGACTTTTGTACGTGATCTCAGTATATTTCAGGATTGATAAAGAACACCCCATTTGGATTTGTAGAACACATGTTTTGCACGTTTTAAGTTGACTGTCCAGAACCCTGACGAGAATGAATTGTCAAATTGCCTTTTAATATATGTTCAGGTTAGTGGCAAATTCAGGGCTTTCACCCAACTAGGTTATTGTAGGCCTGGGTATTAGCTTTTGATATTGATAAAGAACTCTAAGTTTGGTTTAGCCAATTAGAAGTTATGGCCATTTTCGTGCCGCTGCCCAGAAGTGTCGGATAGTTCTGACAGAAGATGCTCATCGGTCTTTTGGGGCTTGGTATATTCAGAATTTGGGTCTTCCATCAACTAGGTTGTTGTAGATAATCTTGTTACCTTTCAAACAAGCCTAAGTTTACATTTTTATGAATTTCAGAGCTAAAGTTATGTCAATTTTAGTATTGCTGCCCATTATGGTTTTCTAATGGAACGTAGTTCAATTGGAGTAAAATTGTGTAGTTAAACATTGAGGTGTTGGGGTAAGTGTAGCAAGTAGTGTCTTGACTTCGTGGTTCTTATTGAGTAAACTAATGGTGTAGGAGGTGAGGCTCCGAGATTAGCGGTATCGTCGTTACCTCCTAACGCGTCGCAACGCTAAAGGCAAGTACAATGACTTTTGTGTGATTTGTAAACACTGAATGCCCGTTGAGTAGTATTGTGTTTTTGTTGGTGTGTGAGAAGCTTCAATGTTCATGTTCCGTCCACGGGAGTGGAATATCCACGGGAGTGGAGATTATGGTAGTCAAGAGGTTTCAATGATTATGTTCTTTGCGTATGCTCTTTCATATGTATGGAGATGATATTAGTCATTAAGCATAAATTTACTTATGCATCCATGTTCATGTTCCGTCCACGGGAGTGGAGTCTAAAGTCCCATCAATTCCAGTATGGGCAAGTGAAGTCCCACCATTCCAATGTGGGCGATTTTTGGACACCGTATGAAACGTTCTTCATACGGTATTTTGGATCCCCGTATTTGATAAATACGGGCTTAAGTGAACACCGACGGGTGTGTCACTAGCTATACCGGTATAAGCTTGTGTGCAGTCCATCCTTTGATTACATTCATTCATTCCATGCATTCCTAAATATTCGTCCGTGTATGTCGAGAAATTGTGAAGCGGTTGTCTTGTCCATATTGGTTGTATGTTAATTTATTTCATGTACTTGCTGAGTCCTGGACTCACTCTTGCTTTGTTTATTTGTTTTTAGGTGATCGTTGATGAAGTTTCTCTTGGGAGGGAATAGACACGCAATGCCCAATCATTTCACCTTACACTAGATTCAATAAAAGAATTGTTATTGTCTTTCATTCGTTAATTGTTGGATTGTAATAGATAATCTTGGACATGGATGGTAATTTTCTTTCGCTGAGTTTGATTAAATAGTTGTTTATGTTCATTGATTATTCGTTGATAGATTTACCTTAGTGGATCCATTATTACATTCTTGTTTCTGTTCCAACTGATGTTGACCTGTTTAGCTTAGTTGATGAATTATCGACGAAGTTATTCCATTTTATGATGTTATGTTAGGTCTTTAGGTAGCATTTTGGCTTCCGAATAGCCAGGGTGTTACAATATAATTACTTATTATACTTGAAATAGAAATACCTTAAATATAAGTATACAAAAAAATCCATACATGCTTGGTTTTCTGAATTGTTGTAAAAATTGTAGTTTGAGCAAACATCTAGAATTAATTCCAGCATATTTAAATAACATTAAAGCATAATTCCAGCAGAATTTAAATGACCAAATTATCATAAACTCATGTAATTCTTCCAAGTCGTCTAAAAAGAATAATATGCTCAACACATACATCATGTGTACAAAAGAAATTAGCATAAAGCTAAGATTTAATATTTTGATATTTCTCTCAGATATAGAGTTGCACAAGTTTTAATCTTGGCCTTCTCGCTACTTTAGTCTATACTCTTCATTAATTGAATTTGACAATATCAATTCAAATTTTGATCTCTAAAATAATGCTTTAATAAAAGTTGATTTAAAATGTAAAGGCATTAGTACAAATGATACCGAGGGTAATTAGTGGCATGTAGTCTTTCAGTTCGGAAGCTCCATGCATTTCACCATTGCTTAGCATATAGAAAAGCACTAAAACATATCCACGAATAGTACATAAAAAGTCTTAGCTACTCAAAAGTCAAAACCGCAAAAGAAATTTGAGCCTATTTTGATGTTCAACCATTTAATTCAAGTTGTTACTGTGCATTTCAAGAAGACGGGGAGGGAAGCCCCTATATACATTCTCATGCAAAAAATAATAAAATAAAATAAACAAGCTACCACATCAATTAATTTCAACACAGGTTCATTTTTTTTTGTAGCTATAGATTTAAAACTAGTCACACATATCTTCTAACTCATGCACAATGAAGAACTCTACATACTATGTAACTTCAGCTATGAATTCAGTATATTTGGGCAATATGAGATCCACCTCTACAAACCCAAGTGCCCAAAATCAATCACTGAAAACAACAGTAATCCCAAAACTCAGGATGATATAGTATATTATGTTCTTTAGCACCAACGTATTTAACCCTGAATACCCAAATGTCCTAATTCAGTCAAATACAACAACAAAATAGCAAATAACAATGTAATTCAACTTTGTTTCTAGCTAGATTGTATATGAACTAATTTAAGCTATCATCAGAAGCCTGACTGCCTAAGTCTCCCAACACAATTACAACATGCAAAATTACATGAGTGCGCAGTGCATTCGGTTGCTATAGACTCAAATTCCTTTACCCCTAGGCCTTAAATCCACCACATAGATACATGGTACCGTGTATTTGTACTTGAATACATTTTTTACATACACCCTAGTTCAACAGCTGCTTATAAGTTTACACCCTACCACATCAAACTCTAAAAAAATAGGGCCCTCAAAACCCAATCAACCACTTCACGATCACAAGAATGTCACATAGAAGTAACCTCGCACTGGCAAAGATTAAGATCATGCAGTACGACCCCATATAACCCTAGGAACCAACACTTCAACTCGATCACTACAAGAGCCAAAAACTATAAAAAATCCATGGTTGTTTGCACAAGAAACTATCATACCGTACACAAACACACCCGCCTCGCATTATCTCTTAACAAAAGACTACATGCCACTAATTACCCTCAGTAGCATACCATTGGGAGGAGGCGGCACTTAGGAGAGGGGGTGGGGGTAGCCGACTTACCTTGGTGGTGCTTGGGAGGCGCTCGGGGGAGGAGGCGCCCCGGGCTTGAGGAGGAGACGACGCGTGCTCGGGGGAGGGGAGGAGGTGCGCCGGGCTCAGGGGAGGAGGGGTGCTGGGTTCGTGGAGGCGGCGACCCGTGCTTGGGCTCAGGGGAGGAGGGAGAGTTAGAGAAATATAATCGTTTGAGTGGGAGGCGTGGGGAAACCCTAGAGTCCGAGTTCAAATATAAATAGGGTTGAACATCACAGACGGTTCTAAAGCAGAACCGTCTATGATAAATACACATTATAGATGGTTCCAATAAATAACCATCTGTGATAAATATAAACATTACATGCGGTTCTAAAGTAGAACCACTTGTGATAAATACGGTTCCAATAAATAACCATCTGTGATAATATACATTCTCATATACATAAATGTAAATCCACATATGACACATTCTCATATACATAAATGCAAATTCAGAACATATGACACATAAACATTTCATTCATAAATGCAAATTCAGAACATATACATACGGTTCCAATAAATAACCATCTGTGATAATATACATTCTTATATACATAAATGCAAATTCAGAACATATAACATATAAACATTTTATTTATCATTCCACTTGCTTATTTCCTTTAAAAATTAGTCCTTCATGATAATCGATGCGTATGTAGCTAGTTTCGTCACGTTGTTCTTCCTCGACCCTTATGCCATTTTTTTGAAAGGAGCAACTCATCAAATTGATTGTATTATTCCTCGTCCACTACATTCTCAACTCCGACAATCCTCCCTTTTCAATGAAGAACTATGTGATGCTTCTTATTTGCCTGGTTGGTTACACAAAAGACTTGAATAACTTGGTTAGCGAGTACAAATGGTTCATCTATGTATCCAACACGTTCGAGGTCCATGGTAGTGACGTCGTATTTGTCGACCTTCACTTGTGGGAGATGGACCCAACGGCACCGAAATAGGGGGATCTTGAAAAGCACATAGTCGAGCTCCCAAATCTCCTCTATGAACCCATAATAGGAGCTCTTCAACCCATCGGTACTGAATGCATCTATGCGGATACCGCTGTTCTGGTTAGTGCTCTTTATATCCTGAGCGTGTGTATAGAACATGTACCTATTTATGTTGTATCCTTGCCATATCACAACTGTAAATATTGGCTCTTTTGCCAACCATGTCAATATATCACTTGACGAGCTCCTAGCGAGTCGCTCCTTCAACCATTGGTTGAACCAACTGTTGTGCTGTCTCGTGATCCAAACAATCGGTTGCTCCAGATTCTGTTGCCGAAGCACGTCCTTGTGCTGGTCGATATACGGGGACACTTCAGTCATGTGTTGCAAGACCGTGACATAGGCTTGAGCATACGCATCCATATCTAGAGTGATTGCTTTCCTTCCGATGGCCCTGATACCTCGAGCCTCCTCTCACAGCGAGATCGAGGCACACCTATCGGTTTGACCTGAGCCATGTAATCGATGCAGAACTCAATGACCTCTTCGGTTGTATAACCTTCGATAATGCTGCCCTCCAGCCGAGATCGATTCCGTATATAGGAATTGAGAATTCCCATGAACCTCTCAAATGGGTACATGCTACGTAGGAACACAGGCCTGCACATCTTTATCTCCCTCACAATGTGAACAATGAGATGGACCATGATATCGAAAAACGACAGATGGAAATACATCTCAAGATGACATAGAGTTGTCACCACCTTGTCTTGCAAAGCATTTGGTCCTTCGGGATCGATGACCTTCTGAGCAATTGTGTTAAAGAAATAACACAACCTCATGATTGTCTCTCAGACCTTGATCAACAAAATACTTCTAATTGCAACAGGGAGCATCTGTGTCATCAGCACATGACAATCATGAGACTTCATGCCAATTAATTTCAAATGTTTCATCGAAACAAGTTTCTTCATGTTGGCAGAGTAACCGGACAGAACTTTCACACCACGTAAGCATTGGCACAGTTTAGTTCTCTCAGCCTTGGACAGAGTGTAACAAGCAGTGGGAAGGTACATTTGTCCTTTATTGGTCGTTGTCGGTGCTAACTCAGGTCTGATGTCCATACCAACCAACTCAAAACGTGCGTTGACACTGTCCTTTGTTTTGTCATGAATGTTCAGTAAAAGACCAATCAAACTGTCACATATATTCTTCTTTACATGCATGACGTCGATGCAGTAAAAACTTCTAGGTTCTCCCAATAAGGTAAGTCCCAAAATATTGATCTTTTCTTCTAGATGTTCTTCTCACGGGTCCTTGATTTACGTCCCTTTCTGAGTATAACATCTAAATCTTTAACCATATCATAGACCTCTTTTTCACTTAAATGCCTTGGAGCTAAACTGTCATCCTTCTCTCCGTCGAATTGTTTCTTCATCCTGCGGTATGGGTGAGCTCTCTGAAGGAACCTACGGTGATGTATGTACACAGTTTTGTGTGAGTGCTTCAGCCACACACTCTCGAATCATCTAAGTACTGAGTACAGGTTTTGACCCCCTTTGTACTCTGGCCCGATAGGTTAGTAAGGGCAGGATAATCATTTATGGTGCAGAATAACAAGGAGCGTAAAGTGAAGTTCTCTCATTTGTACGCATCCCATACCTGTACCCCTTCGATCCACAATATTTTTAGATCTTCCATCAATGGTGCTAGGTACACATCAATATCATTCCTTGGTTGCTTCAGCCCTTGGATAAGTATCGACATCAAAATATACTTTCACTTAACACATAACTAAGGAGGAAGGTTGTAGATACAAAGAGTCACAGGCCAAGTGTTATGTCGGTGCTCATATTACCAAAATGATTCATTCCATCTGTACTCAATCCAAACCTTATATTCCTTGGTTCTACATCGAAGTTTGCAAACCTCCTATCGATGTTTCTCCACTGGGCGGAATCAACTGGGTGTCTTAGCTTTCCATCCTTCTTACGCTCCTTCGAGCCAACACAACAGTTTTTCCTCCTTTGGGTTCGCAAAAAACAACTTCAAATGGGGAATTACAGGAAGAAACCACGCCACCTTAGCAGGAGGTCCTTTCTTCACCTCAATTCCATTGCCGTCATCTGATTTATTCTTATGCTTGTATTAGGATGCATTGCACATCGGACATACATGCATGTTTGCATACTCTTTACAGTAGAGGATACATTCATTCGAACATGCATGTATTCTTTCTACTTCCAATCCCAATAGACAAAGAACTTTCTTGGCTTTGTAGGTGTTTTGGGCAACTCGTTTCTCTCTGGAAGCATGTCTGCTAAGAGACCTATCAGCACCGTGAAACTCTTG
The DNA here is from genome assembly GCA_036346255.1 of Ampelocalamus luodianensis. Lineage (NCBI taxonomy): Eukaryota > Viridiplantae > Streptophyta > Magnoliopsida > Poales > Poaceae > Ampelocalamus > Ampelocalamus luodianensis. Next base: position 37,491,374 of record CM070629.1, read on the forward strand.
TCGGATCAACCGTTGTTTGCCTTCAATTTCAACGGAAGTATGGATGACAACTTTGTGTACTTCGACTTGCAGCACGTGAACAAAGGTTTCTCCGAGTCCTCCATCAAGCCTCGGAATTTAACATACTCTCTCATCACAATTCCCTTCTGCATCGCGAAGCATCTGATCCAGATTGTCATCGTGTAGCCTATCCGAATCAGAACCACAATTGACATCATCCGGCGGCATATCGTTGACTTCGTCGGTGATGTCGTTTTTACTACCTTCCTATATAATCTGCTCTTCACCGTGACTGGTCCAACGTGTATACTCCTTTTTGAAATGCCTTCGAATCAAGTGTGCTTCGATCTGCGTTCAATTCTTAAATATCTTTAGATTCTCGCAGTCAATGCATGGATAGTACATATATTCCACTCCCTTATTCAACATATCCTCCTTGGTAGCTCTTGTAAAAGCAGACACGCTATTAATGTACTCTTCGCTCACACAGTTCTCAACGTACATCCAACTTCAGTCCAACTACGCTACGCATATAACAATTTAGTATTAATTAATTAATTAGTATACTATATATGATCTAAAGTAGCTATATGTAGCAAGAATTAATTAATATCCGAGTTTCTAGAGCAAAAATTGAGAGCATCAAAATTATCATTAAATAGCTTAAAATTCTATTTTGCCGAAATTTATAATCTGAGTTCTTGCATCTCATAGTTTCTAAACATTAGTGGAAGAACTATTAAATTAATTTTATCAATTAACTAATAACTATTTATAGAGGGGTTGATATTTGGAAGCTATTTGCATGAGCTTCAAATGACAGATGAACTAAACAAAATGTCTATCTCTATTTAATTCCTAACAGAAGTGGGACCACATGTCATTGAGGGAGAGAGAGACATGGAGCTAGCACACAGGAGAAAACAGGGGAGCCAGGCTAGATCTAAACTATCTTCAATTCTCTCTTTACCAAGCTAGATCTAGAATATTATGCAATTAGGAACAAATTACTAACCATAGATAGTCAAGAACAAATGGATCTAGAATCACTCTTCCCAAATGCATGGTCTCCTTTCACCAAATGGCCTCAAAGCAGCAGCCTGTGAGAACATATCTAGAATTTAAGAAAGATCTGTGAGGGTCGGATCTGTAATCCGTGAAATTATCACAAACGGTTTTAATACAAACTGTCTATGATGAGTTAAGGGAAGTATCACTGACAGTTCTGAACAAAACCATCGGTGATATTTAGTAATATCACACACGGTTCATGTTCAGAACTGTATGTGATACTTCACAGACGGTTTTCAACATGAACCGTCTGTGATATTACCTCTTCACAAAAGGTTTTTAGTGCTCGTTAAACCAAAAAAGGTTTGTATTTAGTGCGGATCATATACCCTCACAAATTCGATTTGATTTACCCTCCACCTCAATGACATGTGGGGTCACCATAGGTCAATGACATGATAAATCATTTCCATCTAGGAGGTATATGATCAAATTTTCCTTGTATTTAGTATTGACGGTTTTCAACCGTCTATGATGAAATGTCCAGTACTAGCCTTTTTGTAGTAGTGTAGTGTTGTCCCAATAGCAGATGACACGAAAACATTGGCACCACATCACACTCAATAGTATCAGTAAATCTTCCCAAAGAAAGTGGTACCTTTACTTTTCTAGTGATTTTGATATTGCCATTTGTCCAATATAGCATATACGGTTCATGATGTGGACTTGTGGGTAGATTCAACTTCTCCACTAGCTCAATGCTTGCCAAGTTGGTTTTGCTCAAATCATCAATGGTCAAGGCACAAGAAATAGCACTAACATCACAACAGGAGTGAAACAAGTTGGTGTTCCGTCCATCCTCTTCCTACAAAAAGATACTACTAGCATGTAACTTCAATTTCATCTCTCTTGTCATGTTTAATGATATAAGAGCACAAGAACATAAAATATATGCATATATGTGGATCTCTCAGACTCACTATTCTTACCAAATCACATTCTTACCTTTCCGAAGTGAATTGAAGTGACAAAATCATGCTTGATGGTATAGGTCAGAACAACGTGAGAAATGGGTGAATTTCAAGAGAAAGTCAAAGCACGACAACGGATGTGTATGTGGAGCTTGGTACGGATGCCTACTTAATATGGAAATTCTAGGTATTATAAAGCTAAGTAAATATCCAAACTAGAATTCAGTGCCTAGTTGCTGATCACAAAGATGTAAGTGAAAATCAAATCAACGCGTATGCAAAGATATTGAGGCTTAATGCAATCAAGGAATGAGCTATCCAAGATATAAGTGAAGAACGAAATAGCTCGTATTGCACAAGTTATAGAAAGACACTAGCTAGTGGCAAATAATAAAACAAGGGAACAAGATTGCACAAAATATCGGTATTCAAACAATTGAATCAAGAATGAGTGGGGTTTTTTTTGCTCAATTTTCTGGTTCAGCCTTGAACTTTCTTTTTCTTTTTTTCCTTTTCTTTCTCTCTTCACTTTTTTCGTCCCTTTTTTTAAACTATGGCCGAAATATTTGTTCTAACAAAATGAGCAAAATTTTTTCCCACCTTTTGATTTTTGAACAATTGCAAGAACACAAATTTTAATATGCAGACCCAAGCAACGATTTAGCTAGTCTTGCTAGGTTCAAAGTATTCGCAATGGATTAAAAAGTTCACAAAGGATAAATTGATGTCTCACTTCTTTTTGTGCAATTTTTTTGGTATAAACACGACTAAAAATAAGATCAAACTAGGATCAAATAAAAAAAGCAAAAGCAATTCAAGATTAGCAAACTAAACTTGATTCTAATGAATAAAAACTTAACAAAACTCACTAAAATATCAAATTAAATACTATGGCTTAAATGTTTGTGGCCTTTTTTGTGCATAGTAATAAAAATAAATCTACTACTAAGGGTAAAGATCCTACCGAGTCAACAAAGCTCTGATACCAAGATGACACGAGCGGCCCAATCTTCTCGATGTAAGATCGAAGATAACTTGCACGCTTAACTTGACAAACCGTAGTTGCTCACCCGATGCCAATGTATGAACTTACAACCATTTAGTTCACCCAATCTCACATGTACTAGTCTACGTCTCTACCGGACCACCAAGTGGAGTTTTATCGATCTCTTAATTCCCAGCGGAAAGACAGAACGATCTTTGGAAGAAAACGCCGTATCCCCCTTCAAGTCGTTGACCTTCACCAAACTTCTTGGAAGAATCAAGCGATGAACGCTATTGATGCAAACAACAATCAAAATCTTTAATCGTGGTCTGAGGTTACAATGGGGTCTACCCCTCAATATATAGTGCTCCTCTCCCCCTAGTGGCCAGCCAAGGGAGCCTACTCCCTCTCTAATTCGGACAAAAAAGTCCTTCCCAAATTCGGATTCGGAATCCTCCCCAAATTTGGATTAGGCCAGCCTGTGTAGCCTCCAATCAATTTGCCATAACTTTGTGTAGAATGCTCCAAATCATATGACGTTTGATCCATTGCAAAGTAGACTTGATAAGCTTTTCAAATATAAACTTTGTGCATAATATTAACCTCAGAATTGGTGCAAAAAGCTTCATGAACATTGCAGACAAAATAGCGAGCACCATGTTGATTGAAACTTGATTTGACTTGTTTCCTTCTCTTGGGTCGACCTCCCTCTGCTCATTTGATCCTAACAATAAACAACGACCCGCTATTCGGTAGCATAAAACTCTTATTAAAATTCAAAGGAAATTATTTGAGGAGTATATTCACTTGTTCATTAAGTTTCTCTTGCTCACCTATTCATTAAGTTTCTCTTGCTCTTCAGCTCTTTTACTGAGCTCGTATTGTTTTGAGGTACTTGATGGATTGAAAAAACTATATGGAACGACATAGCAAAGGATATCCCCATAAAATTCCCACAGCAACATGCAGGTATGTTCTACTTTATTAAAACAAACAATAATAAAATTGTGTTATTTAGTGGGTAATGGAACTAGTGATTAAATTAGAGGAGTAGCTATGTTGCATGTGTTTGTATATTGTACATTTTATATACACATTTTTTCCACCATTAATTGCCTAAGATATTACAAGTAGGCCTGGGGTTGAGTGGAAAATAATAGCAAGGGACCAAGAAAAGTTGAGAAACTTTTATAATCTAGAAGTTGTATCTACCATACCCATCCCCTTATTTATAGTTTATAGTTACTAGTCATCAACTCGTGCAGGTCCGTGCACCTGCACGGTCTACCAATTTTAAAAACAATGAGTTTTCCATTTTTTAGATAAAATTAAAAGGTCAATTCAAATTTATTTCGGATTTAGTTCTAGGTTTGAACTTTTGTATTTTGACACACTGTCTTCGAAATTTAATTTTACTTCTAATTTAAAATTCTATGGTTTCAAGATTTTATTTATTTTGTATTAACTATATTTCCAAATTTAAATTAATACTTAATCTTTATTCAGAACTTAATCTTTACCCCGAATATATGCATTTCCAATTTTATTATAATTGACTTCAATTAAAATCTGTTTCCGGATTTGATTTACTATATTTCCATATTTATGTTATTCACATAATCTAATTTATTTAGAATTAATTTTAATTTCCAATTCTAAAATTACATACTTCATATTTGTGTTATTTATGTGACGATTTAGTTTCAAACTACTTTAATACTAAATTTAATTTAATTATAGAATTTAATATTTATTCCAAATTTGTATAATTCTTTTTATAATTTCAGTTTAATTTGAAATTGTATCTTTTTTGCAAAATTTATGTTTTCTTAATTTTTTTTAATTCCTAAATTTACTTTATTCCTAATTTGGTTTAACTATGATTAATTTTTTTATAATTTTATTTTAATTCTAATTTGTGTTGAACTTGTTGGTTGAACTACTATATTTTCATTGTCGCATTGGACTTCAGATCTAAAATTTCAAATTTCAAATGTCAATATTGTTTTCAAAATTTTATAGAGTAATTTCAATATACAACAATTCAATCAATCTTGATAAAAACATGAAAATACCTCATACGCTCGTTGAGCCCAGCATGCACCATATTCCGAAAAAAAGGAGGGCAGCATGCACCATGGAACATAAAAATTACCTCGTAATTCCGAATTTGCATTTATAAATTTCCCCATTTAATTTTATTCATAAATCTTTATTCATGTATAGTGTGAACTCAATTTGATATAATACGTTTTGTTTCTTAATAATAAAAATAGAAAATAAAGATATAGAGCAGATAAAAATACCATATGTTTGTGTATAGTAGTATCCATTGTTACGAAACTGAAACCCTTAGGGGATGTGGGCAGCCTCCATGGGCTCTACTAGTTTTTCTTTGTTGGTCTCCAAGAAGAGAGAGACGTGGTGTATACCAAAAAGACTTTAGGCTAGTTGACTATAAATATAGGGGAAATGCTATCTATTCTGTATATCAAGTCGTATCAATAAAGAAGACTAATAGAGTGTTTGTATCTTGCAAGGAAACACAAACTTTGTACGAGATGGGAGGGTGAGGAAGGAGATGGGGACAGGGGAGTGGGTGGAGCGACGACGACGGAACCTAGAGCGAGAGCGGGAGGGAGAACGGAAACACAAAATTTGCACGAGATGGGAGGGTGAGGAAGGAGATGAGGACAGGGGAGTGGGTGGAGCGGCGACGACAGAGCCTAAGGCAAGAGCGGGAGGGAGAACAGAAACACAAAAATTGCACGAGATGGGAGGGTGAGGAAGGAGATAGGGACAGGGGAGTGGGTGGAGCGACCGCAACAAAACTTAGGGCAAGAGCGGGACGGGAGAAGGGGAATGCAATGTGTGGGGCTCAGCAAGCGTCGAGGGATAGGGAACACATGCGGACAGCCGATGGCGAGGGTGGTTCTAACGACGGCGAGGTCAAAGGCACGCAAATCAAAGGCATCAGTGCCGATGTGTGTGCAAGGTGGGGTGGGCGGGGAATCATAGGAAGAAGAGCGGGGTAGCGATGGTGCAGATGCGAGGAGCGACCACGTTAGGGATGCGTCATGGCTGACACGGTGATCTCAATGCGCGCGGGGGTTTCGTTGGGTTTTTTACGTATGCACGGGTGGGATGCTCCTCCAGCTGCACGGGAGTAAACTCCTTCTTTTATTAGTTAAGATTGTCGGATTGTCCTCTCCGACATCTTTGTTCATTATTCATCTACATTTGCTATTGCTAATTACTTGTATTATTGTCGCTTTCTAGTTGTGTTGATTGGCTATTGCATTGCTCGGCGACACTAGTTATACAGCATCCATGTACTCCCGCAGCAATTGAGTTGATATTCGGTTACACGCAAGCACGTAATTGGGCTGCTATTCGAATGTAGATTTTGTTTTTTTTTTATGTTCAGGATTTTTCCCATCCAATCCACATTAAATAAGAAGAGCACTCTACCCGCGAAACGTCCACAGGAACAATTCTCGAACCGTGGCGGGTTAGAAGCCTAAAGCTCCCTGTACCACTGTGCCCTTGCACAATCCTCCACCTTGAACCCCAGCTCAATCCTCACAATAATCTCGGGTGAGATACCATTACCGAGCACCAGACTCGAGCACTAGTCAGCTGGGTAGACAACACCGCCACAAGTCAGCGAGTACTAGCTCGCTTCTCTTCGAACGTAGATTTTGGTTATAGCGAATTCGGAGTCAGACACATGAGATCCGTTTATCCGTAACGTAGATTTAGGAGAAGTACACCTCTATAAATGTATATCCTCAGTCAATATAAAAGATATAGAGAAAAACGACATAACCGAAAAACTACATAACCGTGTACCATCCCAATGGTATACTGGCAGAGCCGTCCGATTGAATCCAACGCTCACCCCAAGCTAACCCGTTCGGGATAAGCCATCGCCTTCTGCCTTCTCCCACCACACATCCACTCGTGAGTCCTGACTCCTCCACCACCTCTCACCCGCCCATGGCGACAGTTATGATGGCTGCGGCGGTCGAAGACGTAGAGCGGTACAACGGGGCGGCTCCACTCGGCGGTGGCGGCGAGGCCTGGATGGTCGTTGATGGAGGCAGGCGGCCTTCCCCCTCCTCATTCACCTCCAGCGCTGCCCTTCCCCTCCTCCGTCACCTCCGGCTCCGGATCTGGCGCGGAGGGCAGCGGCGTGGCTCGGGATTGTACGTTCAATAGTTCATATCTGATTCCATCTATTGTACGTTGTCACATTGACATATAGAAATAACATGCCCATATCATTTGAATCCTAGCCGTAGGGTGTGATAAAACAAGACGATAGGATGGTTAGAATGTTTTTTTTCTTCTAGATTAATGTAATAACTTCTATCTATTTTTTTTTTTTTTCTCTTAGTGTTGGAATTTCTAGACTTTTTTTCTCTACTATTAACGTAGGGGTTCCTGAAGAGCCTTCAATTAGTAGAGATAACGAAAGATCGCTAGAGTTCTGGTTGTTCATGTTTACACTACTAGTATATGGAATTAATTAATTATAGATTGGAGTAACCAGTGTTTATTGCATGTATTATCGCCTATAACACAGCTGTTACATACTGTTGATTACATTACATGATTGTGCATGCATTTGGGTTCTCATCGCTGAAAGTCTGTGGTGAATAGTGTGGATAGGCATACATGGCAGGATTTCCTGCATATGAGTATAGCTGTGGGTATTGATACTGATATTGATATGCGTAAGGATAGGCTGGGCACTGGTAGCTGTTCATGGCCATCTTCTCACTCTCAGGCGCTACTTCAACAACTGCAGCCGGCACAGGAACTTTGAACAGGTGATCCTTAGTATGATTCTCTTCTACAACTCCATTGTTTGGCACATCCACATGGGTTTCCTCATTCTCAATCCCATTGCCTTCATTTGGTTTCTCCATTTTGAGCTTTTCATCGACATTGTCCTCTTCTTCTCTTCCCCTGTTATCCTCTTGTACTCCTTCGTTCTTCTCTTCTTTTCCTTCCTTTTTCTCTTCCTGATTATCAGATGGGTCTTGCTGCTTTGTCCCTGCATCCGCTGGTGTTTCGGCCTCCATTAATGGTGCGTCCATTGGTGGTGGTGGTGACATAGATGGTGGCAATGGATCCAGTGGTTCTGCCCTGATAATGGCAGCTTTCCTTCCCGTGCACTTGTGGATGAAGCCTACCAGGGTTGCAGGCTCAACCATTCCTTTCACCATCAGCTGTGAAGATTTAATGTGGGGAACGGCTTCCTCCACTCCTGACAAAGAATTTACAAGCATGCAGTTAAAACCATCTTGATTATTGATGTGTAGGAGCATATGAAATAAGAATTGTCTCTGAAATAGGATAACCCGAACTTACAATCGTGTCCACTGGATTGGGATCTATGAGGCTCATACTATGCACTAAAGGCCGCTGTCATTTTCCGAAAATCCCCAGTATTATTCTACTTTGCACTCATCCTTTCACCTCCCAATGAAATGAACAATCCATCTTGACCGACACCATTCACATCCGATTTAAGTATCTAACACTTAATAATTGAGTTTCCACTATCTTAAGAGTAGGTACTACAAGATTTCTAACTTTTCCTGACCGTTATTAGTATATTACGCACGGTGAAAACAATTTTGTATTTTTCAAGTGCCCATCATCCTATTGTCGGTGAATTATCCTTACCGTAGGGAATGATTTGGATTACAGTAGAGAGAACGTCAATGATATTAGAAAAATACTAGAAGAGTACAATAACCATCTGTCATTAACAAATAACCGTCGGGAAAATTGTAAATCTTGTTGTCCTACTACACACTTTCTTTACGATTGGTACATGTTAAACATTTAAAAAAGATGTTTGTTTGTAACAAATAAAAATAAAATGCTTATTCACTTCGAATCAATCTGTTATATTTCATGCCAAATACGCTCCTGAATTGTCCCTAAACAGAAGAAAAAAAAACATGTTGGACATGATCCAACAAACAAAGCAAGAAGGATATGTGAAGTTTAACAATTTCTTAACATAGATCAATACCTTTTATCTTAAGTATCCTCCGTTTGATCTCCTCACTGCAAGCATCACAGTGCAAGTCTATCCTCAGCACGACAACCATTTCCTGGTACTCGATCACATGAACAAAATTTTGATAAAATAAAACACAGGTAAATAGATAAATAAAAAGACGGTAAACAACTAAGCAGCATATTTGTAGCAAGCGATTACATAAATACCATGTTCTCTTCTGCTATCTCTTTTTTCAAGTCCTCTGCAGCATCTTTCTTGGCCTCCTCACCCTTCACCGGTGACGGTGGCAACTTCGCCGGCGATGGGCTCAGTAGCACCGCCTTCATCCCGGTCCTCCTCTCGACGATCTCAACCACCATCGTCGGGTCCTCCACCGCCCTCCGGCCCCTCACGACCACCGTGTTGGTCCAGGAATCCACGATCACCTCCTCAACCCCTTAATTACGCAAGAAACACCAAGAACTCAATTGAACGATTCCACAAATAATAAAAGAAAGCTGAGTCTAAGGTTGGAGTTGGCGGCAAAGCAAATCCTCAATATGCATGGGTGGCGGCTTAGCCACAGGATTTGCAACGATTGAACTTAATCTCCATTAGTATTTTGATTGTAAGCTCCAAGCCGTTTGTAACACATTTGGTTATTCTGATACTTCTTGTAATAAATTGGGCTGTGTGCATCCTTGATGCAGAGGCGGAAGAGATTCTCTCTTCCATTATCTAAAAATACCAATAGCTAATTCTCATCCACTCAATATTACCCTCGAGGCGCTGCACAGACCAGCGCACCTTCCTAGCGCAGCCCTCGCAGTGCACCGGCACGCTTATCACCACCTCCTCCGCCGGCGCATCACGGCGAACCTTCTCGGGCGCCTTGTCTAGCTTTTTCTCTAGGATATATTCAGTGCCCGTGGGAGCACCGGCCGCCGCCGTCTTCTTCGTCCTCCACTGCAACACCGGAACGAGAGAAAAACTACCAACGTTACGAGGAATTCAAGAGAAATCACTTGAGAAGGTTGGGTGCTTCATTTCGACTTGGAGCATTCCATACCTTGGCCATACGTACTATTGTGTTAAGTTCTTTCGACACTAGGAAGTGTATAGATGTGAACATGAAGCGTGCGGACATATATGCGAGTATACGGGGCTACGGGAGACGCCGTGGAGAGGGCACGACGTGCCACGTCTCGGGGCGCTGCGAGCATGGCCTGCGCGGCGAGGTCGTTTGCATGCGTGCTTCGCTGGAGACCAACATGCAGGTATCGCGGCGGCCGCTGATTTTGCCTCCATCTGTATTGCGTCTGCGCGCCAGATAATTCCCAGATGCTGATGCAAGAAAAGTCAGGGACTTCTGCTCTTCCATACGTCCATTAATGCGTGTTGTCTTGGGGACGATGTGTTCGGTGCAGGAGATCTTATCACGAACTCTTTGCTGTTTAATTGGAGTTGGAGTTGGGATAATGGTAATACTATTTGTAATTCTTGCATTCCAAAAAATTCCAATGTTAGTCTCAATTATTCTTGAAGCCTAGCTTTTATCTGTACACCAAAAATCATTTACTTTATGTCCCCAAATGTCAAAACTGTAGCGTTACAGGCAGGCCCGTACAGGGGGCATGAGCAAAGTGCTCAACCGCACAGGGCTCCCAAAAGTTAAGGGCCCCCATTTTTATCTAATGTTCAATTCCTAGTTGTTAGTATCTCAAGAAAAAATAATGCTCTATAGTTGATCTTGGTAAGAGAGTAAGGCAAACTGTTCTATTCCTTCTTAAGTACTTCCTCCTGATGTCTACCGCTATCCCAACCTCTATATCATTCTCTTCATTTTTCTTTTGCTACCGCACAATACTATTCATATGAATGAACCCACTATATACTCATCTGTTTATTATGTGTCTCTTTCTAAACTAAACTAATTTGTAATTTTGTATGTATGCAGGGGTATATGCACTGTAGCAACTAGTTTTGATGCGGACAGATTATCTTTAACTAATGTTTCTGTTGTTTCAGGTTTAATACTTGATAAAAACAGTGAGTATGATTTTAGCAAGGCTGCTGCCGAGGAGGAGGAAAGAAAAAAGGCTTGTGTCTCATGCGGTTGCTAATGGGGTTGAAACCCTAATCAGGAATAGAGCGCATGGGAGTGCGGCACATGGGCTGGTGCATGCAAATGTTGCGGTACAAAACAAAGGAAGAATCCAAATCAAAAGGGAGTCCTTCTTCGACATGTTTCCAAGAGATAAAACAAAATCACCTCAGATTAAAAGGCAAGGAATTAGGAATAATATATTCGAATTGGAATCGGTACATGGGAACCCTTCTATGCGTGAATTCCTTTTGATGCGACAATGGGTGTCCCAATATTTCGATGAGAAGGATAATTCGATTTGAGGAGACGATTCTCACAATTCGGCTACCAATCACACATGACAAATATGCCCAACAATCACTAAACCATCTCCAAGATTGTTATCAACCTTACAAGAAGCACGATCGATGTGATCATGAATCAATTCCTACATGCAATCGAGAACAAGCAAGAACGAGATAGATAAGCAATCTGAAATTGCAAATTGGAATAAGTTTCGTATTGAAAAGTAGGGTTCCGAAGAACAATGTCACTGTTTTACTCGTCGAACAAGAGGACAATGTATAAAGTAGCAAAGGCTAAACTTTAATCTAACAAAACCCGAATTGTAGAAAAGGGGGTAGCGGCTCCTATTAGAGGAGTTGCGGCCAAGGAGGTGGATTAGGGATGTCCTAGGGTTGGGTGCGGCTAGGAAGGGGGACGCACCGACCTGAGCTTGGCCCCGTACGATTACAAAGCCCAAATTAGCCCAAACAGGTGAGGCAACACCTTCTTTTGATGATTGTGATGTGTATATAGTGAATATGAAAGTGGGGCTAGATCCGTTGGAAAGGCCTCGTCATAAGCTTTCAATCAAGTACTCGTGCACTTGCAACGGACTTCGTATGAGAGAGTTATGCATGTTTTAAGTCGGTGTTGTCAGGCTGACTCCGAATTGATTTGGAATTGAAACTAGGTCGGCCTAGACTTGTTGTGGTAGTAGTGTTGCTCCCCTTGCCTTGGTTCCTAAGTAGAATAACATCACAAGACTTAGGTAGCAATCCATCCTCAATACCAAAATTATGAACTCCTAGAAACGAAGTTACCTGATAATTTTGTTGACGAGTACGTGCTCTGGTAATTAGTCCTTGCACATCAAGTTAAGCAGTAGAAGCAGTAGGTATGGTTGTATCAGTGGAAGGAATGTCCTCATCACCTTGCCTTGTGTGCCTTAGGTTGGGGGTCACCTACCATGTAAAGAAGGCAAGTTATGATTTAGATAATGAAATTCAGAAAAGTCATTTTGGCGCATATCATGTGTTCTTGAGATGAGCTGAGAGAGATTGAGAGAGAAGGATTGAGAGAGAGAGAGAGAGATCAAGAGTTCGGGCACTGTTCATGCATGTGCACTGTTCACCGATGCTACTACAATTCTTGCAATTCAATCTATTAGATTGGTTTGTGAGTGTGTTGATTTTCTTGCAATTCAATTCAACCGAATTGGTTTGTGAATTTGTTGTTCCACCAGGAAAGATCGGGCAACTAACGGATTGAGTATCATCTGGAGGTTTGATCCACATTAGGTGGTATCAGAGCTTTCATTGCTCATTAGTGGAGTCAAGAGCCATGGGTGTTCATGGTGGTGATGGTGCTGCTACGACGCCTTGGGAGGAAAACTGCAGTGTGTTATGTCTCAACATGCTAATGGAGGAGGTAGGCTATGACAATAGATGGCCTTTTTCACTCTCACTGCAAAGTGGGGGAGAAAGGCGTTGACTTGTTGATCGACGACGACATCTCAATCAATGCTCTTAGTGTCGAGCTCATCAAGAAATTGAAGCTAGAAACGATGCCACATCCTCAACCGTATTGACTGCTATGGTACGACTGTGTCGTCAAGATCAAGACCAAAGTGAAAGTGTTCTTTTCGTTGGGCGCCCACTCATGTGAGGTGGCGTGTGATGTTATCCCAGTGCCTATGGTGTCTTGTCATATGTTATTAGGTAGGCCATGGTGCTGTGAAAATGGTGCTAACATGTGCACACAAAGTTGCTCTCTTGTTTGGAAGAGTAGACGGCTCGTGCTATGTGCCATAGCTGCACCAATTTTTGAAGAAAGGTGGAAGATGCGTCTGTCTAACAGAAAAGAACAAGAAGAAGCCAGACGTCAGGAGAAGGTCAAACCTGCTAAAGATTTCTCGGTCACCATACAAGTTGATGAAAGCTTGGAGATGAACTCGAAACCGAGGGCGGATTCTCTTGAAGAAGGGGAGGATGATGCAGACAGATTATCTTTAACTAATGTTTCTTTTATTTCAGGTTTAATACTTGATAAAAATAGTGAGCATGATATTAGCAAGGCTGCTGCTGAGAAGGAGAAAATAAAAGTGGTTTGTGTCTATACGGTTGCTAATGGGGTTGAGACCCTAACCGTGAATAGAGCACATGGGGGTGCGGCACATGGGTTGGTGTATGCAAATGTTGCGGTGCAAAACAAAGCAAGAATCCGAATCAAAAGGGAGTCCTTCTCCAACACGTTTCCATGTGATAAAACAAAATCACCTCAGATTAAAAGGCAAGGAATTAGGGATAATATGTTCGGATTAGAATCGTTACATAGGAGCCCTTCTCTATGTGTGTAACATCCCAATTTTCGAGCCGTTTTGAATTTTTTTTTTAAAAAAAAATCACCATTGGATTTATCTTCATTTGTTAAAGCTCAATTTGAAATTTTAGAAATAAAAATAATTTAATGGGAGTAAATCAAATGCCAGTTAAATAAAAATTTGTTTCATTTGATTTTCTGGGTTTTCTTGGATTTTCCCCAAATTCTTTGCTGTTTCTTGCAACCCGATTTATTTTATTTCTTTTCTATTTTTCCAAAATTCATTTTATTTGTTGTAAAATTTAATTTAAAGTGGGGTAATTCTTTTGGAGTTTTTGCATTTTATTGAATTAAATAAAACTTAAATTGAATTGCAGAATGAAAAACATTTCAAATGATTAAAATAAACTTAAATTAAATCCAAAATTATTTTATTTGATATTTTCAGGTTCCAAGGATTTTATGGAAATTTTCTTGAATTTATTTATTTATTTATTTTATTTTCTTCATTTTCTTTTTTCTTTCTTTGTTTCTCCTCCTGTTCTTCTTCCCGGCAGCGCATGTTGCGCCTGGAGTTTCACCATGCCTCTTGTTGGTCCGCTCTAGCCCTCGAGCCCTGCACCCCTCGTCGGGAATCCCGGAGCCACCCACGCCCGGCCCCTCTGCTTCGCGCCCGCGTCGCCCCTGCCCCGGCCTGCTCTGTGTCGCCCGCACCTGACGCCGCTAGCTCCACTCATCCCGTGCTGCTCCCTCCCCTCTCTATAAAAGCCAGCAAACGATCTCCTCTCCCCCTTCCCCCTCCTCTCCTCCTCTCCACTTCCCAGGCGCCCGGAGCTCACCACCCGAAGCTCTCTCTTCCTTCCTCATCGCCGCCGTGCGCCACCTCCCCCATTCTTCCCTCTCTAGCCACCATTTTGCACCGCCACCCACATCGTAGTATGCCCCTCGGTCACCTCCTCCCGTTCCCTAAGTCTCCCCTCCCCTCTATCTCGCTGCATTTTTCATTTTTTTCCACCGCCGGCCGTTGTTGATCTCCTGGTGACATCATTAGCACCGTTAGATTCATTGCTCTGCATTCTATGCGGTGCTCATGTTCCCCTCGCTGGAACGCCGCCAGAGCACCATCGCCCCCTTGCACCCACGTTGCCTGTGCGCTCTCCCCGCCGCTGGTGCCGCCTCAGGCCACCCTCCGACGCTGCCGCCGCCACCATTGGGTCGGCCTCGCTCCCGGGAACCCATTATTACCCTTACCTCCGACCATCACCTGTCAGACCCTCGGACGTGGAATACCCGAAGACCCTATGTTTGTACTGTGCTAGTCCCAGGATTAAAGGCTAGCACACACATTCACAACACTTTGGCATTCACATCCATACATTCACATGCTAAGTAAGTAAAAGGGGTACTCTACTTAAGCTATTATAAGTTATTACAATCATGGCCGACCGGCCAAATAAAAGCAGTAGTCAGAATAAAATATAGCAGCAGAAAGCATATAGTAGCAAAAGTCCAGCGGCATGCCCATCCAATCCCGTAGGCAATCGACAAGGAAGCAAGGCCTAGGTAGACCCATCACCGAACCCCTCGGTGCTGGAAGCAAATAACTCGTCGTCCAGAGTCAGCTCCTCTGCACACTCTAAGCCAAGAACAATAGCAAGATTGAGTACTTGTGTACTCAGCAAGACTTGTAGTGTATTGTAAAGATTATATTAGATGCAAAGCTGTCAAATAATAAAGAGGCTCTACTCTAGAAGTTATTTTGCTCAAAGCCATTTTTATTTGCAATATTCATAAGTAATAATTTGCAATGGAATTTAAAAAAGCAGTATAAATAAGTACATGATAGTAAATATGACATTGAATCAAACAATAATGACACCACAATAATGACACCAGCAACCCTCATAGGTTGCAAGCAAAAATATAATCATGTTCAACCATAGAAATGGCACTGACAAATTCAGATTCAACCATAGAAATGACAGTCCTGCTATAGACATAGCAGTCCAGCCATAGAAATGATAGTTAACTCAACAAATAAAAACCCCATATCATTACCCCAATCTTTTGTGACAAAATATTTTAGAAAACAAAACTACCACCATACCATCCGCACTAAGCATGCTCATGACCACGAGCACGGCTATTCGAATAATTTATCACTCGACAGAGGTGTACAACTTTACCTATAGTACACGGTATTCTAGTTGCCTGAAATATCTCTATATCGCTGCTCACTACCAAAGGTAAGCAGCCTAGAGTTCGTGACACAACCTTTACATTATCTAGCCCTAACCTTGCACTAGCCCGAATCATCATCCTTATTCTCCCACAGATAGAAACCTACTGAATGAGTACCCTCACTCGTCGGATAGAAACCCGTTGAGTGAGTCCCTCACTTGCCCAGATAGAAACCCGTCAAGTGAGTCCTTTTACTTTGTCGGATAGAAACCCGCCAAAGTAAATCCCTTACTTCGCCGGATAGAAACCCGTCGAAGCGAGGCATCCGCAGTTGTGATGGCATGCTTGTCCTTCGTTATGCTTGCACTACTTCTTCCTACTATCATGCAAGGCCAGGGTTTCGATAACTTCGTTAGCTACAACCATCCCATACTAGAACATATGGTTGTACGACTAGGTCTTAGTCCCGGAGCTGTTGGCTTCAGTCCTTAATCGATCACGGGCGAGAACTCCACCCTATCTACTAGTGAGTCACAATCCTCACTTTTCATAATACAATAAAACACGCCCGCGTCTAAAGACTAAGTTTTCATTTTATTTTTATAAAATAATAGAGATACCCTCTCTGGACATTTTGCAAAATAATCCCAAATTATCATATTGTCCTTTTATCAATTTTTTTCAGAAAAACTATCGCTCTAGTTGCATTTGTGCGATAATCGCACTCGAAAATTC
This sequence comes from Ampelocalamus luodianensis, assembly GCA_036346255.1. Classification (NCBI taxonomy): domain Eukaryota; kingdom Viridiplantae; phylum Streptophyta; class Magnoliopsida; order Poales; family Poaceae; genus Ampelocalamus; species Ampelocalamus luodianensis. The sequence continues at coordinate 37,507,969 of CM070629.1, forward strand.
TCATATGACATTATGTATTGTCTAACCCATATTCTAATGGTTATAACAGTGAGGAATCAGTATTTCAAGGAGACATATGCAACAGGTAGGATTACAACTACCATTTTCCCAATAATAGCATTTTTCATATACAATATACAAGCATGCATAATAGTATTTACAAAACAAAGTACAATAATTAAAAATACTAGGATCAATATGATCAAAGGGGGTGCTTGCCTTGCTCTTGCTATTCTGGAGATATGGTGGATTGATCGTCGCAAAAATAACCCAAATAATCGACGTCTAAAAAGAGTCATAAACGAATTAAATAACATCCAATAAAATCAACAGCAACTAAAAACAAATATTTTTACAGATTCAGGTAGATTAAGATTTTAGATGAATTTAGAGACCAAGGTGGTCGGAGTCGATGGGTCGATGGTGAGTCGAGGCGGCGAGGCTGGTTGTGCGTAGAGAAGAGGCTCGGGTGAAGGAGATCGTAGTCCAATGGTCGGAGAGGCTTGGCGACTATCCTGCAATGCTCCATGCGTGAGGAATCGACTTGGGGTGTGACTGGTGCAATGGTTCTGGTTGGAGACAAGGACGAAGGGTCAATTCGGTTGATCTTGTGAATCGAGTACGAAATCGAGTGAGGGGATAGCATTAGTGGCCATTGAAACAAGATATGACATGACAATAGTGATACAAAACCCTTTACGACGTCGAGGACGAAGGTGGCGGTGCATGGCTAGATTAGGGCTCACGCTCCTTGAGCTCTAGAGTTCAATTAAGTGGATAAGAAGATAAGTGAGCGAGCGCATTTCCTTTGAAAGGAAAAGACGCAGCTCGGGGTGTCCTATTTATAGGAGGAGAGGCAGATATTGACGAGGAAGGCTCGGGTAGGTCAGCGGTGCTCTCGGAGGTTCCCGGTGATGTACGGGCAGGACTAGGTGTGGCCTGGCAGGGGAATGGGCGCGGCGTTATAGTGAGGTGACGAGGTAGGTGCGGCCGGTGGCAAAACCAAGACCGGTGAGGAAAATGGTGGGCAAGATGGAGAGCTCGCAGTGCCACGCTGGCGCGCCCGGGCTCATGGTGGATGAAGGTCCCTACGCTCAGGGCCCACCAGTCAGTGAGGGACAGAGAGATGTTAGATTTAGGATTTTAATTTTCTGTTGATTTATTTGCTGATTTAAATCACTAGTAAAAAACTTTGAAATTTAATAAAAAATTTTGTGTAAGCTTCTGACCTTATGTAGTTGCTGCTGTAAAATTTTTAGAGGCTTAGATCTTCTGTGAATTTCTACAAAATTTATAGAAGTTTTTGTTTTGTGCTTTTGTAATTATTTTCCTAAACAAGATTTCATATAAAATCTTAGGTGAATTATATCTAGGATAATATGCCCAAAATAATTCTATCCTTTTAATTTATTTACTTTGTTTTATCTATTTTCTTTTTAGCACTTATTTGATTGTAGTTCAAGTTTTGCTTTTAATTTCAAAAACCAAATTCGACATGGCAAAATTCATATGCAGATGATCAAGGAAATTTTCTCTAATGAATTTATTTTACATAATCCCAAAATTAGTATTTTGGGATGTTACAGTAAACCTATGTATCTATGCCTTTTTAGGGGATCACGCCATTTATTATTATTTTGATATTGATCGAATAGTGATTTGGGTGTGTTTCGGAATGAGCGTTCTTGCTTCCATTGTTCTGGTGAATTCTTTGAGTTTTCTTGGATTGATCGGTCGTGGTCAAGCTCTCTATGCACTTGCTTCCGTGTTGGTTGTGTAGATTGGATCAACATGAGGGTTGTGTTGCGATTGTGGCTCTTGTGGTCTTATGTTCGACATAAGATTGCTTCAACTTCATGTTATAGTGATATATTCGAGTTATCTCCGCTATTCATATAATCATCATCATCACAAGATCGAGCCACCCCATATCAACATTAGTCCTTTCAAATGTATGCTACGAATATGATTACTCAGGAACACTTTTGTTTAAGCACCCAATCATTGTAAAAAAATCCAAAAAACATTATGAATGTAGTTCATAATTTGTCGTACATCTATTTAATAAGTTCAAGTTCAAATGTAGTTTTACTGGGGAAACAAAATGGGGAAATCCCTAACAAGCTACAACTGAAAAGGAAATAGAAAAACAAGGAGACTATGTTTCTATTTAGGCCTTGTTTGGCAACTTGAGAGAAAAATTCCCTATGGGGACTAATCCCACAAGGGATTTTTGTGGACACCACAACACCACGAGAACAATCATCCACATGACAGATACTACTGTTGTGTGTTTGGAGCATCAAGCAAAAAATCGAAGTCAGAAAAGAATTTCTAAAAATTGCAAAATCAAAACTAGAATAAAACTCACACATTCAACACACTTCCATCTTTTTATGCAATACATCACAGCCGTGTGTCGCTCGCTGCTGCACGGGGTTGGCTACCAAGCCTCTTTTGGACTATAAATGGAAACAAAGAGTTAAATAATTGGTGTCGTGGTCGAGAGATGATTAATCCAATCACCAAAGAGAGATAATAAATGGAGAGACACCATATGAAGACACAATATGGATAACCTCTTTATTCATTGATCAATCTCTTTCTGTGTACAGGGAGGTCCTATTTATAGACTAAACTCACCAGGGGTAGTTTCGGTATTATGTCCATCAACCCTTAATCTATGTTTCTTAGCACTCCCCTTGGGCGAATACCACGTCATGCACATGTCTCATTAAAAACTCCTCCAAAAAACCCAAGGGAAAAAAAGATCAGAGAAAAGAGTACATTGCATCCGCAAGTTGTATTGCATTGTTGCCTTGTTAAAAACTTTTATGTGGGAAATCTTCAGGAAAAGCTCACTAAGGGAAAAAGAGTGCACCCTCTTTACCTTTTGAGTTAATCATCAGGATTAAGGTTAAACTTCAGGACCTTAAGTAGATTATGATTCAGGGGATTCTCCCCCTGATTCCTGTAACTCTCCAAGCCACTTCATTCCAATACCACAAACGCATTGTTGGAAACTAGACGTAGGCAAAAACTTAGTGAATAAATCAGCCAGATTTTCACAAGATCTGGTTTGCAGGATCTTCACCTCATTGTTATTCTGGAGTTCATGAGGATAGAAGAATTTGGGAGCAATATGCTTCGTGATATTACTTTTAACATAACTCATTTGCATTTATGCAACACAAGCAGTATTATCTTCATAGATAGTTGTGGGGGTATTGACGGTGTCAATGCCACAATTCTTCTAGATGTGGTTAGTCACACGTCTGAGCTAAACACATTCAAGTGAGGCTTCATATAGTATTATAATCTCTGAGTGGTTAGTAGAAATAACTACCAAGGTCTACTCAGATGAACGCCAAGAGTTGGCTGCACCACCACAAAGTAATAAATCCCTTTTGAGATTTTACACTATAGATATTTAACAGATAGTCAGCATATCTTCAGGATTAAGTAATGATCATCAGGATCTATGCATTATCTTCATGATCTTTGCATTGTCGACCAACTGGATTTAAACTGTTAAGTGGTAAAACCTTCAAGGTGAATTTAATCAGTAATCATCGTGTCATCACCTTCTAGTCTTGACTAAGAATTTCAAAATCTCAACTATGATGATTAGTGTTTAGCATATGCTCCCCTTGAAGACACCTTCCACTGAAGTCTTGTTGCTCTAATGCCTTTTATACATTTTTTTCAAAAATGAACATAGGTAAGAATACTGTGATCAAATCTACTGGATTATCACAATACAGAGTCGTGCATACAAAATATCCTATTACTCATCTGGAGATTTTAGGATAACACTATTCGGGAGTAATATATTTAACTTATCAAATACAACTATTCATTATGCAACACAAGTAAATTATCCTAGCAAAAGATATGGGGTAATACTAGTTGCATAGTCGTATGCTTTCTGGATATGATTTATCAAAACCTTTTAGGGTCTTAATATCCAGTAACTATCTCTAGGTGGTTAAAGTTACAACGAATAGTATGTTCTACAGAAGTATAAAGTATAGTTGTACCACTCTAGAGTAAAATATAATCAGTCTTAGTTTTGGCGTATAGGAGATTAATTGTCAATATCACAAATGTATGCCATACATTCATGGTACTAGAGGAAACCACCATTCCACCAAATTCTGGTGGAAGATGCACTTTATAAGTGCTTGTGTGGCGGACTTCCGGACGTTAGGTTCCTCATTTCATTCTTTCGGGTCTTGACGGGTCCTTGTCTGCATTCCCAGCATTGTAATATGTGCACATCAAGTAGTTGGGGCTTTTGTTGGGACTTGGATTTACACATCTGAAACCCTCTGTTTATTCTGAATTAGTCCTAGATCAGTTGCTAGCTCACATAGAAAACATCGATGAAATACCATCCGTTTATCGATTTAACTAAAAAATTTCAAAATAATAAGTAGTAATAATAATTAGACCTTATTGTCAACGTTTACTTAACTTGCCACGCAGGGCTAAAGAAACAAATAAACTCTTGCAGCAGAACAGGGAAACTTGGAAAGACCAATCAACATGCCCACAGGCAATCGAGTGGAGAATGCATCCTAATTCGCAAAGTCTTCAAAGTACTCCTTCTCGAAGAACTCTTGAGTAGCCTGATACACTTCAACTGAGCAGCAAAATTTAAAGCCATGAGTACATAAAGTACTCAACAAGTCGTAGGGCAACAATATGCGATTAATATTCATGCAAGGCTTGAACAGAGGATTCGCTGTATGGTTCTTTTGTAGAAAGCAGTATTGACGATAAATATAGTAAATTGATTGAAATACGTAATTGAAAAGAATAATAAATAAATAATTGCTTTGAAACAACCAGTAAACTTTCCGTTCACATCCCAACCAAACCATACAGTGAACATCTCATCCACCAAGTGAACATTATATCACTAAGTGAACTCCACATTTACGAACCGACATAAACCACCAAGTGAATTCCCCATTCACCAAGCGAACATCGTATTCACCAAGTGAACTTTCTATTCACACTCTGACACATTTTTATAAAGAAATGCTACGTCTCGTGTGAAATTCCCAAGCATGTCCATGACCGCGGACATGGCTGTTTAAATAGTTTTAACTCTACAGAGGTTGTACAGCTTTACCCACAAGAGATAAAGAAACTCAAAGTGTATGACCACACTTCTATAGGTGTGCGACCAAGTGATCCTCATAAGGCCTTTATAAAGATCCTTCTTAACCCAATTCTGCCCGCTAAGGTTTCAACACTGAATGTTTGTCCAACCAGACAAGGCCCTCCTCTTGTGCCATTATGAGTATACGTCCATCCTGTAACTCACGCTTCCAAGACAGAATCGAAATTAAGACATTGCTAATTAGTTAGCCAGGTCCATCCCCATACAGGACATGTGGTTGTATGATAATGCCTAGTTCAATGGCGCACAAGATTAACTCCTTAACAGGTTACTCAGGCGAGTCTATCACAACCCACAATGTGCTACTCACACCCCTTTACTTCACGATCGCTTGCCTGAGCGGAAATCATTTTGTTCAACCAAGACCAATGATATTGTAATACCCCGAATGCTTCTAAGGAAGGAGAGTAAACAAAAAAAAGGTTTTTCTGTAATACTCCAACTTATTGTAATGAAGAAAGTAGTGAAAAGAGAAATTAGACTTTAGAGGAGGGGAAATCTGCAATTCTTTGGCAACATGGGCTTCGGGCTTTGGCCTAGGAGGCCCATGAGGGGCCGGCCACTAATAAAAGGAGGGGGAAACCCTAGCCCACCACTGTAGCACGCAATGCTACAGTGTTCATGCCCTTCTGATCTTGCTCGATGCGCGCCTCCTCCTTGCACTACGTTGCTCCCTCTTGGTGGTGCTCTCCCATTGCTGTCGGCCAAAGAGAAAGGTGGAGGGAGAGAGGAGAAGAAGAGGAGATGAGCATCTAACAGGGGAATTCAGCGGGCACGTGTGTCTCTAAGGATAACGATTGCCGGTTATTGTTGTTTGATTAGTCGTAGAAGTGAAACCGATTAAATTTAATTGGATCAAAGTCTATCTGCGGTAGATTCAAATTTGTCCAGTATATTGCGTGGGCAATTTTGGGTTGCTAGAGGCCGAATCATAAGTGTTGATCTCCTAGAGTTATTTAGAAAATGTTCTTAGCTTTCAGTGGCCGCCAAGAGCACCTGATTCCGACGTACGGATCAAACGTTATGATCGTTTTAATTTCTGTTGTTCAGAATTCTGACGAGATCTACCTTGCAAGTTGTCTCCTAAAATATGTTTATGATATTGGACGATTCAGGGTTTTTACTCAACTAGGTTATTGTAGAGAATTTCATAAGCTTTTCAGATTGTTAAAGAACGCTCAATTCGGATTTTTAGATTAAAAGTTATGATCTATTTAGTAATGCTATCTTAATTGTTTAGGCAGTTTCTGTTCTGCTATTTCATCTAACTGTTAGTAAATTAAATTGGCCGAATTGGGTTATCTTATCAACTAGAATATTGTAGATATATCAGTTAAGAATCCATAAAAACTGGTCTCACCTCATTCCGAGTTCCAGATTAATAGATATGATTTTTACCTAGCTGCTGTCCAGTTTCGGTTTGTGCCTGAGTTGTCAGTTTTCATATTAGAGTTTTTAGCTGAATCTTGAGTCACCGGGGAAGCGTTGTAGAACGTTGTTTAGAAGTGTCATGTGCAATGTGTTGTTATTTCAATTATTTACTTGTTTAGGCGGCGAGGCTTCGGGTTTAGGAGCACCTTCGTTGCCTGCTAACGCGTCGCATCGCGGAAGGTAAGTACTTTGATAATCTTACCAAGTGTGAATTATGGATGCTTGAATGTCTGTATCGTGATTTATTATGTTACATGAGCAGGTTCAATGTTAATATTCTTTCATTTGTGATATTCCCATACCTAGAGATGATGATATTCTTTATTCAATAATTCATTTCATGCATCCATTATTCATGTTTCATCTACGGGAGTGGATTGTAAGTCCCACCATTCCAATGTGGGCAGATTTGGACATTGTCATGTCCCGTCCACGGGAGTGGATTGAAAGTGTAATACCCCGAAGGTGGGATAAGTGAATTTTTGGGAGAGATTAAATATTTGGGAGAGAATTAATTGGATTTTTCGGGAAGGGCCGAGTAGAAAATGCTGAATTTAATAGTCAGAGAGGGGGAAAACGCTGTTTCATCACAACTTGGGCTTGGGCCCCTGGCCCATGTGGGTGGCCGGCCAAGTGGAGGGGGGGCGCCACCTCCCCTAAACCCTAGCCGCCCCCCCACTCCCTCACGCCTCCCACCTCTCCCCCTTGTGGCCGCCATTCCTGATGAGGATATCCCTACTACTTATGAGGTTATTCGTGAAGCAGGAGCTAAACTTCTCAAACAACAGGTGCATTTGTTTCTTAATGAATTTCCTTTTGTTGCCAATGAGAATTGGTTACTACCTAAAGCAATACTTGGTGCATTCTCAGGTTTGACAAATTTAAAGACTTTGGGCGAGAGGAGGAGAGGGAGGCGGGAACAAATTCATGGAGGAGAAACACATGCGCCAACAAGGAGAAGAAACCCATGTGGCCAACGAGAGGAACATGCTCTCGAGATAAAACCCTAGCTCATGCAAGCGGTCAAGAAAGACATATGGTGACATGGCAACAAGGGTTACATTGGCATAAAAGAAGCATCAAGTGCATCGAACAAATTCGCGCAAGCTAAGAGAAGGAAAGCTCACAATACAAGGGAAACCGAGAGGAGACTAGTTTAAATTTCCAAATTAAAGTAGGACGTTTTTGAATGGATTCTCGTTCACGTGAACGATGTCGGACTCGGATCTTGTAGCGATGAAAAATGTCGGACTCGGATTCTTTGTAGCACTCGGTTCTTCGTTCATCCGAGTTTTGTGCTTGCGTGGGAGGCTATATAAATCCCCATGGCCGCACCATAGAGGTAGACCAGTTTATGCATAAGATTGAAACATAGCTATTGCTTGTTCTTTCGATACGAGTTCATGCGAGGACTTTGAGAGAGAATTAGGCGATCCATTTGTTTTGTTCGCAATCCAAGGTCAAGCCGTCGTTCCATTGGGAATTGGGGACTTGGCGTTAAATGCGTTCGTGGTCTCGCGACGAACAACTACCCGGTGTGTTTGGGCGTATTCAAGAGTTGAGGGTTCGTGCATTGGCGCGAGTGTTCAATTAGCGACATCGTCTACTTCGCATCAACTATCCACGGTTCCTCACCGAGAAGATCGGGCCTCTCCGTATCATATGGTATCGATTCTAGGTTTCTTGGTGAGAATTTCTTTACCCGTAGTTAGATTCATTTTCTATCCTATCGTCCAATAAACCGAAAATTGCAATACCAAAACCGTAGTTTAATCTGTTGTTTCTTGTGCGTTTAGTTAAGTTTTCATCCATTAGAGTTTTTGTTTTAGTGCTGATCCATGTGTTCCTTTTTGCGTTGCTTAATCGTTGTGTTCACATAAACCGTACCAAATTGCTGATTGAACTCCTCAATTAGCACCCAAAAGAGATAGTGACCAAACACTTTGGGTTTCTTGAGCTTCACTTATATCCTTTCATCCTTGAGACTAGCTTTTGTACATTGCACTAGGGTTGTTCTTTGGTTTATTTACACGTTGTTGAATTGTGAGACTTGTGCAATCAAGAGGGGAGCAAACCCTATTTCGGCCATTGCAATAAGAAAAGAGGAAAAGGCAACCGTTTACAAGAAAAAGCCACAGCTTGAAAAGGTATTAAAAAAAAAAAGATCAAACCCGCAAATACCAGTACCAAATTTTTTCCTTTCGGTTTCCTTAATAGCCGAAGGCGAAGAGCTTTGTTAATGCGGTTTGAGAAAAAAACAAACAAAAGGGGTGGCGAAATTGGGAAGAGTAAACCTTAGTCCACAATTTCAGATTGTGTATTTAATCTATTTGAGCAATCTTGTGCCCTAACATTGATATCTTTGCAATTGGCTAGCGTCTCTCATAGTACTTGGTGCAAAAACGAGCTAGTTTTCATCTCAATTTCAGTTTGTCTCTCACTAGCTCATTCCTTTGTTTGCATTAAGTCACATTTATCTTTGTTTGTGCGTTCATACACTTCGCTTAAACCTTTTGGATCAGCACATAGGCAAAATACTCTAGCTTGGATCATTACTTAGCTTTACAATACCTTGAATATCAGTTGCATAGGATATACACATACCGTCCGAGCTCCACCTACACCCGTTTGTGTACTCCTTGCTCTTGGTTACGCTCATACATTACCGGTTAAGGTCGCTCGTCACTGGCTGTCGATTTGCCGTCCTTGATTCACTTTGGAACAGTAAGCTTGTCTTGTGTTCGGGACGGTGAGTTGCGGCGTAGAGAGCAAGTTTTTTTACTAACCCGGATATAATTTTGTTTGCTATTTGTGAGTTGTATCCATGTCGGTCATCGGAGAATCCACCGATTCGTGGACGGAGTATACGGTTGTGTGGGGCGCTACAAAAGCAACTTCATGATCGTGATAATGGTGTGCGCGATGAGCTCGGGTCCGTTGATGGATTGAACAACCTCGGAGAGGAGGTTACGCAACTACGTACGGACATCAACAACAACTTCTTGGAGCTGCACGCCATGTTCAATCAACCAAACGTGCATCGTAAGGATTTTCACGATAAGCCCAAATTTTCTATCCCTATATTTTCTGGTCGTACAGATGTACAAGAATATCTCACTTGGGAGCTAGAAATTGATACTCTATTTCGGATGCACAACTATACCAATGAGAGGAAGCTCTTACTTGCGTCTAGTGGCTTGGTGATTATGCCACACATTGGTGGGAGCAGTTTATTCGTAAGCGTATGGAGCGCCATGAATTGCCGATTATCACGTGGGAGCAGATGAAGCAGCATTTCCGGGCACGTTTTGTACCTCGCCACTACAAGCGTTCTCTATTTGACAAGTTGACTTGTCCACGAAAAGGTTTAAATGCCGCTAGTATATCACATGTGAAGGCGACCGAGCATGGGACATTCCCTTCGGTACATGTTTCGTGTAGTGCTGCCCCATTGCTTCATGAAGAGTTTGTAGTTACTGGTAATTGCTCAATTGCTGACCCACAATCTTTGGGGGACGAGATGTATCCAAACCCATATGAGAATGAGTGCCACATAGCCAAATTGAGTGAGAATGATAAAGAGAGTGAGCTGTGTGATTCCACCATATGTGAGGTTGAGAGCATCTCTATTGAGTGTGAGAAAGATGCACCAACAGAAAAGAGAGAAGTAGATGATAGTCAAAGTGAGGTTACTACTGAAATTCACGATTTATTTTCTACTTCTAGTGTTGTTTCTCACATTGTGCGAGTTGATATTAAAGAAAATGAGTTGAAAGTTGAACAACCAAAGACCGTTGGACGTGAAAGACGAGGAGATAACCACGGTGGGGATAGAGTGCTTGCGATCCAATGGTTTCATGATGATGATTTGATATCTAAAACACCTACAACAACCGAGGAGGATGGTAAAGGTAATGATAATGGTGTTGAATTGCATACTCATCAAGAAGAGGTACGTCTGAGTTCGATCTTTAGTGTTCCTTTGAATATTCCATGTTCTGAAATTTGTACGCTCAATTTACATAATGTGGAATTGATTACCCATAAGGCGTTCTTACTAAAATATCTTTTGATGATCTTTTATACTATATCATGTTCGATGTTCATAGATCTAGTGTGATTGAGAATCTTGCTAAAGTTTCATGTTTAAAATCACTCGTTAGTACTTATGCCTACACATATACATTCAATTTGATTGGAGATTATGGTGTAGATGACAAGTTCTATGTTTATCGAATATGCATTACTTGTGATAATCTTGCTGATTTAAACTTGCATGTTTTGCAAACCATCTATTGAGAAATATCATGATCATTTTGAGATGGATTTTAATACAAGTGCCTATTGTTTAGAATGCAATATGATGCCTACTTGTTTCTCCTATACATGTAAACAACGTAGTCGAGTTGAAGCATGGAAGAAACTAAAATTTTCTCTCCAATATTTGAACAACTTGATCTAGTGGGTCCTCTTATATCTTGTCCATGTACTTACCAAAGTCGAGGACGATTTTTTCATGGGAGGAGAATGATGTGACCGAAAGTATCGCAATGTATATATCAAATACATCCTATGGCTGCTATGATCCTAATTATTTTGTGCGCAACAACGAGAATGTCACAACAATTGATGCATACATATACCACGTATATCGTTGTTCTTTTGTTTATTACACTTTCAAATAATCATCATGTGCTAAGCGAAAGGAGTTTGGATGATAAATATATATACCATGCATATACGTTGTATTATTTGTCTAGCACATCTTCACGCTATCAAAAGCCGAGGACGGCTTTTCTTGAAGAAAGGGAGGATGATGAGGATATCCCTACTACTTATGAGGTTATTCGTGAAGCAGGAGCTAAACTTCTCAAACAACAGGTGCATTTGTTTCTTAATGAATTTCCTTTTGTTGCCAATGAGAATTGGTTACTACCTAAAGCAATACTTGGTGCATTCTCAGGTTTGACAAATTTAAAGACTTTGGAACCGAGAGGAGGAGAGGGAGGCCGGGAACAAATTCATGGAGGAGAAACACATGCGCCAACAAGGAGAAGAAACCCATGTGGCCAACGAGAGGGAACGTGCTCTCAGGATAAAACCCTAGCTCATGCGGGCGGTCAAGAAAGACATATGGTGACATGGCAACAAGGGTTACATTGGCATAAAAAGAAGCATCAAGTGCATCGAACAAATTCGCGCAAGCTAAGAGAAGGAAAGCTCACAATACAAGGGAAACCGAGAGGAGACTAGTTTAAATTTCCAAATTAAAGTAGGGCGTTTTTGAATCGGATTCTTGTTCACGTGAACAATATGTCGGACTCGGATCTATGTAGCGATGAAGCGATGTCGGACTCGGATTATCAGCACACGGTTCTCGTTCATCCGAGTTTTGTGCTTGCGTGGGAGGCTATATAAACCCCCCATGGCCGCACCATAGAGGTAGACCAGTTTATGCATAAGATTGAAACATAGCTATTGCTTGTTCTTTCGATACCAGAGTTCATGCGAGGACTTTGAGAGAGAATTAGGCGATCCATTTGTTTTGTTCTGCAATCCAAGGTCAAGCCGTCGTTCCATTGGGAATTGGGGACTTGGCGTTAAATCGTTCGTGGTCTCGCGACGAACAACTACCCGGTGTGTTTTGGGCGTATTCCGAAGAGTTGAGGGTTCGTGCATTGGCGCGAGTGTTCAGCTAGCGACATCGTCTACTTCGCATCAACTATCCACGGTTCCTCACTGAGAAGATCGGGCCTCTCCCGTATCAATTCCCTTCCCCCTTCCCCCCACCTTGCGCATCCTCCCCTGGTTCTCCCCTCGCTGCCGGTGAAGATCTTCCATCCCCATTGCTGGCCGAGTGGAGAAGAGAAGGAGATCGCACCCGGGGCGACTGGCCAAGAAAGGAGAAGAAGGGGAAGGAGGGAGCTCTTCTTCGCGGGGCACGTTCTTCTTCTCGCCGCGGCTCTACAAGGGTAACGTCGCTTGGTCCTCGCTGGTTTGGTACCGTAGTTGCATTCGCGTCCGTTTTGGTAGATCGATTTTCGTCTCCTGCTAGGCGGCGTTCTGTCTAGAAGGTTGGGGGTCGTTTTTCGTGAGGTTAGAAGCAGAATATGGGATTCTGATCTCCTAGGAAAAGTTGGGTTTTGGTCTTAGCTTTCAGTGGCCGCCAAGATCACCCAAATCGGATTAACGGTTAGTGAGTTATGATTTTTTTAAGATTGTTGTTCCGCTGATCTGTCAGCATTTAGGCAGTTTGTAGAAAATCGATTAAAACTGATGGTTAAAGTGGAAATATGACAACCCCAGTATAACAAAAGTTGTAGATAATTGTCGTAGCTTTCAGGGAAGCACAAGAACGCGAAATTTGGATAAACGAGCTGAAAGTTATGATAGTTTTAGTGCTCTGTCCAGAAAGTCTGACGTGAAATCGATGTCTTGTTAATCGGCTTAAAAGTGATTTTAGATGACCAAATCAGGGGAGCTCACCAACTAGGTTTAGTTGGGAAATTTGATAACCTTTCAATGAAGTCCAAGAACACCTAATTTAGACCACTGTACAGAAAGTTATGAATTTTAGAACTTGACTATGTTCAGAGGGTAGTGCAGCACTTAAGAATTTGGGGTCGAGATTGCGTTGCGATCTGCTACTTGTTGTGCTAGTGTATTCAATTCATGTTTTCGTTACTATGGTCTTAGTTATATTCTTAATGTTTAGGTGGGGGATTGGTACCGGGGGCAGCACCGTCTTCACGTCCTCCAGTCTCACACGGTTAAGGCAAGTGCATTGTTTGTTAAATGGGTGTGATTGATTGGCTATGTTTGTGTGCTTTTTGATATATGGTTGCATAGCAAGATGGCTTACTTGATGATTGTTTAAGTATGGTGATTGCTCAAATTATGCTTATGCTTTACTGTGGTACAACGTTGTTGTCTTTTGGTAAGATTGATGATGATTAAGAGATGAGCATATGCATATTGAGAACATGTTGAGGCTTGGTCACGCTGTGACCAAGCATGTTTCCCTTTGAGATCCCCGTCATGAATGTGACGGGCCCGAGATCCCCTCACTCGTGGAGTGTGGGCTTGAGGTCCCCGTTACTTGCGGAGTAACTGGGCAATTGGTCCACTGTGCGTGCGCGCCGCATGCATGGGTATCTTGGCGACGGTTGCTTACTCTGCATTACCGGTGTAATGCACACAGAAAGTTAAAGATAAAGGATCCTTGAGCATTGCATTTGCATATGAGATGTTCTATTGTTGATCTCCTTTACATGGATGCTGATGTTATAGTTTCTTTTTGTACTTGCTGAGTCTATGGACTCACTCTTGCTTTTATTGATGTTTTAGGTACCCGAGCCAAGAACGACATGCATGGGGGGGAAGTAGTCTGCTAGTCACACACATGCCACATGAACTAAATAAAGTTGAATGATCTTCAGATCGTAATTGTTTTTAGTAAAGATTTATTATGTTTTGTCTCATGCAATGGATTAAATGTAATAATGATGAGTAGTGGAACTTCATACCTCTCTAGTTTTGTTAGATACTTAGCATGTCTTTGTTTATCTTTTGATGTCTCTGGATGGAAGTTTTAGTTAATATTTGAATTATCTGTGTGTTGGAACCTTCGTGTAATTAACTTTACAAGGGAGGTTCTGCCGAAATTTATTAAGATTGTCTAGATTAGAATTATTAGAGTTTTGTTTAGTAGCATTCCAGGCTCATGTCGGGCTGGGGTGTTACAGTTGGTATCAGAGCGGGCTGTAGGTCCGTGGTGAACAGATTAACGACTTAGGTAACTTAGCTTGTTAAACATTTGTTAATGGTTAATTAACTGAAAACCTGACACACTGGTGCACAGTAGGATGGGGTGGGTCAAGCATTGCATTTACGCTTCTGTTATGCTATATTGATGATTCCTGTTATAAGATGAACTTACATACCTATAATATGATTATATGATTATTATGAGTAAGGGTAACCCTTGTTGAGAGGATTGAGGTCATGGTTATGGCCCTGGGCTTTACCAGGTTACACCATTGTTCGTGGTAAGAGAGAAGGGAAGAGGTCACCTCAGATATCTTAGTACCGACGTGATAGTGAGTACTTTAGAGAAGTTGTTCCCTTCTTTGAGTTTGAATTTGGTCAACTTTTGTTTAGTTGTGGTCGATGAATTTCTTTGGGTCAGTAGGCTTAACTGTTCCTTAAAGCAATTATTGTTTTTCCGATTGCTGAGTTATTCTTGTGGAAGTTTTGATTCAATATTTCTCTTTTTGGAGTGTTGAAGTTGAAAGGTTCTTTTATGAAAGAAAACGTTAAACCCTTTGGCGATGTCGTCTCGTGGTTAAGTGGGAGGTTATAATCGGAGAAATTAGTGAATATGATATGAGTTATCAAGTTGGGACTGTAGTGTGGTGTATAATCGATCCTAACTAAGATCCCGGAAAGAAAAGTCGATTAATTTGATGGTGTCATGTAGTAGTTCTTGTTGAACTGTGATTAAGTGTATGGCTATACCTAATTGGAATCAATAGAGTTATTAACAACTGTGGAACATTAACGGAGTGGTTGATCCCTAGAGTTGTTTAGTTTGCTAAACTTGTTAGATTATTGGATCTCAATGGATTAATCTAACTGTGCGGGAAGAGAAATATAAGATGTGTTCGACTGTCGCCTTGGTAGATATTAATATAGAAATTTTCTTTAATTGGCTATTTGATGATCTTATTTATGCCTGTGGGAGTACAAATAGATACAGGACCATCAATTCGTCCATGATTGAATAATCATCAAAAGTTTATGATAACCTCTAGATTGGAATTAGTGTGTACTAAATAAGTATGAGCATTTCGAATAGGTGAAGAGTTGAAATTTGAAGTGATTTATTCATGAGTGTTTCATGAGGATGTATTGTGGCTGCATGCCCTTGTTAAAAGAGGCATTGCTCCGATAGTGCAGTTGGTGTAGTAGATATACTCTAGAACAGGTTGACCGCTGCAATCTTATTGAGATAATAAAAATGTTATGAAATAAAATGCTGTGTTTCTTTTGGAAAGGTTTATGATGGGATTTAATAGGTGACATGTGTTTGCTTGATGGTGAAATTGTCGGACAATAGTATGTCTTTGATGAAAGGGTTTTGGTGTAACCTTGTAAATTGTGTAGTAGGTTCCTTCAAAAATATGGTGGTTGTTATAGTGAGGGTGTAAGAATTTGGTGTACTCTCATTTGAGGATGAGAGGATAAAGTGAAATGTAACAGTTGGTCAGCTTTTGGGGACTTTATAAAGGGAGAGTTGATGATAACGAACCTTGTTAAGAGTGAATTATTCTTGATGTTAGTAATAAGGTCTACAAGAGATTGTGACGTGTTGGAGTGGTGATGATTCTTCTAGAGAGAAAGTAAGTTGATTGTTTTAATAACGGTTAAATGAAATGTTTGGAGTTTTGTATTCGTGATCTTTTGGGGCTCATGATTTATGTAGTAGATAAAATTAGTTGATCAATGTGACATATGGAAAGAATCCGTTTGGTTCCGAAGTGATGAATGTGATTCGGTATTGAAGGCATCTCTTGTTTGGTTTGGCAAGTAATGTTGTAATCAAAGAGATTACTTTCGTTGTGTTAACAGAAAATGTTTACCATAAGTATTTGAGGTTGGAGCTAAAAAAAAATGTAATCCGCAACTTTCTTGTTGTCTGAGCTTAAGAGTTTCTTGGGTTTGCATAGCAATGTTTTATTATGATTTATGGTGGTGAAAAATTTCTTCTTGTGGGACTTGTGCCCTCGACTGTGGGCTCGTATGTTGTTTTCTGAGATCCTACTATTTGACTGTCTCTCTTGATCTCGTGCTCACTTCGAGGAGCCACGATTTCTTGTGTGTTGAACCTTGTATCTATTTACTTCATCCTTTGAGTAAGGCATTAACCAAGTTGTGTTGTCAAGTGTTATAAAGAGAAATATGGTGATTGGTTGGAGGTAGTCAAGGTCAAGTATTTGGCACTGTTGAGTTTTTTTCTTTTGATTTACAACACTCGGAGAGAATTCTATTTAAATAGAAAGTTGTCGATGAGATAAAAGTGATTAGTGTTACAACTAGTGGAACCTATGGCGAGTTATGATCCAGTAACCTTTGTCCATGATTGGAATATTGGGATTATCGAGATTATGGACTTTTGATAAACTTATCAGAGTATCGCAATTGGATACTTAGTATGATTGTGCAGAAGAGTTGTGGTGGTGAAGTTTAATGAGAGTAGCGGTGTGGAGGAACCTAAGTGTCATGCTAATTAATGGGATAGTGGAAATTGTTGAACTATTGTCAACCATGGCTCAGCCTTAGTAAGTAACCCTATGGGAGTTAAATTATTTCTAAGGATGTCTTGGTCAAAGGATATATTTATTTATTGACGTTAGTGATTGGGTATATTTGAATGTTGGTTAATCAGTTAGGGTTTTGCGAACGGATATATTGTGGTTGTGTCTGAATTGGATTGGTGTGGATTAGAGAAGGTCTAAGACTTGTGAAATAAATCGCCTTGGGACGGTTACTTGATTAGTGAGGAGCGTGGATGTTAATGATTGAGGTTCTTATTGAGCTATGTGAAACTTTAGTAAAAGAATTTGCGGATTTCCTATCAATCATAACAGAAATTCATGGTAGGAGACTTTGAGCTTGATTTTGGGCTTTGCATTCTTATATTAGAATCTTGGATGCCAATGATTATGTGCAGAAGTGGTAGAATAAGAGTGGATTTCGAGTAGTGGAATGATCATTGATAGTATCCTTTGGGGCTAGTATATGAGAGTGTGGGATGTGAATTTTAAATTATTCATCCTTAACGAATTAAGGGATGTGATGGTGGGTGAAATCTATATTGAGTTGTGTTGGAAATTATTTTGACAAGTTCATTCGGTAGGGAAACTGGCTAGAGTACGATATTGTGGATTGGAAGAGTCTCCCTGCTTAAGTGTGGATTTTGTGTTCGGTAGAGCATAGGTTTGGGGTTGCCAGTTTAAGAGAAATGAGTTAATGCATTACGCGATGACTTGGGATCCTATGGTTTAAGAGAAAGTAATTTCTTAAAAGAAAGATTGTGGTAAAGGATGTGATCTTGGATAGTGAGATGTTTTCTTAGTTCTTACTTGAACTATGTGGTTTTGACGGATGTCAATTACAGATTGAGTTGGTTCTTGTCGATATGTGTGATTCCTTTCGAAAAAAAAAGTAAAACTGGTTTTTCGAGTGATCTCGCTTTTGGCTTGTGTGGCATTATTTCTAAACTGCCTGATTTTAGAAAATGAAAAGATTTCATGGTAAATCCATTGATTTTGGATTGGGCTCTTCTAAGAGAAGGTGACTTTGAGTTGGATGCATTTTGACTCCTTTGTTTTCAGTTGAGTTTTCGGATAAGTGAGTTGTGAGCGAGTTCTTTGGCGTCCCTTGTTAAAGGAGATCTTGCTGCGTAGGTAAAGTGATCGATTGAGTGTTGGAACAAGAGTTCTGCGGGTTCTGTGCAGACGATGTACTTCGGTACAAAAAGGAAGTTTAACCAAAGGTGTGTTGGATAGGTTCCTTAGTCACAGGAATATGTAGATTGGCGTATCGCTAGGACCGTCTCGAGTACTTGTGCGGAGTACGCAATGTCTTATACATTCCGGTGCTGAGAGAGCACATGCGGTTGGGAGCTTGAGTTTTATTAGAGCTGTTGGCTATCAAGTAAGACTTTACCTCTGAGTCCTTTGTGTTAAGTGTACCTGTAAAGGTCGAGTCTAGTGTTGAGGTGAAAGACGTTGGTTCTGGATATCCGTCAAGGCGAGGAGATCCCATGAGCCTAAGAGAGGGAAACGACTTATAAATTGGAGTCTCGCATGCGCAGGCTGTGCCCAGAGTTATTCACAGTAGACGTGTAATATTGATGGTAAGCTTGTAGCTATGTTATAACCTGGCATTAAGTGTGGTTCGAATTCGGGGACGAATTCTATTTAAGGGGGGTAGAGTGTAATACCCCGAAGGTGGGATAAGTGAATTTTTGGGAGAGATTAAATGTTTGGGAGAGAATTAATTGGATTTTTCGGGAAGGGCCAAGTAGAAAATGCAGAATTTAATAGTCAGAGAGGGGGGAAAACGCTGTTTCATCACAACTTGGGCTTGGGCCCCTGGCCCATGTGGGTGGCCGGCCAAGTGGAGGGGGGGAGCCACCTCCCCTAAACCCTAGCCGCCCCCCACTCCCTCACGCCTCCCACCTCTCCCCCTTGTGGCCGCCATTCCCTTCCCCCTTCCCCCCACCTTGCGCATCCTCCCCTGGTGTATACCGGTATAAGCACGTGTGCAGTCCTTCCATTTCATTAATTTCATTAATTCCATGCATTCATATATTCATTCAGTGTATGTTCACATTATGTGAAGAGGTTGTTTTGTTCATAACTAATGTATGCTCAGTTATTCAATGTGCTTGCTGAGTCTCGGATTCACTCTTGCTTTGTTTATTTATTTTTAGGTGATCGTTGGTGATGTTTTTCTTGGGAGGGAGTAGGCACACACTACTCATTCACTTCACCTTACCCAGTTTCAATAAAAGAACTTGATTCCGTCTTTCATTCATTAAGTGATGGACTGTAATAATTAAACTTAGATGTGGATGGTATCTTTCTCTACGTTAACGTTGTTTAAATAATTGCTTATGTTCCATGATGATTCGTACGATATGATTATCTTAGTGGATTCAGTAGACTTAAAGAAAATTGGATTTTGTGAACTGTTGTTGGATTCAGTTTTAATTCCTGCTTAGGTTCTAAAAGATGTTGATCTTTTTATATTAGTTGATGAGTTATTGTTGAAGTTCTTCCGCAGCATTGTTGTATGTTAGCCCTTTAGGTAGTATTTTGGCTTCCGAATAGCCAGGGTGTTACAGTTGGTATCAGAGCGGGCTTTAGGTCCGTGGTGAAAAAAGTTTGCAACTTAGGTAGCTAAACATGCTAAAATTTGTTAATGGTTAATTAACATAAAACTTGACACACTAATGCACAGTAGGATGGGATGGTTCAAGCAACGTGTTTCTGTTTCCGTTATGTTGCCTTGTTACTCTATGATATGATCTTCTATACCTATGAATTTATTTTGTGACCGTTGAGATGATATTCTCTATTCATAATTGATTATTGGCTATGGGTGACATTGAGAGGTTGAGGTCGTGGTGGTGGCCCTGGGTTTTGTCAGGTTACACCACCGTTCGTGGTAACAGAATAGAGTAGTATCTACCCCAAATACCATAGTTGAGTGTTGAGGGTGAGTTTCTTTAGAAAATATTATTCTCTTCCTTGATTCTGAATGTGGCCAGTTCTGATAATAGTTGCGTTTGATGAAGTTTTCTTGAGTTGATGTTTTACATTTCTTCTGATGAGTTTTCATTGGACTTTCTTAGTTCCATAAATCGACTACTTGTTCTCCTGACTGCTGGTCTAAAGTTGTTTCTTGGGATCGTTGGATATCGGCAAAAATTTATATTTTCTTGGGAGTTCTGCCCTTCCTATTGGAAAATGTGAATCATTTATTCGTTGGGTATTCTGGATACTGAAATCTTTATGTTGCAAGTTCTTTAACATGTGAAAGCTTTGGCTTTATGTATTCTTTTGGATTATTTCCAGTGTTGAAATTTAATGCCTCTTTTTTTTTCTAAAAGATTGGGTTAAAATCTTTAAGTGATGTCTTGACATGCTTAAGTAAGAGGTGTTAATTAAATGAATTAATTTTTGTGGTATGAGTTATCAGATTTGGGTTATTAGCTTTGTGCAAGCAGTCTATTCTTAACTAGTATCCATGGAAGTGAATTGCTTAATGTGAAATATCGTTGTATTTGGTACATGATGAGTTTTAGATAAGAGTTTGTCCATATTTGTTCAAGAACCTATTGTTGTTAAGAAGTGTGGAAAATGTGCATGTATCGGGTTGATCTTTACGATCGAGTAATCTGATAAATTTGTTAGATGAGTTAGAATCTAGGCCCTCTTTCGGTTATTCTAACCGCTAGTGATGGTTAAGTTAAGGATGTGTTCGAATGTTGCCTTGATAAATATTAATCTTGAATCTGTCTTCTATTTGGATCTTGATGATCTTATTTGAATGATAGCTTTACTTGATTCTTGCCATGCTAAAAATTATTGAAACATGTTTAAATGACTAGATGAATGTCACAGCCCCAACAATTAAAATGGATTAATATGTATTTCATAAGCATGCATTATTGATTTCAAAACATTTCCATAATATATTGTACTTGGAAAATCTAAATTGAGGTGAACAAACACATCAAATTCACATTTCAATTCGAATCAGTGATAAAAGGTTGTGATCATCATCTGAAACCAATTTAATTAAATACTACATTAGTTTTCATGAATAAATATAATTTTTTCAAAATTTTTGGGACTGGTTTGAACCTTATAAAAATTCAAACACAATCTAAAAACCAACATTATGTTTGAATTTAAAATATACAAAATATGTAATGAACAGTAGGGTTCAATAATTTTTGTGAACACTAGACATACCCAGGAACATCTGTGAATTATTTCACAATTTTAGGAATCTTATTTCTATTTTTAAGCCTCTGGTCAAACTAGAGAAATGATTTTAATTTCTGGTCAAACCCTAAACCTAAGCGGTCGCTCTTTGTTCCTTGGGCTCGAGTCCGACCCGGCGAGCCGACTCAGCCCAACCGCCTAACTGCACCGTCACATGCAGCCATCGGATCATCGATCGACGGTCTAAATCGCGTACCCCTTCGGCCCGTTCCGAGCACCCCTCTTCTAATCCCAGCCGTCCACCCGAGATCCAACAGCTTGCGCTGATCCACTTAACGTACGCCCGCGTCGCGCGCTGAGTCGCTGACACGGTGGGGCCCGCATGTCAGCTCTGTCTTCCTCCTCGCTGACGCTCGCGCAGGAACCAAGCTCCACGCGGCCGCGAATCCCTTCCGCGCGGCAGTGACGCCGTCAATCCACCGCGTCCGTTGGCGGTCCCGAGCCGCTCCGTCTCTCGCCGCCTCCACTCCGTTTTCTTCCGAGCTTAATACCCTCTTGACACCCCTCTTTTCCTCACTTCTCCTCTTTTGGTGGAGGAGGAAGCACTCCGTCGCGTGTCTCTCGGGTAAGCTTCCACGGGTGGTACCGATCTTCTTCTTGTTCAATGCCTTGTCCATTTTTGCTAATGCGAGCCCTCTCGTCGCTTGTAGCTCGTGTTCCATCTTTGAGCTCTGAGTGTCGAGAGCGCACCCGTGAACACCATTGTGCCGATCTTAGCCTCTGGTGAGTTTTCCTTCGCTTATGTGCGTCACCGGTTGCTACTAAGCTCCACACTTATTTCCCTCAATCGATTTGATCTTTGCAGCGGAGATCTTGTTGATTTGAAGATTTCACACTTTCGGCCGTGAAGCAACTTTTCACCTCCACTTCAAATTGGTAGGCTATTCTTCAAATTCTTTGCTCCTATAGTTTGCTCTTAAGGTCCTTGAGATAACCCGAGCATTCCCTTGCTCCTTTTGCTCGAGCATAATCTCTTCGTTGAGCCGGTCGTCGCCATCTTCTTCTCCGTGGCAAGCGCGGCTGCAGCGACCCAAGCTTCTCAGCGCCCCCTTCTACTCGGTAGCTTCCACTTAGCCTTTAGGACACAGGGCACTCGCTGGTTGTTTGTCGCGAGCTCTACCTGTCTTATGCACTTTGCCGCAATATCGCGTCGCTAGCTCGGCTGGCCGCGTGCAGGCCGCTCGACCCTCGGGACTACTTCCTTTAGGAGCGCAACCCTATTGTGCATCTAAACATGCTCGTGGTTCACGCTGCTGTGGCCGGAATCGCCGGCAAGCCGCCGGTGAAACGCGCAGGGACGAAATCCCATTGTCGTACGCCGACCATCACTGTAGCACGTCATTAGCGTTAACTGTAATCATTAGCATTTAATTGATGTCGAAATGAATGATTAAGTCCAGCGGCGTGTGGACCCAAGGCATTAAACACGTGCTAAGAAACTAAATGAACTGGAGTCGATCTGGACCGTCAGATGCGAAAGGAACGGTTTGGATCTGAGGGACGTTCGGGTCGTTCCGATTGCACCTCGAATGTGGACCGTTGGATCTTGATCCAACGGCTCGCAATCGTAGCTTTAGGATGCACGTGCGTGCGCCTCGCAGTGGGCCGCTGACGAGCGGGCCCGCTGGTCAGAGACCGTAGCTAGCTGAGCCTCGGTGAGAAAAGTAGCAAATGGTTTATAAAATCCGAAAATCATTTACTTGCATACTGAAAAATATGTATAACTTTGAAAATACATAACTAATTCATTTTAACTCCAAAATGAGTGAAACCACTTCTGATAATTTTCAAATTTAATGAACTGTATATAAAAATTGAGTTCAAACATGTCTCTATAACAGAGAGCACTATTTTGGAAAATAAGCCTTTAACACTATTATTGTTACATTAGAAAAAGGGGCTGATAACTTCAAAAATTCATAAGTAATTCATGGAAACTCCAGAAACAGTGAAATCAATTTTGGTAATTTATATTTCAAATGAACTTAATTATAAAAATGATTTCAAACTTACCTCTAGCACAGAAACTGTAGTTTGAGGAAGAAGATCTTAAAAGACATTATTTTTGTACTAATAATGCTGATAACTTTAGAAATCAATAACTAAATCGTGAAAACTCCAAATGGAGCAAACTCAACTGTTTTGAACTTGTGATAATATTTCCTATTCATCCATGTAATCCATGTACTCACCACTACCCTACAAAATTTTACTTCATAATTAAATTGCTTAAATAGAGGCATATTGGAATCTGAAATTCAAACCGCCATAACTTTCATATACTAAATCAAAATGAAATAATTCTTTCACAAAAAATCATCTAAAAGAATGACTTAGCTACTGTAGAAAAATCATGCATTTTTGAGCATTTTGGTTTTTGGGATGTTTTCTCGGTAATTATTTGATGATGCATTATTCTAGATCCCGAGCTTATCGATATCGACACTTACGCTACTGAGAGTGAGCAGCTATTGTACCAGCAAGGCAAGCATCATTTGAACTTTCTTTTGCATCATATTTGATCCCAGTTTTGGTTAAGATAGTGCAATGATAATTGCTTGCATGCTATTTTGATTATGTCAATATTTTTGTGATGTGTAGTTTAGTTATGTCCTATGCTTGAAGTTAATCTTGAATTATGCCAACTCCTATATGCTTAAGATAGGATGTGTGAATTATGGGTTATAGAATTGCTTAGCCATGCAAGTCTAGATACGGTAGTTCAATCGTCGGGAACAACCCGGCGGTTTTGGGATAAACACAACTCTCATTTTATGATTTATACTTCAGACCTTTGTAGCTGTTTTATGAGTTAAAGTTTTGTCATTTTAAAATGAGATTTGGTCTGGACAAGTGCTGGTTAGTGATGGTGTCTTTGTGCACGAGCATTGGGTATGTGGAATGACTTGTCTGGACAGTTAAGGACCGAGCTTTGAGTACCTGCGGTTCAAGCAACATTCGTGCTGCCACACGCGGGTTGGGAGCCGTGTGGTTAAGTAGGGGGAGGTTTCTATTGGTCTAAGTCTCATGGTGGTGTAGGGGCACTTGTGTTTGATCATCTGTCCGTAGGAGCCGATGTAATGTTCTATAGTGTGCACGGGAGCACCGATTACCTTCGTTGCATCGGTATATCCAATATAACTTGTGGGCCCCTAGCAAGTGCTATCGACGCTTGTACTAGGTAAGGAACCATCTCACAAGGGAGACTTAGCTCAATAGGGTCTTCTTCTTGAAAATGACCATGTCTTGATTTACATTGGCATACCATAGGAAGTATGTTATATTCAGAGGCATCCGGAGGCTTACGGGCTAATCAAGTCGTGTGGGTAAAGTAGTACACCCTGCAGGTTATAAATCTATTCGAATAGCCATGTCGCGGTTATGGACGACCGCTTGAGTTAGTGGTGCTAGGGTTAGATTTTTGAACGAGGTTTTGTGGTTGAACTTGGTATTCGTCATGAATGGGATATTCATGTGTTTAGTGTATCAAAGTGGGCTGCCACTTTGGTGTTTGTTTGATTCAATGGTTACCATTAAAAATCTTGTATCACTTACTTTAATTCTACTTCAAATCTGATTTCAAATGGGCACATGAAAAACTAGTATGTGTAGGATGTGAATTGTTGCGTCTCTTTATAAAACTAAGCCAATATGAACCATCCTTTGAATGACCTTTATGCATAACTATTTGTATTTGTGTAAGACTTGCAGTACCTTTGTACTCGGCCGGATGTTCTTTGGCCTTTTCGGTGAGGAAGATTATGAGGCCGACAACCTCGTTAGTGTCGATGTAGGCGACACATTTGAGTAGTGTGCTACCATTTAACCCTCGATCGGTTGCGATGGGTGATGGGCATACCACTGCTGGTATTTTGCTTAATTTACTTGCTTCCGCTGCTACTTGATACTTTATTTTGATTTTGGCGGTCGGTGTTTGTAATAAGTTGTAGACCTTAACTATTATGCGGTATGTCTTTTGAACTCCTGTTGTATGTGTTGTATGGATGTAATCAACGTTGAATGAGAGTATGAGTATATTGGTCGCTGATCTTGGGAGCCAATATAAGTCATACTCGTTGTTAATGAATTCCCATTTAACTCACTAAGTGTGGTGCTTCGAATCGAAAGAGAACCGTCAATCATGTAGTGCTCGCAAGGGAGCAGCGCGCATGATCGTCGAGACTCTAGTATTCAGTTAAGCCTTCCACTTAGGTTGAGTTAAGTTGGAATCCATTTACTGGAGACTTAGAGTTATATCCCTAAGACCTTGATTAGTCTCGGTCTTACGGAGATAACCCGGGGTCCCCACAGTGTTGGTATCAGAGCCATACTGACTGTAGGTTAGAGGTAGCACTGGCGTTAAGTTAGTAAGTACCTTGGTCAAATTATTTTTCAAATTATCAAAGTATTTTCAGAAAGTTTAAGTTAAGAATGTCTTTTATTCCTTATCCATCTTAGTATCTTTTCTCTCCGGGTCCTATTTTGGTTTATGAAACTAACTTACCTTGCCTTCTTGCCTTTAGATGAACTCTCAGTACCTTGTCTGGGAAACTCAAGCTGAAGGAGTGGATGGATACCCGGCGTTGCTGCGAGACATGATGTGGAGGGCGAACTTCACATATCAGCCCACTTATTCCATCTACCGCCGTGATCGAGGACTAGGAATGGAGGAATTTATGGCAGTAGTAGATATCGTTGCTAGACAACTCTACCATGTTGTTGTATGGTTGAAATTCAGTGATGCGCTTGATGGGAGGGTGTAAACCAGCAAGGAAGCGAGCCATTGTTTGTTCTTCTTGCTCAAATATATTAGCTCGAATCATGGCCATCTCCATCTCTTTATAATACTCATCCACCGTGAAAGTGCCTTGCTTCATTTGCTGCAATTTATCAAATAAATCACGTTTGTAATGTTTAGGAACAAACCTCGCTCTCATGTGATACTTCATCTCTTCCCATGTCGTGATAGGAGGTTCATTGTACTCTCTCCTTTGATTTTGAACTTGTTCCCACCATATGAGCGCATACTTGGCAAATTCAAGTGCAGCCATGTGTATTTTCTTTTCTTCAGAGTAATTGTGCATACGAAACACCTTGTCCACCTTAAGCTCCCAAGTGAGGTAATCTTCGGGATCATGTGTTCCTGAAAATGTTGGCATAGTAAATTTAAGCTTACCAAATTTCTCTTCATGAGGCCGTTCATTGCCGTGGCGGTGTCGGTGGTGGTATCCATCATCGTAGTGGTACAAGTCATCATCGTCGAAGTGAGGCGGTTCCCCACCTCGGCCACCATGCCCACGGCCCCTGCCGGGTCCTTGGGCGCCTCCCCCACCTCCTCTCCCAGGTGGAGGTGGCCGTATGGCTTGTGCCACCACACGGTCTCGCCGTTGTTGAGCATCCTGGGCGACTCGTGCAGCGACCTCCTCATCTCGTGGAGGTATGCGAGCCGGTAGATGCACACTATCTTCCTCTTGCTGCTGACGAAGTGCCCACATGACATCATTCACGATGCCCGTTCGCAACACATTCATTTGTTGATTGATGTCAATGCGGAGATCCTGCATATCCGCCTTGAGTTCTTCCCCCATTGCAGTGGTGCCAGCTACAAATTCTTGTTGCAATGTACTCCTCAATGCACGATGTTGGAGCGAGTCACGGGGCATTGAGATCAACGACATGCTCCTCACCATAATTATCTTCTCCACCTGACATGGTTAGATTGTGCAAAAGAAAACACAAACAGCAAGAGTGTATATGGATGATTAGTCAAAATCACTCAATCTCTCTTTTCTCTCTCAAGTAAAGTTCTTACCCTTCCGAAGTGAATTAAGGCCAAAAGAAACTTACACTTGGTGGAAGCTACAATAGCAAAGTGATGATCAAGCGAATTTAAGAGTGTTCACAATTGCACAACAGCGGTTATTTGGTGGAGCTTGGTATGGAGGTGTATATCCTAGCAATCTGAAATTCTTGATGTTGTAATGCTAAGTAATAATCCAAGCTAGATTAATTTGCCTAAGTGCTGATCCAAAAGATTTAAGCGAAGTGTATAACGCACACGCAAAGATCAATGTGACTCAGTGCAAACAAAGGAATGAGCTAGTGAGATGCAATCCGAAATTAAGATGAAAACTAGCTCGTTTTGCACCAAGTACTAGGAGAGACGCTAGCCAACTGCAATAATATGAAATGTAAGGGCACAAGATTGCTCAAAGAAATTAAATACACATAATCTGAAAATATGGACTAGGGTTAACTCACCCAAATTCGACTAAGGCTTTCTCTTTTTTTTTTTCTTTTTTTTGAATCACAACCACATGAACCTTGTCCCTGGTTTTGAGGACTGCCGAAGGGAGGCAATATGGACTAGATATATGTGGTTCTTTTTTTTCAACTTTTTTTTTTTCTGTCGAAACTAGGGTTTAAACTCCCCTTACGTAAGCACAAATTTTTAGCAGTGTAAATTAATACTAAGAGCAGCCCCTAATGCAATCTCAAAAGCTAGTCTCAAGATGAATAAAGAAGGCTTCCGCGAAAAAAGTTTTCTCGGTTCAGTACTGTAGCACCATCAGTTTCGGTTTACTGTAGATACGCGTGCACTGTAGCAGGCGCGAACACTGTAGCATTCGAGAACAACGTGGTGCCTCGGAACGCCGCAGCGCGCTGGTAGCAGCCGCAGGTTACTGCTGGGAAAAAAAAAATCACGCACTGCAGCAGCGCCTCACGGTAGCAATCAGGCACTGTAGCAGCGTTCGGAAGCAGCAAATCGCGCACTGTAATCACGCACTGTAGCAGCCGCGAAACCAACAAATTTTTTTTTAGGGTTTTAATTGGACACAAAGATTAAGCAACGCAAAAGAAACACTACGATCAGCACTAAACAAAATTTCTAATGGATTAAAACCTAACTAAACTCACAGGAAATAACAGATGCGAAAACTAGGGTTTGGAATTTTTGTGTTGCAATTTTTTTTGGTTTATGGACTCTAGGTATTAAGAACAACAAATAAAATCAATCTAATCTAGGGATAAGTAATCCTACCGAGTCAACCGCGCTCTGATACCAAGATGATACGGGGTCGCCCGATCTTCTCGACGTAGGATCAAAATACTCACGTGTAGCCTCTCGAATCGTAGTGATCCTCCGTTGCCAATGCAAGAACGAACACTCTTTAATTCACGAGAACACACGCGCCAGACTTCACAACCGCCAAGCAAAGCCCTATCGCGCTCCCAATTCCCAGCGGAAAGGTTGAACGATCTCAATTAGCAAGAACTCTCAATTTTCCCCATTGATGCCATCGGCTATCAAGAAGAAAGCAATCTGTTGTTTATTCTTCAATCTCAAAATATCTCTTCCCCACAAAGGAAAAAGGCGGCGGCTACTTAAGGTGCCACAGCCTCTACGAACGCATGCACACACGGGCCTTGGGCCGGCTTGATAGTAGTCGGCTGGAACAAAGTTCACACATATTGATCTAAACTAATGATCCACCTAGAGATTAATTGATTACATGACCGATTAGAGTTCGGCCAGACCAAATGGCACGCAGCACGGAGCTTGCCGTGACTTGGCCAAGGACATGAGTGGGTCAGTGCATGCATGGCCTGTCTCCCTTTGGTTGGTGACTACACCTTGCCCATTGATGTTTGACAGCATAGACTTGGATGGTTCCTCATGTGGTTGGTCATGTTCCACGTAACCAGCACATAAAGTGTTGTCTTTATTCCTTGTTTATTTAAAAGCCTTGCTCGGGCTCTAGTCATTGGACCTGGTGATGCTTCATCAATACTTGTAGAAGACGTGGAAGTGGTAGTAGTAGGGATGTCCTCATCACCTTGATTAGTCTCGGTCTTACGGAGATAACCCGGGGTCCCCACAGCGTTGGTATCAGAGCCATACTGACTGTAGGTTAGAGGTAGCACTGGCGTTAAGTTAGTAAGTACCTTGGTCAAATTATTTTTCAAATTATCAAAGTATTTTCAGAAAGTTTAAGTTAAGAATGTCTTTTATTCCTTATCCATCTTAGTATCTTTTCTCTCCGGGTCCTGTTTTGGTTTATGAAACTAACTTACCTTGCCTTCTTGCCTTTAGATGAACTCTCAGTACCTTGTCAGGAAACTCAAGTGAAGGAGTGGATGGATACCGGCGTTCTTTGCGAGACATGATGTGGAGGCGAACTTCACATATCAGCCCACTTATTCCATCTACCGCCGTGATCGAGGACCGGGAATGGAGGAATTTATGGCGATAGTAGATATCGTTGCTAGACAAGTTCTTGGGAGCATACCTTACGCTTCGGTAGCGTGGCATACGAGGCCATGGCGTTACAAGAAGTGGATTTGGTGGCCATGAGTCGTCTCGCTACGACTGACCGAACTGTCTCGACCACCATATGATCATTTCCCCATGCGGCGCATGTTAGGGAAGTGAACACCTTTGCGAGTTCAGTTTGGGAGGACCCCAAGTCGAGCGATTGGCAAGATTGGTTCACGTAATGGACCAAATGCATCGTTGCATAGTGCATGAGTTATGGGAGGCGCGTCATCGTCTCATTATAGCTCGAGAGCATTTGCGGCTTATGCGTGACATGAGGCTCATTCGTCCGGATGTCTTTGTATGGCGCTAACGAGGTTTCACCGTACATTCTGCGCCGCGGACTATCGTCTTCACGAAGTAGGAGGCCATATCATCGGCGTAGGATCCCCTACGCCTCACCAACCCGGAGACCAGGCGACCACAGGATCCCTGGATACCACCGCCGATGACTTTCCGGTGAACTTTGGCCGGAATAATATCTAACTGTTAGAGGCGAGGAGCTCCATATCCGAGCATGTATCCTTAGATTTATGTAATAGGGTAGTGAATGTCGAACTCTCATGTTTTATTTTATTTTGGACTGTTGTCTTAATGCCTACAAGCATTTATGAATGAGATGGTACCGAAAGGCTTTGTGTTGATTAATGTTTTTGTGTTCCATTTGGTGTTGTGATTTTGTGCGTGTTTATTGATTGTGCAGGTATAGCCAAGTAATGGCTTTTATCTTATTTACTAACCATCCTTGTCTATTCTAGGATGACAGGACCTACTACCCGTTCAGGAGCCCTGCGTGGCAGGGGCTCACCTCCTGGGGCACCACGTACTGCACCTTTGAGCGATTTCTGGCGCAGGATCGGACATCTCATCACCACCTCGGTGGGTGAGCCTTCTCGGCCGCCATCCCAATATGGCGAACCACCCGAGGAGGTACTTCCACCACCGCCTACCATGGCGAGAGGTCTTGGCGATGATTGGCGCAGCCGGATGGACCGGACCGGATGCTGAGAGGCTATCGTTCGCAACACCGCTCCGGCTCCGTCCCGAAGGGGAGTTGCACCTCACGCGCTCATGGAGGGCTCGGCGATTTTCAGCGAACCAACCCTCCATGTTTCTCGAGCGGCGAGGATCCTATGGAAGCGAGGACGGCTCCATACCATCGAGAAGAAGGCGGCGATCGCTCAATGCGGCTGGCGTTGGCGGGTCCTTTTCTCCGGCTACCGGTGGAGGGCGCAGCAGTACATGGTGGGACAACTTTTCCGCCATGCAACCGGCGGATACGTCCGACTTGGGGCGAGTTTGAGCGGCGTTCGAGGAGGCCCATATCCACGAGGGGTATTGCGATCAAGCGGCGGCAGTTCCTTGCTTTGAAGCATGGGAGGAAGAGCGTTCGAGTACTTGCATGAGTTCAACTCTCTTGCCCGTTATGCCCGGATGAGCGTCTCCACCGCGCTTCGTCGCGGAGCGAGTTCTTGCATGGTTTGGTAGCGAGATGCGATTAGCACTTGCGCACATGATTTCGAGAACTTCCGGCATTCGGTGAACAAGGCTATTGTGGTGGAGCACAAGAGCCTAGCGGTGGGCGAGTCCAGGGAAAGAGGAGGAGGGCGCGCAGTTTGCAGCTAGCGGCGATTTCCCTCGGCGACGCCGGACCACCCGAGCACCCGAGCCCCACTCGGTGCCCCAAGACCTCCACGGCACCTCCACGACTCTCTCCACCAGTAGCTCAGCGGAGCAATGGGAGTAAGAACTCCCAAAACAGTGGGGCATACAAGCCCAATGTCACCTGCTTTCATTATGGTCGCTAGGGCCACTATGCGCACCAGTGCCTCGCCAAGCAGCGAGGGATGCCCCGGACTTACCGAGCTCCTACTCCACCACCAGCTCCAGCAAGACCTTCACCACCTCCTAGGGCAGCTTCAGCTCCTCCCCAGGCTCCTACGCGTGGCCGCGTGAACCACGTCACCGCCGAGGAGGCAAGCAGTGCTCCAGACGTCGTGTTGGGTACGCTTCTTGTTAATTCTTGTCCAGCATCAGTTTTATTTGATTCAGGAGCATCCCATTCTTTCGTCAAAAAGGAATATGCTGCACTTAATCAATTTGATATACATACACTTCACCCACCTTATCGCATTCAGTCCCCGGGATCGGTTTTCCAAACTGATCAAGTCTGCCGGGATGTAAAAATCGAAATCCAAAAGGTTAACTTCTTAGCAAACTTAATTGTGATAAATTCAGTGGGTATTGATGTTATCTTAGGGATGGACTGGCTGTCCAAAAATCAGGGAAAAATCGATTGTGCCCAGTGGTCTATTTCAGTTACCAACGAAGACGGCAGTCAGGTCATCTTTGCATCTTTGGAGGGTAGCTCTCACCTTTATGCTTTAGAGGCAAGTACCTCTCTTGAACTGGAAAAGGTACCGGTAGTATGTGAGTATCCTGATGTGTTCCCCGAAGAACTTCCGGGTATGCCCCCTGACCGAGAGGTTGAGTTTGTCATTGAGCTTGCACCCGGTACTGCGCCCATCTCAAAGAGGCCGTATCGGATGCCTCCCAATGAACTGGTGGAATTAAAGGAGCAACTGAAAGAGTTGCAAGATAAGGGATTTATCCGGCCTAGCTCCTCACCTTGGGGATGCCCAGCTCTCTTTGTCAAGAAGAAGGACAAAAGTCTACGGATGTGTGTTGACTACCGTCCGTTGAATGAAGTCACCGTCAAGAACAAGTATCCGCTTCCGCGGATTGATGACCTATTCGATCAACTGAGCTCAAGTGTTCTCCAAAATCGACTTGAGATTAGGCTACCACCAAATCAAAGTTAGAACCGAAGACATCCCAAAGACAACCTTCTCTACTCGTTACGGATTGTACGAGTACACAGTTATGTCTTTTGGTTTGACTAATGCCCCAGCCTATTTCATGAACCTTATGAACTCGGTATTCATGGAGTACTTGGATCAGTTTGTAGTAGTTTTCATTGACAATATCCTTATCTACTCCAAATCTGATCAAGAACACGAGCAACATTTAAGGCTAGTGTTGGAAAAGCTTCGCCAACATCAACTGTATGCCAAATTCAGCAAATGTGAGTTTTGGCTTCGAGAGGTTAGTTTCTTGGGTCATATCCTATCTAAGGGCGGTGTCGCGGTTGATCCTAGTAAGGTGCAAGATGTCCTTGAGTGGAAACAGCCCAAGAGCGTCACCGACATTCGCAGTTTCCTTGGACTCGCAGGATATTACCGCAGGTTCATCAAAAACTTCTCGAAAATTGCGAGGCCTATGACCCAGCTCTTGAAGAAAGAAAGGAAATTTGAATGGACAGCAGAATGTGAGCAAAGCTTCCAAACCTTAAAAGAATGTCGGCGAAAGCTCCGATGCTTGTTACGCGGATATTCACAAGAGCTTTGATATCTCTTGTGATGCATCTCGCCACGGGCTTGGTTGTGTGCTTATGCAAGGCGGCCAAGTGGTGGCCTATGCATCAAGGCAATTAAGGCCTCACGAGGCCAATTATCCTACACACGACCTAGAGCTCGTGGCGTAGTTCATGCCTTGAAAATTTGGCGACATTACCTCATCGGTGTCGTTGCGAGATCTACACCGACCACAAGAGCCTCAAATACAGTTTCACTCAAGCCGAACTAAACTTGAGGCAAAGAAGGTGGCTTGAGTTGATCAAAGATTATGATATGGGGCTCCATTATCATCTAGGGAAAGCCAATGTAGTGGCCGACGCATTGAGCAGGAAATCTCAATGCAACTGTCTGTCGGTAGTTCCTTTTTCTGCAGGATTGTGTGCTGCAATGCAATGCTTACACCTGGAGATAGTTGAAGAAGGTTCACTTGCAAACCTTAGTGTGACCCCCACACTTGAGGATCAGATTAGAGAGGCCCAAAAGACTGATTTAGAAGTGGCTCAAATCCTGGAACTAATGAAGCAAGGTAAGGCTAAATGTTTTAACCAAGATGCACAAGATACCTTATGGTTTGGAAACCGTATGGTGGTACCATTTGATCGCCACTTGAGAGAACTAATCCTTAAGGAGGCTCATAACTCTAAATTCTCTATCCACCCCGGGAGTACAAAAATGTATCAAGATCTAAAGAAAAAGCTATGGTGGAGACGAATGAAGCGGCACATTGCGCAGTATGTGGCCGAGTGTGATGTATGCCAAAGAGTTAAGGCTGAGCATTTGAAGCCAGCCGGTACTCTAGATCCCCTGCCCATTCCCAAGTGGAAATGGGAAGAAGTTGGCATGGATTTTATCACTGGCCTTCCTAGGACTCAAACTGGATCTGATTCTATATGGGTGATTGTTGATCGTTTGACAAAGGTTGCTCACTTCCTTCCTGTCAAGACCTCAGATCGTGGGGAAAAGTTAGCAGAGCTTTATATTGCAAGAATTATTTGCCTACATGGTGTACCAAAGGTGATAGTGTCGATCGAGGTTCCCGTTCACATCCTACTTACGGGATGCTTACATAAAGCCATGGGAACCAATCTATCTTTTAGTTCCGCTTATCACCCGCAAGCGGATGGACAAGCGAGAGGGTAAATCAAGTCTTGGAAGATCTCCTCAGAGCTTGTGCGTTGTCCTATAGCAAGAATTGGGAAAAATGTTTACCGTTCGCGAATTCTCGTACAATAATAGCTTCCAATCCGGCATCTGAGATGTCACCATTGAAGCATTGTATGGGAGAGCTTGTAGGACACCCTTGAACTGGTCGAAGCGGGAGAGACCATTTATGGTCCGACCACAGTGGAGGATCTTGAACAACAGTCCGTGTCATTCGTGGCGACTTGGCGGCGCAATCTCGTCGAAGTCCTATGCCGATCGTCGTCGCCGCGAGTTGAGTTTGAGGTAGATGATCATGTGTATCTCAAAGTATCTCCAATGAAAGGGATTAGTCGGTTTCAAATCGAGGTAAATTGGCGCCCGCTATATCGGACCTTTCGAATCTAGCCAAGTTGGGATCGGTGGCTTACCGGCTAGAGTTGCCACCATCACTTTCGAATGTGCATAACGTCTTCCATGTCTCACAACTCAAGAAATGTCTCCGCATTCCATCCGAGTTAGGGAACTCGACTTGCGATCCGATCTTTCTTATCGAGAACATGATTCGCATTCTTGAGAAAGTGAGCATAAGACAAGAAATCGCAACATCAAGTTTGTCAAAGTCCAATGGAACAACCACACCGAAGATGAGGTAACATGGGAGCGTGAAGACCGAATCGATCTACATATCGGATCTCTTCTCTACGAAGTGCCTCCGTATCAAGAAAGGAAAGGTTAAACAAAGCAATGGGAAAAGAAAAATGTAAGTACTTTTCTTATAGCATCATCGTAATACCTTAGCACTATCTTTGAAGGAAATGAAGACAACGAATATTACATATTCCTAGAACCACCCTATTCTACTTCCACCCGATCTCGGAAGAGATCTTTGTAAGGGGAGGTTTGTCACAACCCCAACAATTAAAATGGATTAATATGTATTTCATAAGCATGCATTATTGATTTCAAAACATTTCCATAATATATTGTACTTGGAAAATCTAAATTGAGGTGAACATACACATCAAAATTCACATTTCAATTCGAATCGGTGATAAAAGTTGTGATCATCATCTGAAACCAATTTAATTAAATACTACATTAGTTTTCATGAATAAATATAATTTTTCAAAATTTTTGGGACTAGTTTGAACCTTATAAAAATTCAAACACAATCTAAAGACCAACATTATATTTGAATTTAAAATATACAAAATATCTAATGAACAGTAGGGTTCAATAATTTTTATGAACACTAGACATACCAGGAACATCTGTGAATTATTTCACAATTTTAGGAATCTTATTTCTATTTTTAAGCCTCTGGTCAATCTAGAGAAATGATTTTAATTTCTGGTCAAACCTAAACCTAAAGCGTTGCTCTTGTTCCTTGGGCTCGAGTCCGGCCGGCGAGCCGACTCATTAACCGCCTAAGCTGCACCGTCACATGCAGCCATCGGATCATCGATCGACGGTCAAATCGCGTACCTTCGGCCCGTTCGAGCACCTCTTCTAATCCCACCGTCCACGAGATCCAGCGGCTTGCGATCCACTTAACGTGCGCTGCGCCGCGCGCTGAGTCGCTGACACGGTGTGGCCCGCATGTCAGCTCTGTCTTCCTCCTCTCGGCGCGCGCGCGAGAACCAAGCTCCACGCGGCCGCGAATCCCTTCCGCGTGGCAGTGACGCCGTCAATCCACCGCGTCCATTGGCCAGTCCCCGAGCTGCTCCGTCTCTCACCGCCTCCACTCCGTTTTCTTCCCGAGCTTAATACCCTCTCGGCACCCCTCTTTTTCCTCACTTCTCCTCTTTTCGGCAGAGGAGGAGGAAGCTCTCCCGTGCGTGTCTCTCGGGTAAGCTTCCACCGGGTGGTACCGATCTTCTTCTTGTTCAATGCCTTGTCCATTTTTGCTAATGCGAGCCCCTCTCATCGCTTGTAGCTCGTGTTCCATCTTCGATCTCTCTGTGGTGTCCAGAGCGCGCACTCGTGGACACCATTGTGCTGATCTTAGCCTCTGGTGAGTTTTTCCTTCGCTTATGTGCGTCACCAGTTGCTACTAAGCTCCACACTTATTTCCCCTCAATCGATTTGATCTTTGCACGACAGGAACTTGTTGATTTGAAGATTTCACACTTTCGGCCGTGAAGCAACTTTTCACCTCCCACTTCGAATTGGTAGGCTATTCTTCAAATTCTTTGCTCCTATAGTTTGCTCTTAAGGTCCTTGAGATAACCCAAGCATTCCCCTTGCTCCTTTTGCTCGAGCATAATCTCTTCGTTGGCCGGTCGTCGCCATCTTCTTCTCGGCGTCGCCGCTCCAGCGACCCAAGCTTCTCAGAGCACCCCTTCTACTCGGTAGCTTCCACTTAGCCTTTAGGACACGGGCACTCGCTGGTTGTTTGTCGTGAGCTCTACCTGTCTTATGCACTTTTGCGCAATATCGCGTCGCTAGCTCCGGCTAGCCACCGTGCAGGTAGGCTCGACCCTCGGGACTACTTCCTTTAGGAGCGCAACCCTATTGTGCATCTAAACATGCTCATGGTTCACGCCGCCGTGGCCGGAATCGCCGGCAAGCCGTCGGTGAAAGCGCGAGGGACGAAATCCGTTGTCGTCGCCGACCATCAACGTAGCGTCATTAGCGTTAATCGTAATCATTAGCATTTAATTGATGTCGGAAATGAATGATTAAGTCCAGCGGCGTGTGGACCCAAGGCATTAAACACGTGCTAAGAAAATAATTGAGCTGAGTCGATCGGACCGTCGGATGCGAAAGAGCGGTTTGGATCGAGGGCGTTCGGGCGTTCGATTGCACCTCGAATGTGGACCGTTGGATCTTGATCCAATGGCTGCGCAATCGTAGCTTTAGGATGCGTGCGTGCGCGCTCGCGATGGGCGATGGGCGAGGCGGGCCGCTGGTCGAGACCGTGGCTAGCTGAGCCTCGGTGAGAAAAGTAACAAATGGTTTATAAAATCCGAAAATTATTTACTTGTATCTTGAAAAATATGTATAACTTTGAAAATACATAACTAATTCATTTTAACTCCAAAATGAGTGAAACCACTTCTGATAATTTTCAAATTTAATGAACTGTATATACAAATTGAGTTCAAACATGTCTCTGTAACAGAGAGCACTATTTTGGAAAATAAGCCTTTAACACTATTATTGTTACATTAGAAAAAGGGGTTGATAACTTCAAAAATTCATAAGTAATTAATGGAAACTCCAAAAATAGTGAAATCACTTTTGGTAATTTTTATTTCAAATGAACTTAATTATAAAAATGATTTCAAACTTACCTCTAGCACAGAAAGTGTAGTTTGAGGAAGATGATCTTAAAAGACATTATTTTTGTACTAATAATGCTGATAACTTTAGAAATCAATAACTAAATCATGAAAACTCCAAATGGAGCAAACTCAACTGTTTTGAACTTGTGATAATATTTCCTATTCATCCATGTAATCCATGTACTCACCACTACCCTACAAAATTTCACTTCATAATTAAATTGTTAAATAGAGGCATATTGGAATCAAATTCAAACCGCCATAACTTTCATATACTAAATCAAAATGAAATAATTCTTTCACCAAAATTATCTAAAAGCATTACTTAGCTACTGTAGAAAAATCATGCATTTTGAGCATTTTGGTTTTTGGGATGTTTTCTCGTAATTATTTGATGATGTATTATTCTAGATCCCGAGCTTATCGATATCGACACTTACGCTCTGAGAGTGAGCAGCTATTGTACCAGCAAGGCAAGCATCATTTGAACTTTTTTGCATCATATTTGATCCCAATTTTGGTTAAGATAGTGCAATGATAATTGCTTGCATGCTATTTTGATTATGTCAATATTTTTGTGATGTGTAGTTTAGTTATGTCCTATGCTTGAGGTTAATCTTGAATTATGCCAACTCCTATATGCTTAAGATAGGATGTGTGAATTATGGGTTATAGAATTGCTTAGCCATGCAAGTCTAGATCACGATAGTTCGATCGTCGGGAACAACCGGCGGTTTTGGGATAAACACAACTCTCATTTTATGATTTATACTTCAGACCTTTGTAGCTGTTTTATGAGTTAATTTTTGTCATTTTAAAATGAGATTTGATCTGGACAAGTCTGGTTAGTGATGGTGTCTTTGTGCACGAGCATTGGGTATGTGGAATGACTTGTGCAGACGATTAAGGACCGAGCTTTGAGTACTGCGGTTCAAGAAACATTCGTCTTTGCCACCGCGGGTTGGGAGCCGTGTGCTTAATTAGGGGAGGTTCCTATTGGTCTAAGTCTCATGGTGGTGTAGGGGCACTTGTGTTTGATCATCCGTCGTAGGAGCCGATGTAATGTTCTATAGTGTGCAGGAGCACCAATTACCTTCGTTGCATCGGTATATCCAATATAACTTGTGGGCCCCTAGCAAGTGCTATCGACGCTTGTACTAGGCAAGGAACCATCTCACAAGGAGACTTAGCTCAATAGGGTCTTCTTGCTGAAAATGACCATATCTTGATTTACAGTAGGCATACCATAGGATGTATGTTATATTCGAGAGGCATCCGGAGGCTTACAGGCTAATCAAGTCGTGTGGGTAAGTAGTACACCCTGCGAGGTTATAAATCTATTCGAATAGCCGTGTCCGCGGTTATGGACGACCGCTTGAGTTAGTGGTTGCTTAGGGTTAGATTTTGAGCGAGGTTTTGTGGTTGAACTTGGTATTCGTCATGAATGGGATATTCATGTGTTTAGTGTATCAAAGTGGGCTGCCACTTTGGTGTTTGTTTGATTCAATGGTTACCATTAAAAATCTTGTATCACTTACTTTACTTCTACTTCAAATCTGATTTCAAATGGGCACATGAAAAACTAGTATGTGTAGGATGTGAATTATTGCGTCTCTTTCGCAAAACTAAGCCAATATGAACCATCCTTTGAATGACCTTTATGCATAACTATTTGTATTTGTGTAAGACTTGCGAGTACCTTTGTACTCAGCGAGATGTTTCCTGGCATTTTCAGGTGAGGAAGATTATGAGGCGGCGACCTCGTTAGTGTCGATGTAGACGACACATTTGAGTAGTGTGCTACCATTTAACCCCGATCGGTTGCCGATGGGTGATGGGCATACCACTGCTGGTCTTTTGCTTAATTTACTTGCTTCGCTGCTACTTGATACTTTATTTTGATTTTGGCGGTCGTGGTTTGTAATAAGTGTAGACCTTAACTATTATGCGGTATGTCTTTTGAACTCTGTTGTATGTGTTGTATGGATGTAATCAACGTTGAATGAGAGTATGAGTATATTGG
Source organism: Ampelocalamus luodianensis (assembly GCA_036346255.1). Taxonomy (NCBI): domain Eukaryota; kingdom Viridiplantae; phylum Streptophyta; class Magnoliopsida; order Poales; family Poaceae; genus Ampelocalamus; species Ampelocalamus luodianensis. The sequence continues at coordinate 37,547,359 of CM070629.1, forward strand.
TCGCTGATCTTGGGAGCCAATATAAGTCATACTCGTTGTTAATGAATTCCCATTTAACTCACTAAGTGTAGTGCTTCGAATCGAAAGAGAACCGGCAATCATGTAGTGCTTGCAAGGGAGCAGCGCGCATGATCGTCGGGACTCTAGTATTCAGTTAAGCCTTCCACTTAGGTTGAGTTAAGTTGGTATCCATTTACTGGAGACTTAGAGTTATGTCCCTAAGACCTTGATTAGTCTCGGTCTTACGGAGATAACCCGGGGTCCCCACAATGAACGATGATGTATCGCCTTGTGAAACCTTGTCTTATGTATCCTATATTATTGAAGTTAAGGACCTTTCATTCTAATTGCTGAACATAAGTTAGAATGTTGATTATATCCTCTTAACTGTTGTTGAGTTTGCAAACAGAGGTAGGATCATGATTGTGTCATGTGTGGCTAGAGAGCATTTAGTGTGTACTATCTTGGCATCGAGTGTTAGTAAGAGTTAAATGGATGAAAGCTAATAAGAGATTTCTGTTGGTGTACATTAGTGAGATTGTCATGTTCTATTATCATCTTGTTGAAAGAGTTTGTTTCAATTATGAGGTTTTTGCACTAAGCTTTCCCTAGATCAAGTATACGCAATCCTGTTTAGATTTTAGAGACATTGTAATATCCTGTTTTTGTTTAGGATGAAAAACAATGTGGTTTTAATTCGAATTCAACTTAAAAGGAGAAATTTCCAACATTTCGCCTGTTCTTCCAGCTTTGGGCCTGGACCTTTGGCCAGCAGGCCCAAGAGAGGGCCTTGTAGACCCAAGAGGGGGCAGCTGCAAGGCCTTTGGGGGGGCCCAAAGGCCCATTAGCTGGCCGGCCAAAGGGGGGGTGCACAAACCCTAGCACCCCCACCTTTCCCACCTCTCCCACTTCTCCCACTCCTCCCTCCTGTGGCCGCCGCCCCTATCCCTCCCTCTCCCTTGCGCCCCTGCCTCCTCCTCCTCTTGGTGCCTCCCCCCATTGGTGCTGCACCTCCCTACCTCTTGGAGCCATCTCCCTCCTAGTGCCGAACCGCCTTGCCGCCGGTTTTTGCAAAGGAAGGAGGGGTTTTGCGGGGCTGCTGTTCAAGAAGGAGAGGAGCTTCTTCAAGGATTCTTTGTCGTCTCCCTGGGTGTTCTCAAGGGTAACGAATGTCGTTTTTGTTGTTGGGTTAATCGTAGAGGTGAATTTGATTAGGTTTGATCGGATCAAGTTCTGTCTGCTGTAAATTTAATTCTGTCCAGTTTCTTGCGCGGCCTGTTTCGTGTGCTTAGAGGCAGAATTAGGGATTTTGATCTTCTAGAGTTATTTAGATAATGTTCTTAGATTTCGGTGGCCGCCAAGAACACCTAATTCCGATGTACGGATCAAAAGTTATGATCGTTTTAGTTTCTGTTGTCTAGAATTCTGATGAGAATTACCTTTTAAGATGTCTCCTAAAATATGTTTATGATAATGGATGAATCAGGGTTTGCTCTCAACTAGGTTGTTGTAGAGAATTTCATAAACTTTTCAGATTATTAAAGAACGCTCAATTCGGAGTTGTATATTAAAAGTTATGATCTATTTAGTACTGTTGTCTTAATTGTTTGGGCAGTTTCTGTTCTGTTATTTCATCCAACTGTTAGTAAATTAAATTGGCCGAATTGGGTTATCTTGTCAACTAGAATTTTGTAGATATGTCAGTTAAGAATCCATAGAAACTGGTCTCACCTCATTCCGAGTTCCAGATCAATAGATATGTTTTTACCGTTCTCTGTCGGTTTCGGTTTGTGCACAGTAGTCTGTTTTGATTAGAGCTAACTAGTTAATTGTGGGTTGTCGGGAAGGCGTTGTAGAACGTTAATGGAAGCGCCCTATTATATGTTGTATTTATTTAGTACTTACTTGTGTAGGTAGAGAGGCTTGGGTTTAGGGACATCTTCTTTGCCTACTACCGCAGCGCTTCGCGAAAGGCAAGTACTTTGATGTTCATATGTTTGGTGTATGATGCATGCTTGATGACTATGTTGTGTTTTTTCTGATATCCACGAGAATATTCAAAGTTTATGTCCTTTTCTTATGTGTTATATCCATGAGTATATATGTGATGCCTTTCATAATTCATACTTCAGTTCATGCATCCTGTTTCATGTGCCTTCCACGGGAGTGGATTATAAGACCCATCAATTCCAGTATGGGCACGTAAGACCCACCAGTCCAATGTGGGCAGTTTTGGACACCCGTATGAAACGTTCTTCATACGGATTGGGATCCCCGTATTTTGGTTAAATGCGGGCTTAAGTGAACACCGATGGGTGTGTCACTAGCTATACCGGTATAAGCATGTGTGCAGTCCATTCTTTTCATTAAATCTATTCATTCTATTCATCCATACACTCATTCGGGGTATGTTCGCATTCTTTAATGATGAGGTCTTGTTCGTATTTGTGGTATGTTCGCATTCTTTAATGATGAGGTCTTGTTCGTATTTGTGGTATGTTCATTTATTCACTGTACTTGCTGAGTCACAGACTCATTCTTGCTTTGTTTGTTTATTTTAGGTGATCATTGATGCTGGCTCTATCGGGAGGGAGTAGACACGCACTAATCATGCAATTCTCCATATTCAAGTTCAATAATATGATTTAGATTCTATCTTTCATTCGTTAAGTGATGAGCGTAATAAATAAATTTAGATGGTGAAGGAAGGATACCTTCTCCATGTTATGGTTGATTTATTACTGCTTGTGAACCTTGATCATCTCTTCTGATATAAGTATTTGGATTCAGATTCTTTTCGTGCCATGGTCCTATTAAATTTTGATCTGTTTATGCCATTAGATGATAAATTATTCAAATTCTTCCGCATTATAGTTGTATGTTACATTATTTAGGTGACATCTTGGCTTCCAAATAGTCAGGGTGTTACATTCATGATGAAGTAGTTCATTTTGTTTCTTTTTAAAAGTTCATAAAGTGATAAGATATTATGATGATTCTTGCTAATAGCATATTATTTCGTTGATTAGTGTGATTGTCAGACTGTGGTTGTGATGATAATGTTGAACGAATTATAAGAAAAAAAGAAATTGATCATTTGCATGATACTGTTTTAGTGAAAGTGTTTCGAGTTTTGCGTTTGTTATCTCTGGACATCATGAGTTATGTGGTAATTGAGTGCATTTTGAGCAAAGAGATGGGTTGAAAGATTTTATTAGTTCTTAAGTGGTTCCTATGATTTGGTCTTAAGAGCTTATCTTGTTTAAGTGGCAAAGTGATGTAGTAATCACATGAAATAACTTTCCTAGTTAAAGGAAAGAGTGAAGTAAAAGTATTTGAGATTTAAGTCGCGTTTAGCAACTTGCGATTTATTTGAGTGTGATTAAACCTTATGTACTTGTTCCATAAGAGTTTACCAATTTTCAAAGGGCAATACCTTCTTCTCATTTGTTGTTTGGTATTCACTTATAGCGGGACTTGAGCCATCACCGTTGGCGTTCTCTATGTTTTTGAGTTCTTTGTCTAAGTGACTATTTCCCTTGGTCTGTGTTTACTTGACGATAAATGTCTTCATTTGCTTTTTCTTTTGAGGAAGGATCGGCGATTCGCTTCACGGTGGTTTTTCGAGTGTTTATTCAATGTGGTTGTGAGACCTTGGATTGTAAGTTAATCGAGGAGCATTGAAGGATGAACTAATTTCGTGTGTAATTCTTAGAGAGAATTTTATTTATACGAATGTTTGCCCTTAAGGCTAAAGCGATTGCATTATTGCAACCATTAGAACCTATGGAGATTTGTGATCTAAAATCCTTTGTTTAATTCGGGTGGAACATTAGAATTTTTGAAAGTATGGAGAATCTTACTCGATGTATTAGAGTGTCACGATTGGGTACCTTGCGGTTGTACATATGAATTATGATGGTGTTGTAATGAGAGTAGTATTAGCGAAGTCGATCGTTAAGCGACTAATGAGATAGTCGAGATTGTTGGATTCTTGCCGGGAATGACTTGGACTTAGTAAGTAACTCTCAAGAGTTCGAATCTTGATAAAGATGCGCGCGCCCTCCTCGGGCTCCCTCCACCGCGCGGCTCCACCTCCCTCCTCCACACTGCCGCCTCCTCAGGCTCCCTCCCGTGGCGCCTCCTCCACCTCCCTCCTCTCGGCGCTGGCGTTCTCCCCCGAGCCACCGACCTCCTCCATCCTCCCTGGCTCTCTCCAACCTCGAGCCACCCATTTCCTACCGCCGGCGGCGGCGGCCAAAATCTAGCCCCAGCGCTGCCTCCCTCTCTCCTCCCTCCTCCACCTCCCTCCTCTCGTGGCAGCCGACCTCTTCCTCCCTCTACCACGCGCTAGTCAGGCCGCTGGGCTCCTCCCTCTCTCTCGGCGCCCAACTCCTCTCCCGACGCAGGCTCCCTCCTCTCCTGGCGCCCAACTCTAGTTGCTCTTGCTTTGATTTTAGGTTTTAGGATTTAGTCTTAACAATTTGCTCTATTAACTGAATTGAACATATTTTCTTGTGTTTGATTGATTCTGGAAATGGCTATATAATGATGATATCTAATGGCATATTCTTTGCTACCATGACAGATGGGTTGGAACCTGGAAATGGCTATGTAATGATGCTTTCATCTTTTTTTGTTTGATTGATTCCCCTTGGTGAATGCTCATGAGGTATTATCTGGTGAATGCTAAACCCCCCTGCACATGTTCTGGATTGCAATTTTTGCAATCTATGTGGTGAAAGTAGTTATGCATCAATTATCTGATTGAATTTGTGATGAATATATGTATCAATTCTGTGAACTGTTGTTGTATTAGTTTTAGTACATTGGATATCTCTTTCACCTAATCATAGATGTAGTGAAGCCATGTAGAGTATTCAGATATATGTTTCACCTGAAAATATATGCTTTTGTTTGATGTAATTAAATTGACATAATGTTTTAAGATAGATCTGGTCTATTCTGTAGTACATGGTCATATAGTATAAGCGATATCATGGCATTAACTTTGTAAGATATAGTTTAAGCGACACAAGGTGATATGGTTTAAGCGAAGTATTTTTGTAAATTGATATATGTCACTTTGCCATTGATACTTATCGGAAAGATTACATTAAGTATACAAGTTGTTGACATTAATAATGCATGGAGATACAAGATGACCAATGTTTAATTCTATATGATATTGGGTTAGTTTTAGATCAAGTGGCAATTGTATGCTTACATAGAATTGCTCTTCATAATAAGAGCCTAACTTTCATAGTGGCTGAATGATTGTTTTGAGGTCAAAGTAGTGACATCGATCAATACAATTTTGGTTTTTATGGGTTAGGAATTCGACGTATATGAGCAAATTTTATTTTTATTTTTGGGGGTGTATGTGTGAGGGTGGGGTGCCTAACACTGCCAATGCCAGTCCCAAACCCAGAAAAAAGTGGAGGAGGCATGAATAATTTATGTAAAAATTGTTTGTAACAATTATTTATTGTAATATTTATTCCTTGTAATAATTGTTTTTAATAATTATTTGTTGTAATAAAAGTTTATTGTAGTAATTATCGTATTTTTTTCGATGAAATAATTGTTGATGAAAAAATTGTGTGTACTCATTATTGTTGTAAATGAAATGATGTTGTATTCATTATCCACGGTAATAATTACTTATGTAATAATTATTTATAATAATTATTTATTGTAATAAATATTTACTGTAACAATTATCGTTAAATACGCTAATTGTGGTTTATTACGTTGTTTACGATATATTATCGTTAATCATGGTCAATTGCGGTAGTTATCGTTTATTGTGGTAGTTCGTCAATTCGATAGTTGTCATCAATTGCGTTAGTAAGGTGTACTTGATATCTAAAGGATTAGTGAAACTTGCTCAGAAGTAGTTTACAATGATTATGAAGAACTCTGGATACCCCAACATCTATAGAAATTTGTTTGGTTACTCTTATTGTCGTTAATCGCGATCAATATCGATAGTTCTTATCAATTGTAGTAGCTCGTCAATTGCATTAGTAAATCGTTAATAGTCATCAATTATCGTTAAATATCATTAAACATTGTTAAATATCATTAAATGTTATTAAATATTGTTAATTGTGTTAAACGACATCAAACAAGCTATTACTAACCTCAGGGGCATTTCAGATATTTCTCATCTTAGAAGCTGCAGCGAGTCTACCTAAAAGTCAGACAGCCAAACACCAAATCAGAAAAGCCGACCATTCACCGTGGCGAAAGCCACAGTAGCGGACGAAGCCACTTTTGAAAAAAACAGTAAAACAAGCAGGCCCTTATTCTCAGAATAGATGAAAATATGAAATCATCGTAATTTCCCAAAACTTGGGGTTTTCTGCAAAATAAACTTATCCACAAACTTTCCTCGTAATTTTCATAATTACCGATGGCCTTTTTGTTAATTTTTTGGGATTTCTTTTGTAAAATATTTCTTTTCTCCTATTTTTTTCAAAATATTTCTTTTCTCCTATATTTGTAAATTATATTTTTTTAGCATTTTTCTGATAATTTTTAAAGTATGGGAGCAATTTTAATTACTAAACCCATTAATTAATTTTCCAAACACACAATAGCGAGGAAAAACACCATAAAAATATGATGCTTCTAAGGTGTACTAGTCTAAGGTTTCACAATTTATGGAAGCTCATGTACCTTAGAAATTTAGTTTTATGATTATTTAAGGTTATTGCACAAAAAGAATAATATTAAACCAAATAACCATAAGATAGGGTCTAGATTATAAAATAACCATAGAACAAACTGATCCGTTGCAAAAATCATATTCCCAAAGGGTTATTCTGCAAAAATAGATGAAAATCTAAAATCTATCGTAAATTTCCCAAAACTTTAAGGGGTTTTCTGCAAAATTACCTTATCCACAAACTTTCCCGGTAATTTTCATAATTACTGATGGCCTTTCTGTAAAATTTTTGGGATTTCTTTTTGTAAAATATTTTTTCTCCTATTTTTTCAAAATTTGGGTGGACCGGGCTGACCCACAAGGCCCAGCCGGCCTGCTAAAGCCGCATTAAAAGGAGGCATGGGGAAACGACATGCCGATTAAATTATAGATCATGAGGATTGGAAAAGAGAATCCCGAATGACATTACGATTGGTCGGAAGAACGATTCATGCTGATAACGTGTTAAATAATCAATGCCGTAGTCGGGGGACAATCAATCCAATCACTAAAGAGAGATAATAAACAGAGAGACAACGGATGAAGATGCAATATAGGGAACCTCTTTATTCATTGATCAATCTCTTTCTGTGTACAGAAAGGTCCTATTTATAGACTAAATCCTATTAAGGATAGTTTCAATATTACGCCTATCAACCCTTGATCCGGGGTTTCTTAACACAAAGTATACTGAAAAATAAAAGAAATATTCATTACATGTTTGGTGGAGCTAACATGTAGAATTATCTTCTGAGGTGTAACGGTTGGCAGGGCCGTTGAGCTATCTGCCATCTTTGTTCGTCCAAATTTTCCCAACTTCCCTTATCCAGGACAGCTAATCAACTTGTAGTAGCTGGACTAGGTTCTTATGACGCGCCACCACACTACACATAATTACATAAACTTGGTCCTAATCTTTTTTATTATTTCTTGTTGTAACACGAAGCCAGTTCCTTCCAAGTTTTTCCAACTCGAAGCAAACCTTTCCATATATAGCCATTATGAACACAATGGCCACGCATCAATACCAGTAATGGCCATGCCGACATCGCAGACCGCAAGGCGCATCGCCGACTGGCGGTTCTGGTTTGGCAAGCCTGAGAAGGCGAAGTCCGGGAGATTGTTTGTAAGGAGCTGCGACAATGGCGGTGGTGGTGGCACGAATAGCAAATGTGTTACCATGGGAGCAGTTAACGGCGCTGCCAGGGTCAACGGGACGGCGCCGGATCTGCGCAATGTACCGGCGCCGCCGTTTTCCGTGGACGGCGGCGATGCCTTCAGGCTGGGCAAGTTTGTGAAAGGAAGGCTTGTGTACAGGCAGAGGTTTGTGATCAGATCCTACGAGATCGGGCCTGACCGGACTGCCACCATGGAGACCCTCATGAACCTCTTGCAGGTACATACATATACGTCAACAAAAAACTTTGTATACTATTTGTGTATACAATGTTTCGTTTTCGTCGATGTGTAGTGATAATCAAGTAGAGAGCTAACGATCGATTTGTATGTTTTGTAATGAATTTTTGCACTTTCGAAAATGTTCTTGTCTGAAGATTAGCCAGTAAATTAATGCAGGAGACAGCACTGAACCATGTAATGAGCTCTGGGCTGGCTGGGGATGGTTTTGGGGCGACACGGCAGATGAGCCTCAGGAAGCTCATCTGGGTCGTGACAAGAATCAACATCCAGGTCGACAAGTACAGCCGATGGTACATACGATCATATCGCATCAATTAGTCAGATATCATTATAATCTTTACGACGTCTGCAATTGCTGTAGGAAATCGATAAGATTGTTATGCTGTCCTTCTCTTACAGGGGTGATGTGGTCGAGATCGATACCTGGGTCGCGTCGTCGGGGAAGAATGCCATGCGTCGAGACTGGATCATCCTAGACCACAGCACCAAGAACATGATTGCAAGAGCTACAAGGTAAATGCATTTCTTGCTGGTTGCAATTGAGGTTTAACAAGCTGAAATGGATGCACTTTAATTATGCAGCAACTGGGTAATGATGAACAGAGAGACCAGAAAACTCTCCAAGATCCCCGAAGAGGTCAGGGAGGAGGTGATGCCCTTCTACCTGGACAGGAATATCATTGCCGTCGACACCAACAGCAATCGCAAGATCGAAAAGCTCACCGACGCCAAGGCGGAGAGCATACGATCAGGACTAGCAGTAAGAATCCGTACACATCGCATCGCACGTCCTAATCTCCTTCCAGAATTGAAGCTTTCCATCCAGGCACTGATTTCACAAACCGTTGTAATCTACTTCAGCCGAGATGGAGCGACATGGATGTCAACCAGCACGTGAACAATGTCAAATACATTGGATGGATTCTTGAGGTAGTTGCTTACTTCTGAAAGCAACTCATATCATCTCTGAATTTTACAGTGGTAAACATCTGAATTTGCATGCCCCGTCTGCAGAGTGTGCCGTTGGACGTGCTGGAAAAGTACCACCTGACGAGCATCACGCTCGACTATCGCCGCGAGTGCCGTCAGTCGCAGCTCCTCGAGTCCTCACCAGCATGTCCTCGACGACTGTCACCGAGGTGGGGTCGTCGCCGCCGCCGTCGTCATCGAGCCTGTGCAGCGCCGACCTGCAGAGTACGCATTTGATCCGGCAGCAGGACAACAAGGCCGAGATCGTCAGGGCGCGTGCAGAATGGCGTTGCAAAGAGCACCAATGAACAATTGAAGCGCCGTGACATGTATTTATGTAGTTGTGTGCTACATTTTCTTGCTTGCTAGTTACATACTTGTGTTTGTTCCTAATTTTGTGTTAGGTTCCTCATTCTTTCGTCTGTCTCACTGCGAGTTATACTGCTTTGATTCCAATTTACAGATATCCATTAATAAGAAAGCTGCTTTGTTTGCCTACCACACATTTACGGTGTGAAATTAGATGGAACAAGGAAGAAGAATAGGCAGGGAAGGCGCACCCAAAGATCATGTATAATAGGTTTACATTAGCTGTTTATAGTCTTTGTCACGTTGGATTTAAACTGATGTGGATAAAAGAGAATAAAGAGAAATAAATGTGTTGTCTACAATCTTATAACCGACTGTATCACCGGAACCAAAGAGACTACTCAACCATATTTCTTAGGTCTATGAAAACATTAAAAGATTATGTGATCTAAAAAAATAAATAAATAAAACAACATATTGTACGAGCTGACTTTAATGCTGTCTATAGGTGACATTAGAGTTGCTATAGACAATACATGCATGCATACCATTGTACATGCCCTAACAGGTTGCGACCTATGTTTATATATTGCCAAGAGGATCGCATGTAGCATATCCAAAAATACAGGTTACAAGCTGTATTGGTGATAGGCTATTTCGTCTTAGGTGGTCAGGTGTGGCGGCTAGAGTTTCGGGATATCTTATTCACACCTAGAACCCACCACATGTCTTCTCATATATAGACATGACTTAGCGGAGCCACACATCATACGTTAGAAAATCCAGCACGATACTAAACCTGCACAGGTCATTATTTGAATTGAGTCAGAAAATGATCTTATCTGAACTAGTTTGTCAAACTTATTAAGTATGTGATCTTGCAAATTTGTATATACTCGGCTTCAACCTGAAAATATCTTTTCAACTAGTCGATAAAGTCCATAGTAAGGCATAGACTCCTAATACACGTAAAGATACTATTGGGATCCCATTGACTCGGGAATCTGACTGTTTTTGCTGACAAAACAATTAAAAAGTTGGACTGGACCGCTGGTTACACCGGAAAAAAGCCCAAACCGGCCGGCTCGGTTCAGCTCAAAGATTGTTCATGCATTCGTTGGGGAAAAAACAGTCGACGGGTGGTTCTTGTTAAGGACACAAATACCATCATTCTTATTATTTCCTTGTTGACTCAGGAGTAAGAATGGAAAGGTGTGAATATGAGGGGATTTAGGGCCTTCCTTCCTATTTTGACGTGAATTCACACTATTACGCCGCCGCTGCCCCCTGTCGTTTCCGGTGGGGCTTCACGGTGAGCCGGCGAGGTCAACGCGCGACGCATCCCTGCGACGCCGAGACTCGCCGTGTCCCAGTGAGGCTTCACAGTGGTCACGAGCAGCACCCAGGCGCGTGAGGCTGCTGCTTCACCTGGGCTCTCCACCTCCACTGCTTACAACTATGAATTATGAAGCTAATTTGTGCATGAATCACTGCTCGGGCTAGCTATTTAGGTATACTTTGTTTTGACTTTCGAGATTTAGATATTTAAAGCATGTTTGGTAGAGCTTTAGATTATGATTTTTCAACTTCTACTCCTAATTCTCTAAAAATCCACTGTTCTAAGAATCTAAAGTAGCCGAGAGAAGTGTTGTTGAATATATAAGTATTTTTTGAATTACTTTAATCCAGAAATACACTAGATAAATCATGGAAATTATTCTAGCCATTTTCACAAAGCATATAAGCAAGAACATTATAGATATAACTAGCATACCTATCTCAACGTTCAGATCAGCAACAGATGATAAAACTAAGCAAACAACAAATGAGAGACAGTCATACCCAGATCCAGTAGAAGGAACGGCAGAAGATGCAGCGACATCAAGAGTTTTGGCGAGATCGTCGTTCGTCATAGCGTAGTAGACGTCGTAGTAGTAGTCGTACAGTTGATGTAGATGTAGCAGAGATTCGGACGAAGAGGAAGCGTGGCGATCACGTGAACGCTCCCAAAAACCTTATTCGTCCTCGCTCGTGCAAGCCTTCAGGGCGAGGGTTCGGAGGCTGCTCTCCCGGTTTGGCGTACACGCTTCAGGGATGGAGATCGCCAAAGACAACAAACAAACTGTGATTCTGTATTGTGTAAGTGGAAAACTTAAGAACCAGAACCAGTACTCTCAGTTTCTCTTAAATAGCCAAAAGAAAGGAATCCAAAGGCCAACAGTTACCATTGATTCAACAGAATCGAAAGGCCAACAGTTGCCATTGATTCGGCAGAATCGAAAAGCCAACAGTTGGAATCCGAAAGACCAAAGGTTGCCATTGATTCGCCATCAGAACTGAAACCTTTTAATAGCCAAAAAATAAAGAGACTGACATGAAAGGTCACCATCAAATACGAGTCAGTGCATTTCGATTTTCGAATAGATAAAGAAAATCGCGCCCGCACCTGACACGCCTGTGTACGCGCGCACACGCACACGCACACGCACACGCACACGCACACGCACACGCACACGCACACGCACCGGCTCGGCTCGGCACGGCTCGGCGAGGCGGCGGCGGCGCGCAGTGTTGGCTCTTTCAATTCCACAAGAGGGCTACCACGTTCCACCTTATAAAGTGGTGTAACTCCCCTTCATCTGTCCATATGGGACTAAACAGTTTAGCACATGCACATGGGCCTTTGAGATTTACCAGGAATTAATTAGAATATAATATTTGGGCCTAGCCCAGATTAATTCCAACAATCCCCAACCAGATCCCAATGGCACATGTCAGATGCCTTGATCCACGATATTGTTTTTAATATACCGGTGTTTTGATGGAGACCGGTTAAGGTTGAACATCCACTGAAACAGAAGCTACACTTATCCACAACTGCACAATGAACTAAGCCTTGAATTGGCGGTTTGTGTGAATAAGTTTCACTTAAGTCCTTAATCGATACTAGGCCGCCGGGCATCCCACGATTGGAGCATATAAGTCATACTCTGGCCTATTCATGAGCTTCTTAGAAATTACCTATTTCATAGACGTGACTAGCGATGGGGCTCATATAGGTGTGTTCTTTCAAGATCGCTCAGTAGGACAAGATCTTTGCTTTAACAAGCCACAGAACACATTAAGATAAGAATCAACCTGCCATACAGATTTAGGAGAGAATTGCATCTCCAATGGAGTGGGTCTATAAAGGTACTCTCCTCCCAGTTAACCAATAGCTTGTTTCGCCAATCCTACTTCACGGATCTCCAATCATATAGAATGGGTTACCACTATGGTGTAACTCACGTGGGTCTCAAACCCATCTCCTCGATGCATTGTCTATCACATTTCGTGATAAACCCTTTGTGAAGGATCGCGATTCTTAGCTGTTTGGATATAATCCAAAGCTATTACTCCGGAGTTTCTCATTTTTCTGACAGACTTCAATCTTCTCTTCACATGTCTTGATGATTTCATATTATCCTTAGAACTGTTCACCTTGACGATCACAGTCTGATTGTCACAGTTCATCAGAATAGCCGGTTTTCAACCACCGGCAAATCCATCAAGAGCTCACGAAGCCATTCGGCTTCAACAGTGGCAGTATCTAATGCTGTGAGTTCTGCTTCCATTGTTGACCTCGTTAAGATGGTCTGCTTGCAAGACTTCCATGAAACAGCGCCACCTCCAAGTGTGAAGATATATCCACTTGTGGCCTTAATCTCATCAGCATCAGATATCCAGTTTGAATCGCTATAACCCTCTAGTACCGGCTATAGTGAATGTCATAACTCATATTACCCTTTAGATAGCGCATTACCCTCTCAAGAGCATGCCAATGATCATCTCCCGGATTAGAAACAAATCGGTTTAGTTTGCTCACAAAGAAGCGAGATGTCGAGCCCGTACCGCTAGCTAAATACATAAGTGAACCAATTATCCGAGAATATCTCAATTGGTCTCGGCTATTCTCCGATTCTTCCTAAGCAACACGCTAGGATCATAAGGTGTTGGAGAAGGTTTGCGATCGCTATAACCAAACGACTGAATCTTTTCCACATAATGAGATTGCAATAATGTAATCCCACCATCATCACCTCTCAACAGCTTGATGTTCAAGATAACATCAGCTACTCCCAGATCTTTCATCTCAAAATTCTGAGACAAGAAATCCTTGACCTCCTTAATCACATTAAGGTTGGTCCCAAAGATCGATATGTCATCAACATACGGACATAGAATGACTCCTCGCCCCACCATGGCGATAATACACACATCTGTCAGCTTCATTCACAATAAAGCCTGCAGATGTTAAGGTTCTGTCGAACTTTTCATGCCACTGCTTAGGTGCTTGTTTAAGACCATACAAAGATTTCAACAACTTGCACACCTTTCCTTCTTGACCATTTACTACAAATCCATCTGGCTGTTCCATGTAAATTTCCTCGTCCAACTCTCCATTTAGAAAAGCCGTCTTAACGTCCATCTGATGAACGAGAAGACCGTGTGAGACGACCAGAGATAGTAGTACTCGAATAGTGGTCAATCTAGCCACGGTGAATAAGTATCAAAGAAATCTTCGCCTTCCTTTTGGGTATAACCCTTGGCCACAAGCCGTGCCTTATACTTCTCGATAGTACCATCGGGCCTAAGCTTCTTTTGAACACCCACTTACATCCTACAGTTTACAACCATAAGGACGCTCAGGTGATCTCCCAAGTTCCATTAGAGATAATGGAATCCATTTCACTCCTGACGCTTGCTTCCTTCCAAGATTCGCATCCGGAGAAGCATATGCTTGAAATGGTACTTGAGTATCATCCACAAGGTACACAATGAAATCGAACCAAAAGACTTTGCGGTCCTTTGTCTTTTACTCTTCCTCGAGTTTCATTGTCTTCCTCCTCGAGAATTTGATCGGGGTTTGCTCAAAATATTCCATTGGAATGGCAGTTCAGGAGTTGTATCAGGCTCCTGACTCGATGAACTAGGCATATCTTTCATCGGAAAAATATCCTCAAAGAATGTAGCATCTCTGGACTCCATAATTGTACCGACATGCACGTCAGGTACTCCAGATTTCACCACTAGAAATCTATAACCAACGCTATGGTGATTATAGCCTAAAAAGACGCAATCCACGGTTTTTGGTCCAAGCTTACGCTTCTTGGAAATTGGAACATTGACTTTCGCCAAACAACCCCAAGTGCGCAAATATGAAAGTGATAGTCTTTTCTTCTCCCATTGTTCAAATGGAGTTATCTCTTTATTCTTTGTGGGAACCCTATTTAGAACATGACATGAAGTCAATATAGCCTCCCCCACCATGCCTTGGAAAGATCCGCTATGTCTAACATGGCGTTAACCAAATCAGTTAGAGTGCGATTTTCCTTCAAAGCAACCCGTTTGGTAGGGTGAATAGGAGGCGTCCTCTCATGGATTATACCATGTTCCTCACAGAATAAATTGAACTCATTAGAAAAGTACTCGCCACCACGATCAGACCTAACCCTTTTGATTTTCTTTTCAAGTTGGTTCTCAGCTTCTGCCTTATAGATTTTAAAGTAGTGAAGAGCTTCATCTTTAGTTTTCAAAAGATACACATAACAGAACCTAGTGGAGTCATCAATCAAAGTCATGAAATATCTCTTACCACCTTTTGTCAACACACCATTCATCTCACAGATCTGAATGTATGAGTTCTAATGGTGCAAAGTTTCTTACCTCCGCGGCCTTGTGAGGCTTACGAGGTGCTTTGATTGCACACAAACTTGACATTTAGAACCTTTGGCAAGAGTGAATTTGGGATTAACTCTAAAGCGGCTAACGCGTCATGCAACCAAAATTTATGTGACAAAGTCGTGAATGCCAAATAGCAGTCTCATTACCACCAAAATATGGTTCACAACATTATTACACAAATCTGAAAGAGATAGGCGAACAAGCCTCCGCACACATAGCCTTTACCAACAAATTGTCCACATTTGGACATTACAAATTTATTGGACTCAAATACCGATCTAAAGCCATCTCTACAGAAGAGATCCGCTCACGAGATTCTTATTGATAGATGGCACATGATGCACGTTCTTCAGTTGCACAATCTTTCCCGAAGTAAACTTGAGATCGACTGTGCTAACACCATGAACAGTGGCATGTGACCCGTTCCCCATTAGAACAATTGAATCCCGAGTGACTCGGTAAGAAGAAAACAATGAAATATCAGCACACACATGTATATTAGCACCAGTGTCTATCCACCAATCGGTAGATTGACATACGGAAAAAAACATGAGGTAAATTACCATACCACAAGTTCCGTCTCGATGAGTACCAACAACAACATTGGCGGACTTGGAATTGTGCCCTGCGATTCTTCACACTCTTGCGTTGGATCGCAATCCTTGGCCCAATGACCAGATTCGCCACACACAAAGCAAAGGTCATCCTTTGTGTTCTTCTTCTTCTTTTAAAGCTTGTTGTTTGTGCAGTCTTGTTTTTGCCTTTGAACTTTTGAGCTTGGCCATTCTTTTCTCGCACCACATTAGCACTAGAATGTCCCTCATTTCCTCTAGTGTGTGTATCTTTTGCCTCGCCTTTTCTTCAACATCAAGAGACCCAATGAGATTTTCAACAGAAAACTCTTGTCTCTTGTGTTTGAGAAGTAGCAAAATTCCTCCAAGAAGGAGGAAGCTTGGCAATAATGCCTCCGCGACAAACTTGTCCGGTAACACACACTTGAAATGCTCAAGTTCTTTGGCCATGGATTGTATCTCATGAGCTGCTCAACTCTGACGTCTATCAACCATTCTATAGTCATGGTATTGCTCCATGAGATACAGATTCCACCGCTGCATCCAAAACCCCAAACTTGGCCTCGAGTGCTTCCCATCTCTTTTCCATTTGTAATTACCATGTATGCATCAACTAACTTCTCACCAAGAACGCTAACCACGGCACCTTTAAAAAGGTTATCAGCAGCCTCGAACGCTTGCTCCTGATCAGGAGTAAGTGTTCCTTCGGGCTTGCCTTTTGCCACATGGAAAATGTTCATGGCAGTTAGCCAAAGCACCATCTTGGTGCGCCACCTCTTATAATTCGAGCCATCGAACTGAGATGGTTTGAGCGCAACAGCAAAGCCAGTTGACGAAAAATGCCTATAATAAGGTTTTTGGATTGTTGAATATATAAGCATTTTTTGAATTACTTTAATCCAGAAATACACTAGATAAATCATGGAAATTATTCTAGCCATTTTCACAAAGCATATAAGCAAGAACATTATAGATATAACTAGCATACCTATCTCAACGTTCCGATCAGCAACAGATGATAAAACTAAGCAAACAACAAATGAGAGACAGTCATACCTGATCCGATGAGAAGGAACGGCGAAGATGCAATGACATCAAGAGTTTTGGCGAGATCGTTGTTCGTCATAGCGTAGTAGACGTCGTGGTAGTAGTCGTGCGATTGATGTAGATGTAGCGAGATTCGGACGAAGAGGAAGCGTGGCGATCACGCGAACGCTCCCAAAAACCTTATTCGTCCTTGCTCGTGCAAGCCTTCAAGGACGAGGGTTCGGAGGCTGCTCTCCCGGTTTGGCGTACACGCTTCACCGGGATGGAGATCGCCAAAGACAACAAACAAAGCGTGATTACGTATTGTGTAAGTGGAAAACTTAAGAACCGAAACCGATACTCGGTTTCTCTTAAATAGCCAAAGAAAGGAGTCCAAAGGCCAACAGCTACCATTGATTCAACAGAATCGAAAGGCCAACATTGCCATTGATTCGCAGAATCGAAAAGCCAACAGTTGGAATCCGAAAGACCAAAGGTTGCCATTGATTCGCCATCAGAACTGAAACCTTTTAATAGCCAAAAAATAAAGAGACTAACACGAAAGGTCACCATCAATTACGAGTCAGTGCATTTCGATTTTCGAATAGATAAAGAAAATCGCGCCCGCACCTGACACGCCTGTGTACGCGCGCACACGCACACGCACACGCACCGCACCGCACCGCACCGCACCGCTCGGCTCGGCACGGCTCGGCAAGGCGAGCGAGCACGCGCGTGTGTTGGCTCTTTCCAATTCCACAAGAGGGCTACCACGTTCCACCTTATAAAGTGGTGTAACTCCCCTTCATCTGTTCATATGGGACTAAACAGTTTAGCACATGCACATGGGCCTTTGAGATTTACCAGGAATTAATTAGAATATAATATTTGGGCCTAGCCCAGATTAATTCCAACAAGTGTTTGGTAGAAAATTGGCTTTCCAAACCTTGAAAAAGAGGATTGGTGGAAAAAGATCATGCTACCCCTCGTTTAACACTCAAGTCTATTTGTTTCTTAGCTTGAGACGAATTCATAACCTATGAATAAAAGGCGATTGATTTCTATATTATCATTCAACATGAACTGATGAACATGAACATGAACATGAACATGAACATGAACATGAACTCAATCCACTCAGCCAAGTATTTTCAATCCCATAGGACTTTACATAGATCATTGGTTTTACAATAATTAAGAGCGGCAAAACAACAAACCAAATGAATTGGATGTGATTTTGCATCTCAAAACCGATGTACAGAACTTTGATGCATCGTCTTGCAACACCATTAATCACCAAAAATATATGGGAACCAAAAATTTCAGATCTAGGCACAAAAAAGGAATCATTTCAGTTGAGGGAGGAGGCAAAAATGGTGCTTGAGGCAAAGGGGAGGGCAACCAGCGAGCATTACATAGACGATCGCGGACTAGGTTGCTTGTCGTCGTCGTTGGGCCGCCAAAGGTGGTCGAGCATCGAGGTTGCGAGGGGAACTAGGCGCTGCAGACACGCAGCGGGCAACGGGATCTAGGACCAGCGTGGGGGCGGGCTTCTGGGTCGCCTGCGCGATGAGCTCCAGGGCTAGCGGCAGGGAGCGAGAGCAAGAGACGGGAGAAATGAGAGGGCAGGGACAATGGGAGGGCGAATCGGGCTTATGTCCAGTGGCAAATGTTGGTAAATACGTCTAAACTTAAGGGCCATTTTGGTAACCGGATCGCTGATTCTTGTGGGGAGTCGGCCCAAAGTCGCTTACATAAACTTGAGGATATTTTGGTAACCGGATCACTAATTCTTGTGGAGAGTCGGCCCAAGGTCGCTCTGCATTTTTTACTATCGTACCACTCCGCTCCTGAGGTTATCCTGATTCTAAAAAAAGGAGCTCGTGCGTTTGGCTAAACTCATGATGCTCCGGTTGAGAATCAGAATCCCTACAAAATAGGCCTTAGATCTGATATTCTTGTGGTTGCTCCACGTTGATTCGTTGCTTGTGTTCCATACTTGCAGTTGCAGCAATGGTTACGTCCTTTTTATCTTTGATTGATGTTTGTACTTTGGTGATTTGGAGTTTGGAACTTTGGATTGGGACAATACTGTTATGATTATGCCTATGTACTTGTGTCATTATCTATGGTTGGAGTTTGAACTGCATAGTTTCTCGAGTTGGCAACTCAGACCCTTTTTTACATCTAAATATACTTACTGATTGGCATATATACCAGCAAAATAATACATATTTAGGTCAAATGGAAAAACTAGCGGTCGGACCAATAAACCCACAGTCAGGTTTTGAAAGATTTTTTTAAAATAATACATTTTTAATAGAATTACAGAAATAAATGCTCATTTAATAAAATTACAAAAATAGGCTTTTGTCGCTATTCCAAAGGGTGAAATAACCCTGTCATCATTTGGATTAGCGACATGATCTCTTTCACGACGCAAACAGTGTGAAATGTCTTTGCCGCCATTTGGAATAGCGGCAGAGACTTAAGTCACCATTTGAATTGGCGACAAGCTCATGTAGCCAATTCAAATGGTGAGGACTTGATTTTTTTTGGGAAAAAAGGAAAGTAGCGATAAACAGAAGACATAAAATTTGGTGGTTATATTGTTCATAGTAAGAAACATAAATAGAAAGTAATAAGAAACAATATTAGCGGTAGTACATAGGTTACACAGAATAATTCGATGCACAACATAATATTAGTACATCGAACAACACAACTAAATAGAACATATGTCATCACATAGTTGTTCAGCAAATTATAATGATAGTAAGCAAAACATTCATGACAACATATTTCAAAAAGATAAACCATCCCCACGGCCGCCACCTCCACGTCCACCATGTAGACCTCCACGGTGCCCGCCTCGAGTGGAAAGGTCAAATGAGGTCCCCGCAGCGCCGTCCAGATTGCTGACCTCGCCTTCATGTTGTTCATTTTTCACAAGGCAATACTTGAAGGTATGTCCAGACTCCCTACAAATAGAGCACTTCTTCGTATGATGTCAATCTTCTGCTTCATCCATGTCGTTCCTGATACGCCATCGATCTCTACCGTCGGTCAACCATTCCCTTCTGCCTATCAATGTTCGCGGCCCAGATCTGCTCCTCCCAGGTAGGATGTGTTTGTGATATGCCCTAGAGGTGATTATAGAGATGATTGTATCACGTCTATATTTATGATTTACAGAATATGTTCCTTGGATGAATTATCATTTATAAAAATTAACTGTAGGCAAGGGATGAATTATCATTTATAAAAATTAACTGTATGCGACTTGTTGGTGAAGCTCTTTGATAGTTATATGATGTCATTCTAAAAGCATCCCTAGTCGATGCCAATGCTCGGGATATTATTGGCTTATCGACCAGCACATGTATTAATTGATGAATATGTTTCACCAGTCATAGATATGGCGATATCGAATCAATAATGTGATCATACGTTAGAAAATATGGTGTTGGATTAATCATAACATCCCAAATTTGGGGTTCTTTTGACGCCTTTAAAAATAAAAATAACCATTTGAATTTTCTTGTTTAAGTTAAAGCTTAATTTGAATTTTTAGAAATTAATTAATTTAATGTGAATAATACGAACTTCAATTAAATTCAAAACTATTTTATTTGGGTTCCTTGAGTTCCAAAGTATTTTATGGAATTTTCTAGGAATTTTTGGAGTTTATTTGCTATTTCTCTAAGCTTGGTTTATTTAATCCTTTTCTAAATTTGGAAATTTCTTTCTTTTTTTTGGATTTTCCTTCAGGTCGAATTCCTTTTTCTTCCTGGATCGTTTTCCTTTTTCCTTCCCAGCCTATTTTCTTTTCTGCCTCAGCCAGTCCATTTAGCACAAACTCCTTTATAACTCCTTCTCTCTCTCTCTCTCTCTCTCTCTCTCTATATATATATATATATATATATATATATATATATATATATATATGAAAAATATTATCTACTCTTAGGTGTAGTTACTCCCTCTTCATCCACCCTTTAATTCTCGATGAGATCTGTGCGTCTTCTCAAGCTTAATGGGTCTAAAAATCATGGATACGAAAGAGACCCGATCCAATTACTATCTAACCTTTAATCTTGGCAATGTATTTTCGGAATTCCCGTAATTGATTCTTTCCTTCTTTCCTGTTCGCTACCCCCTTTCCAGGCCTTTCCCTTTGGCCATACCACCTCTGTGGATTTGAGCATCCAAGCGATTTGAGCATCCAGGCGATTTCATTATTCAGGTAATTGATTCTCACCTTCTTTCCTGTTCATCACCCCCTTTCCAGGCATTTGCCTTTGGTCATACCACCTCTACCGCCCGCGTGCCCGTCCATGTGCTGCTGCTGCGCCTGCCTGACATGCGCTGGCCGTCGCGACAGGATGACCCATGGTGCAGGTGTAGACGACGGCAATGAGGTGGAAGTATGCTTCTTATCAACAAATGCTCGATTGGTGTATTACTATTTGGCTGCATGTTAGATGCTCGAGCAAATTCCCCTGCGAGCTGCAATTTTTCTTTCATAACTATTTGCAGAGATCTCTCTTTATTTGAGTTCGAGGCAGTATGCAACTACTCTGTACTCTATAGGTATCCATCTCAGATGGAGTGGCTGCCATTGGTTCTTTTTTTTTTTTTTTTGTATCAGTGGCTACCATTGTTGAGGAGGTATGTACACCGCCGTGGCCAATGGAAATTTGCAACATACTAGTTATTTTCATACTCCATACCACTTTTGAAGTATTCATACTACCATTTTAATATACTCGATGCCACTTTTCAAGTTTAGTCACTACTTTAATACACTCCATACTATTTCAAGTCTATATATCTGGTTTAATATCTCCTCAGTTACTCTGTGTATGTTATGGTTGGTTGTTGGCGAGGCTACATACACCAAAAGAGAGAAGTTTCAGGTGCCCAAGTACACAATCACAACAAGGGTCATTGTTCTCATTCGGATATACACACATTTCATATGCAGAGAGGGTTGTATCGGCTACCTCAACCACAGATGACTGCCGCATGTCAACACTAATTATTATACACCTATCATGTTCATATATTAGGTTTCAGATGATGTCGCCCGACAAAACATGTCATGTGTTGTGTCATAATCAATTTCTGCTACTCGGGATTGAAGAATTTCCATGTTGTATACCGGGATAATACTCCCTCTTGGTACACTACACAAATCATGAACAAACACAAGAAGCCAAACCCGCTTGTGTGCGTGTTTTTTTTCGGGATAATACTCCCAGTTGGTGTAGTATACTGCTAAATCATCAATGAATCAATTAATTCAGTATATGTATCATTAATTTTGAGTACGAAGTAGCTTTCATAATTTTGTTAATACTATGTTATTTACATCATGAGTTCCTCAGAAAACTACGTCTGTATACTTCCTGCCCATTATACTACTCCAATATACTCTGTACTTCTCGCTTTTCATAATATACTCCATACTTCTATAATTGACTATAATCCACATTTCAACATGTCAAATGGCATTGCAGGGCCACATACTCTCTACATCATTCTGTCTTCGAGAGTACATACTTCAAATGGCAGTGTGTGGCCCCATGCTGTCCGATCGCCTGTACATGAGGCTCCTGTCGGCGGGTGCCCGCCGCCATGGCGAGTGGCCCAAGGCGCATGGCGAGTGGCCCAAGGTGCAGGTGCCGTGATGACGAGGCTCCCCAAGCGTGCCATCAACGAGGTCTATGGCCACGCGCGGCCACGATGAGCTACTATAGTTTCGACATCTATCATGTGATTAGGTTGTCTAATTTGGAGAATTAATTAAAAAAATGATGCATATGACCGAGAGTGACGCATGTACCAATCAACATATGATGTAAAGTACATTCATACATGAAATACTTCCCTCCCAAATCTATGTACAGATGTGCTAATATACTATCATAGGTGTATATACTCCCCAAATTACATGTACTAACATACTCCCGAGGTATACATACTACCTAAATACATAAAATACTCCCTTAGGTATACATACTACCTGATTAAGTACATGTACTAACATACTCCCTTGGGTATACATACTACCTAAGTACATGTACTAAAATACTCCTTTAGGTATACATACTACCTAATTAAGTACATGTAAAAAAAATACTCCGTCTTTCTTCTCGCTTACGGATGACGAGCATCACTCAACGAATAGAAATCGAGCAGGAAATCAACGCTCGTTTGACGGAGAAAACTTCAATGAGTAACCAAAGTCTGGCCGTAGAAACCAGCCGTTACAAATCAAGAAAAATTTGACGGAGAAAACATCAATCACTAACCAATGTCGAATTTAACGGGAAATTGGTAGACCAATTTTGGGTGCGCAGACACATACACGAAATTGGTAGATCATTGCTTGGAACGGGGGCGCATAACAGGAAAGAATCGATTACCGGGATAATGCCGAAACGACGACGCCAATCAGGAAAGTCAATTACTTGTTATCCGGGAGTTGGATATTAATTACGATTTGTTTTTTTCTAGCGACTGTTACGTACTGCGGGTATTATGTGGTATGTATTGCGGGTTACTAGCAACTGTTATGTAGTAGTATCCGACCCAATAATCCAATCAATTATGTGGTATCCGAGACAGATGGACGATAGATACAATGGGAGTAACTACACCTAGGAATAGCAAAAAGGTTATATATACATATATATATATATATATATATATATATATATATATATATATATATATATATATATATATATATGGAGCATATCCGTGCAAACGGACTATTCAAGCTAACATGCTAACGTTGTTGTGGGCCGTCAGATCTCATGCAAACGGCCTGGATGCAGGCGGGCGGGATACCCCTCATCACTTATGCCAGTTTTTGAAAAAACCCCTGCGCTCACGTTTGTTTCGCAAAAACACCCACACCTCCTTCTCCTCCGCACTCTCTTCGTCTTCAATCGTGCGCACGCCTACCCTCCCATGCCTCCTCGCTGCCCACTCACCCTCCAATCCACCTCCACCCCCAGGGCCGCCGCCTCCTCCTCCTTCCCCCATCACCAACTCCTTCTCCCCTCCTCTGCGGGCTGCAGTGCCGCCTCCTCGCCACGCACGGTCATTCCCGAGCTGATGGAGCACCTGACCCATCGCCTTCATCCCTGACCGGAGAGGTTGAACCGCCACCATCCGCCGATCCCCCGCGCTGCCTTCCCCTCCACCACCCTTCCAGGCCGACACTCCCATTCTGGCCGACCTTCGCTGTTCAGAGAGAAGGTAAGCGTATTTTTCAGTACTGAGTAATGTTTGATGTTAGACTAAAACTTGTTGTTTAAAGCGTAGTTTTAAGTTTACTATCTGTTTAAAGCATACTTTAGGTTTGTAATTGAATCGCAATGTAGAAGACGATTGAGAAGTCAGTCTGTTTCAGTTTTCAGTTTACTATTTGTTTTCGTTTTGGATACTGTAGGATGTATAGTTCCTGTCCGATTTTGAGTTTCTGATTCACTGGAGAAACGGAGACAGAAAACCGAAGTTGTATCTTATTTCTAATCCATTTTTATGTCTATATAAGAAATCAAAAAAGTCGTATTGTATGATATGGCACAAATTGGAAATACAAGTTTCAGTCGTTTGTGTTCTCTATTTTGCGATAGCATTTTAGAAGTTGGAAATACAAGTTTCGGTCAAAGCTAATATGCCAGATGTTTTGGGAACCATGCATACATATAGCCCACAAACTATATATATATATATATGGCTAGCAAGAATGCATAGTTCACTATGCAGTTTGGCTGGCATTACACGGTATTCTGATAACAAATTCACAGTTCACTCCTACTTGATCGACTTCAATTCAACCGAGACCGAATTTGTCATTGCACACTGGACCTATTGCACAGGCTAAAACATAGAGGATAGTGAATGCAGAGATAGTGCATTAACAACTTCTCCGTGGTTAGCTTCAGAATTAAGAGTGAAATACAAGTTTTGGTTGTTTGTGTTCTCTGTTGTGCGATAGCATTTTAGAAGTTGGAAATACAAGTTTGGTCAAAGCTAATATTTTTTGTTTTTCAATTTTTTGGATGTTGAAGATATGAGTCTCGCTTTGTGTGTTTGGCACAATGTAGCAGGCATGGAATATGTGGCCTTGAGTTCCAAAGTATTTTATGGAATTTTCTAGGAATTTTTGAAGTTTATTTGCTATTTCTCTAAGCTAGGTTTATTTAATCCTTTTCTAAATTTGGAAATTTCTTTCTTTTTCCGAATTTTCCTTCAGGTCGAATTCCTTTTTCTTCCTGGATCGTTTTCCTTTTTCCTTCCCCAGCCTGTTTTCTTTTCTACCTCAGCCTACTCCAGCGTGCAGCCTAGCTCCTTTGCCCTCGTCTCTCTCTCTCTCTCCCCCCCCCCCTCTCTCTCTCCCAATATATATATATATATAGGAGCAATATATATTGCATGAAGCTATATATATATGTATATATATGTATGTATGTATATTGTAACATCCTAAGCTTGGTTTGTATTTCAAATGTATAAAAATGAGAAAAATTTTGAATTTTGAAAACATAATGCTTCGATTATCTAGAGGTATAGCCTTTTAAAACTTTTAAACCTAATCCTGTGAACAGTCTCTGGAAATAATTTTCCTAGGTTCTGGATCATCCTAGTGACTCCTCTGAAATTTTTTAAAATTTCTAGATTTTATTTGCTATTCTTGAGGGGATAGTCAAACCAGCTTGATCCTTGGTCAAAAGCCTAGGACAAAACCTTGAATTATTTCTAGAGGGAAATACATTGCATGAAAAACTCTGGAAGTTTTACACAAGGTTGATCTTAGAGTCAGAAGTCTCTCATAAAAAATTTAGGATTTTTGGAACTTCGGAACTCTGTCTAAAAATTTCACATCCTTCTCAGCCTTTTCAAATCGTCTACTAGTACTATTCATCAATTTTGACTAGTTACTCAATTTCGACCACCCAATCGATTTTGACCAGGCAGTCGAAGCCTTTGAACAGTACTTGATTCCAATAGTACTCGCCATAACCAGATCGCTCATCTACGACCATCGCTCATCTTTCGAGCAATCGCTCATCCACGACATCGCTCATCTACGACCACTGTTCATCTATGAGCATTGTTCATCTACAAGCATCGCTCACCTTCGAACTGCTCATCTATTTAGTATCGCCGCGTCTCACGACTGTGTCCTACTCGGTTACTACCAGTGTCCGACTCATCTATGACCGCACTCTGCTACGACCGTGTCCCACCTCCTTACAACTAGGTCTGACTCAATTTCGACCAGGTCCGACCCATTCGACTAGGTCTGACCCAATCCTTTCGACCGGGTCACTTGGTCCGAACAAAGACCTCCGCAGATCCGATTGAACTCGAAGTCGACCGTGGGTCCTCATCGCATTTCTTCGTCTCCACGCAGACGCCATGCCCGCAACAGCGTACTCGGCCTCCGCGAGCTCGCCGGTTTTGGCCGCGTGCTTGCCCCCTAGTTTTTGACGTGCGCTAGTGGTTTCCTCCGCATCTTCCGCGCTCGCCCATGCCCCGTCGCCTCACCATCACTTCCTTATCACTCAGTGGCACTCCATGGACTGAGCTCATGCCGCCGGCCTCTCCTCGCAAGCTCTCCACCTCAGCCTCTATAAAACCCCCTAGGGTTTCCTCTTGGCTTCTTTTCACCACCCGAGACTCGTCATCCCCTTCCCTACCATTCTCCCTGCTCAATTAAGCTCCAATCCGAGGAAGAGTAGAAGCTCTGGTTCAGGGCCGGCATGCCATCACTTCATCGCCGGCTAACCAGTGCCGCTCTCTTTTCCCTACCTGCATCATGTTGTGTTTTGGGGCACGAGTATCAAATCTCCTAACCCGATTTGGTTATTCCTCCCCAAGTCTCGCCGGAATTCGAGTTTTCTTCCATCTCGCCGAAAGCTTTGCTTTCGCTCTCAACTCCGCCTCGATAATCGAATTCCTTCCGAGCTCCATCTCGTGACCTCTCGACACTTTCCCTACATTCATTTCCCTTCTCGCTGAGCAGTGAAGCTTCCTCGTTGAAGCGCCACCACCGCCGCCTCGACTTCGCCATCGGAGCTCGATGGCCTCTGCTCTCCTCTCTCTCTCCGGTAAGGTCGCTGAGCTCCTCTAGTGCTAGTGTGCATGTTGGATCGCCGGCACCCTTGCTTTGTCATAGGGCTTGTCACCCGACGGCACCACCGCTTTAGCTCATCGCCGCTTGTTGCCCTTTAACGGCGCCAAACACCTACGACCACCTTCTACTTCTTACAACCACTTGCAACCACCTACGACCACTTCCCCAAGGTCTACGACTAGTTTCACCAAACCTACGACCACCTTGTAAACCTTCAACGACCACGTAGTCGAACCTCTTTTCGATCAAGGTGTGGTCGAACCTCCTTCCGACCAACCCTTATTGTTGGAATTTCTTTCCCAACAGATATGGTTTAGGCTATAGCTTTTGCTAGCGAACTCCAAATTGAGGGAACTCAAGCTTAATGGGTTCCTCTATTGCTGTACTTTATTGTAGAATAGATTTCGAGTATATTGCTGCCTCTAAAAATCTTATTTTTCAAATGAATTGAGCACTACTTTCATGACTTTGAAAAATTATAAGAAATTCATTTTAACTCCAAATAAAGTGAAGCAATTTTTGTTATTCTTAGAATGTCATGCTCTGCATACCATAAAATTTTCATGTTCACCAACTCTATGGAAATTTTCACGTGAACAGTGACCGAAAGGAATTCTTTGATTTTAGTTCCCGGTAAAATTGTTTAGGCTATAACTTTTGCGTACAACATTCAAATCAATTGATTTTTATTGGTAAATTCATTTAAAATCATTCTCTACCTTCTGTGTAAATTTCATGATTTTTGGACTTCTGTGTAAATTTCATGATTTTGGATGACTTTGAATTTTGAGTGTTTTCGGTGTTATTCGCTTTATTGTTTCTTCGTGAACCTTTGGTAGGTTTCACTATTCGGTTATGTATGAGAGTGATCCTCTGTTGCAAGAAAGTTATCTCCAAAGAAGGCAAGCGCTTTCCTTTGATGCACGTTGATCCCATTATTTGCACATGCTAATATTTTAATTTCAAATGTATGTATGCATGCTATATTGACAAGTATTTTCTCACCATGATAGTTAGCCTAATAGATACATAAACTGTAGGTAAACATTCATCCTCTACTATCGAGCCTAGGTTTATATTCGCTGTGATTTAGAGCTCGACTGGATGGGCTCTAGTCACTTTATATTTAATATACGAGTGATGTCGCTTAGCACCGCTTAGAACGGTAGTATGGGATCATCGTTTCGAGATGGTCATGATTCATCACTATAATTACTTGGGTCAGGTGCTCATATATGTAATCATATTTGGAAAACTAAAAATAAAAAGTAAAGATTTAGACTTAGGCACATTGGTAAGATGGTGTGCTTTTGGGTGTGTGCTTGGTGCCCAAGTCAACAAGGACCAACATCTTGTGTCGCATTATCCGAGCATTATTGTGTGCAACCACATGAGGGACATATGGGACCCTCTTGACTCAATACTTTGTGTGTGTTAGCTCCAGTCGTAGGAGGGGTTGTGTATGTTGTGTATAAAAAGGAAATGTTCTGTGTTGTGTTGGGTGTGCGAGAGTGGAATTCTGTCCAGGTTCTCCACACCGGGGGAGCATTGTAGTTGTTTGGAGGCTTTACCCCTATAGGGTAGTTGACCTTCTGGCTTTACAATGACTCGACACAACGTATGGGGTTTCCATTCCATACGGAACGCCTTGTAAGACTTAGTCAGGCTGGTATACCTAAAGAAGTATGATATATAGCTTGCCAAAAGGCGGTCCGACATGTGAGTAAAGTTGTACACCCCGTAGGGTTTGATCCATTCGAATAGCCTCGCCCTAGGTTATGGACACGCTTGGTTAGGTTTTGTAAGAGTTAGATTATAACTTTTCATTAAAACTTGAAATCGGGTGGTACTAATGGGTAACTCGTGCATATGTTGTGGTGGCTGCTGGAAGTCATCTCTAGGATGTTAATTATGTTTATACTGTTGTCTTACTATTATTTGAACAATTAAAAATCTGTTTTGATAAAGTGCCTTCAATCTACTACAATATTGCAAATGAAATGTCGCTTGTGTTGAAATTGAGCCATACAAACCTTCTCCTTTGACTCAAGCTTGCATGTAGCTATGTATAGGTTTGTTTTCGTAAGTCTTGTGAGTACAACTTTTGTACTCGCTGCATTATTTTAATTGTCGCAGAGGAGGTTGATCCCCAAGTGGTCGACTATTATGAGATCGATTTCGCAGGTGATGACTAGCTTGGTGGCTTGGCCAATTGCCTTATGGTTAAGGGGCAAACTAGTCGGCTTTTGTTTATTGACATCTTATGGCATGTATTTCTGCTGCAATAATAGTACTTATCTTGTGTTTAGCCGTCGCTTTTGTATGAAGTTTAAGTGTATTTTGAAAATATTGTAAATTATAAAGACTCTGTATTGTAACTAGTGTATGGAATTGATGCTATGTTTTGTGAGGGGTATGTGTACCATTGTTCGGGAGGTACATAATATCCCAAGACTCAGTTATCCGATTTGTAATACTATGACCAATTGATGGTTATGTTACAAGTTAAGTACCTGCTCTCTCTCTCTCTCACACACACACACACACACACACACACACACACACACACACACACACACACATATATATATATATATATATATATATATATATATATATTAGGTGGTGCCTGCTTGTCAGCGCGCCATGTCACCATCTTCATCCTCGCTTTCGGCTCTATGTCCGTCTCGCACACAACAAGTTGTTGCCGCCATCAATCCGCATCTCCCTCTTCTACCTTATTTGTCTAACCCGTATGGAATATCCAAAACCTCATGTGTGTACTATACTAGTCCCATGATCAGTGGCTAATACACATATCCACAACATTGGCATACACATTCATACACAATATACATACAACATGAAAGAAATATAGTACTTAACTTAAGCGACATCGTGGGACCCTTTAAGATAGAAAATTCAGAATTTTAGGAAAGGAATGGGCCGCCAACTCATATTCGAGAGAGAGGAGCCGACCATAGTGGCCCAAGGCCCATGAATGGGTTGGCAGCCCATTAGAAGGCAAGGGAGGGGGAACTAAACCCTAGCCACTCTATGCTACGTAGCTGCCATGCCACAAGAGCGTCGTGGCTATAGTACATCCACCTCTTGTCGCTGCCGCTCCTCTCCCTGCGCCATCCTCCCCGCCACCACCATTGGGAAGGAGAAGGAGGGGAAGGAAGAGGAAGAGGTAGAAGAAGGGAGTCTTCGCGAGGAATTCAACGAAGTCTAGTGGTGATTTCGTGGGTTATTTTGCATTCCCCATTAGTTTTTGTAAAACATTCGTATGCGAATTGTCCCCGATAGTCAGATTAGAAATATGCTCGGTAGATCGATGTTTCTGTAGTTCTGTTAATTCATAAGATTGAGTTAGTTACATGCGGATTCCGCTTTTAGGATCTCCTAAAGTTATGTGGGGAATTGTGTAGGCTTCCAGGAAAGTATTAATTCATTATTTTTGGTTGGATAATGAATTAGTTATGATTTTTGCAAGTCTGGGTGCCCGTTCAGTCTCTGGTTTCAGGCATCGAGCTTAATTCTATGATTTAGGTCCGAGATGGACGAATCTGGTCAGCTTGATCTCCATGAGTTGTGTAGATAACTTCATTATGAATCCAGAGTCAAAGTTCATATTTTTTGGACATTTAGAATGAAATATATGAATTTTTAAAGTTAATATTGCATCATCCTCCTGCTAGGACAGAGGTGAAAGGTCTGGCTGCTTGCAACCATTATTGCACATTGGGAATATTAGTGATAATTTTATTTAATAAATATGATCCTCTTTAGTTTCTAGAGAGTCTTAGATCAATGGGTTTGGTTGTTCCAAACAAAAGTTATGATCTTCCCAAGTCGAGAAACCGAAGATGACAGTAACGGTCTTCGGTTTAAAATCAAAGTATTAGATGTGGTATTTTGACCTTTGATCCCCGATAATTCGTAGCTAAGATTATGTAGATTCTAGGAAAGTTGGATTCATGATTTTGGAGTTTTGACTCGAAGTTATGAATTTTTCTTAACAGCTTGTCCTGCTTGGACAGATTTGGGAATTTGTGAGTGTATTGATTAAATGTTCTGGTTTCGATTAGGACGCTTGTTCTCGCTTTGTTCCATTGCAATGCTGTACACTTTTGGTTGGTGTACTTAGTATATTGTTTTATGGCTGCCTAGTGGTGGTGAACCCCGAGCTAGAGCTCACGTTGTCTTCTGCTCTCACGGTTGAGGCAAGTGCAACCAAAGATAATGATATTGTGATATTTCATTTATGTTAATTGCCATGATTTAAGTATGAAGTTTTATATTTGATAATGTCGCTAAGCATTAAATATTCATGATGAATTGAGAATGTGAATTCAATTTGCATCATGGCATTTATTTCTAAACCTTGACTACGTGGTAGCCAAGGATTGTTTCTGAGATCCCCGCCATGCATTGAAGGACATTGGATCCCCGTCATGCATTAGACGGGTTAGTCCCCACACTGTGGAGTGTGGGCATGAGGTCCCTGTGCCTAAATGGCATGCACTTGAGTATGTATCGACGGATACACTACCTCGCATTACCTAGTAAATACAAAGAAGAAGAAGAAAGAGCATTCTTGGCATATGCATTGCATACATGTATAAGATGTAACACCCCAGCCCAACATGAGCCTGGAATGCTACTAAACTAACAATATAACAAATTAAAACTAAGACACTAAACTAGATTTTGGCATAACCTCTTTTGTATAGCTAACTATACCAGAGGTTCCAACAGTTACAAATATCATAATTAAACAATCCAACATCCAGCATAATCAATAGGCATTCAGAATATCCTAATCGGCTAAGAATAATAAAAGGTATCCAAAATATGCTACTCATCACTATTACAAATAATCCAACGCATAAAGCATAATCATAACAATCCTTTAAGTAGTTTGCTCATTTATTAAGGCGCGATCTAAAATTTAATCAACTATAAAAAGAATTCGTGGACGTGTGTGTGTTTGAACATATGACTAATCCCTCCCATGCATGTCATTCTGAAATTGCACCTAAAACAACAACAACAAAGCAAGAGTGAGTCCACGCACTCAAAGAAGTACAAATAAAAGACATTATAATACAACATTATAACATCAAGATCCACTCCCATAACCTTGCAATAAAAACATATCACATGCTTATGCAATGCACAATGCACACTTTATCTTTAACTCTCTTTGCATTTTACCGGTAATGCAGGGTATGCAACCGTCGCTGCATACCCATGCCTATGCTCACAAACGCAAGGACCAAGAGCCAAATACTCTGCAAGTAATAGGGACCACAAGCCCACACTCCACAAGTGTGGGGACCACAAGCCCATCATATACATGACGGGGACCACACAAATATATATTCTTGGTCACCACATGTCCAAGCCTCAAACATGATCTCAATATGCACATGCACAGTTACTCTATTCGTCAATGACATGTAATAGCAGTAACATCATACATGAATAGAACTTAATCATACTTTGAGCATTCACCAATATTAACACACATATCATTCCAACATCCATGCATTGCTAAGATGTATCAAATACTTGCAATGATGATCAAACATTCACAGTTAATCTATCAATAAAAGTACTTGCCTCAACCGTATGAGAATGAAGGACGCTAAGAGGATGCTGCCTTAACTAATCCCCACTTGAATTAAGTTAACAAGCACTCTAATATAACAATACTAGATCAAAACAAAGCTAGAAGCAATTACGAAAAACTACACTCTCTCGCAACCCTAATTCCAAAATCCTAAACACAGAGCCCGTCCCTCGATAGACAGTCATAATAAAAATTCATATCTTTTAGTACAGAGATCCAAATGGGGTGTTGTTGGACTTTCTAGAAAGCTTATCAAATCCTCCAACTAAACCTAGTTGGTGAGCCTTTCAGATTCGGCCATTTACTACACTTACCAAGCTCATTAACAAAACAACTAATTCATGTCGGGTTTCTGGACTATAATATTAAAACTATCATATCTTTCAGTACAATTATCCAAATTTTGTGTTCTTTAACTTTCCCGAAATCTAAGCCAATTATCTACATCTT
This sequence comes from Ampelocalamus luodianensis, assembly GCA_036346255.1. Taxonomy (NCBI): domain Eukaryota; kingdom Viridiplantae; phylum Streptophyta; class Magnoliopsida; order Poales; family Poaceae; genus Ampelocalamus; species Ampelocalamus luodianensis. The sequence goes on from CM070629.1 coordinate 37,580,337, forward strand.
TCGTTATAGTGAGACATTACAAATATTCATTTAACTACTCGCTTATGTCTGATTACTAATAACTATCAGAATTATAGCAGATTTATCGAACATCAGCGCTACGAAATTCAGAACTTTTGAACCGCTTGTCCAAACGATGTGATCTAGTACTCTACGAAAAGGTATCGACGTCGCCTACAATTCTTTAGGAGGCGTCCTAGACAGATTCTGCCGTTAAACTTCTCAAAAGGGGGAATTAAGGATTTGCCACCCAATAGAACGGTGTTCTCACCTTTGCCACTCTATAGATTGCAATCCTTTATTTGCCACTCTATACAATTTTTAATCATTTTTTTGCCACTTTGGAACTTTTAACCCATTTTCTATTTTTTAGGCCAATTATATGCACCGAAAGTTACCAAAATGCCCCCACCACTCCCCTCCTCTCCTCCCGCACTCGCTTCTCTCATCCCCTCGCTCCAACTCTGTGCCGCGCGACGCTAAGGACGCTGGCGACCACGGCAAGGCCGGAGCATGCGACGACAGAGGATAGGAACGCACGGCTCAACCGCGCCGCCACCATCTCCTCAGTGCGACCAAGCAAGGGCACGGAGCCGAAACATCAACCAAGCATCAAAACAACACAACTAAAATGAATCAAGTCAAAACTTGAAGAATGTAAATAATGTATGGGTTAGGGAGAGAGGGACCCAAGGCGGGTCAGCACACGGCAGTGCACAGCGGAGGAGCTCACGGGCACGGTTGAGCTGGAGGTGAGCCCGAGTGAGCGCGAGCTTGGGAGGCGCAGGTCGAGCCGAGGCTCCAGCGCCGGATGGCTGCCGATCTGGCGGCGCAGAGGCGCTCGAGCCGACGGGGACCGGCGGCGCGGCCGGCGAGCCGTGGCGCCGAGACGCGAAGAGCCAGAGGGGAGCAGCTGGTCGGCCGGTGGCGCACGAGCGAGCAGTGAGGATGCGAGCCGGCAGGGCGGCAGAAGCCGAGGGTGACTACTGTAGGCGAACCAAGGAGGGGGCGCCATGGAGAAGGGGAGAGGAAGAAGGAGTTGGGGAAGAGAGCAAATGAGATTAGGGCAATGGGGTGTCACACGGTTGGAAGGAAATAGGAAGGGGCATTCCGGTCTTTTCACCGCCTAAAAATAGAAAATGAGTTAAAAGTCCAAAGTGGCAAAATGATTGAAAATTGTATAGAGTGGAAAATAAAGGATTACAATCTATAGAGTGGCAAAGGTGAGAACGCTGCTCTATTGAGTGGCAAATTTTAATTGTCCTTTCAAAAACGCTGCCAATCCTATCCGCTTCTAAATGATCTAAAGGCCGACATTGCTACTAATCAATTAATCAACTAATTGGAAGGATCGGATCTACCCTTGTAGAATAGCTTGATGAACGCAGACACCTGCCCGCGATCCTCCCTTCCTTTCTCCCTTCTTCCCTTCCTCTCTTTCTTCTTCTTGGCCAAGCCGCCCCGGTGAGTCGCCTTCCTCCTCCGCTGGCCGACAAAGAACACGGGAGCTCGTGGTCGCGAGGGGCTCCACCGACGAAGGGAGGCGCTGCTGGAGGGGAGGGGCACAATGAACAGTGGAGGTGGCGGCCAAAGCAAAGGAGAGGGTGGGAGGGGTGGCGGCTAGGGTTTTGGGGGAGGGTGGCGCCTGCCCCCCCCCTTGGCCGGCCACCACAAGGCCAACAGGGCCACGGTCCAGGCCCAGGTTGCCCAACTTTAGCAGAAAACCCCTCCTCTAATTGATGTTCAAGCTATTCTATATTTGGTCCTTCTCCTAATTCAATAATTGTCTCCCAGATAATCATTCGAATAATTTTGGGATATTACATAAGATAAGGATTTGTGATTCATTGCTAATGTTCATAAAGAGATTTATTATCCTTATTGGTTGGATTTGAGGTTATGTTTTTATTACTATTGTACTTTGCTGAGTCGTGGACTCACTCTTGCTATGTTGTGCTTTCTAGGTACCTCTCGAGGCAAATGCGACATGCATGGGAAGGGGTAGACTTGTCGCACATCATGAATACACACACCATGACAAATAAAATAGATCATTTATTTAAACGTTGAATTCATAATGACATCTTTAGATTCAATTTGTGGCCATCCTTCGTGGTGGTTGTTCTATTCAGATTCACGGATGTTCTATTGATGTTCTTAAACATCCGTTATTTGGGTTCCTTTAATTCAATTTGATGGATTAAGATGATTGATTGGATTATGCTATCATCCTCGTAGTTTTGCATTCTAGGCTATATGTTGAGCTCAGTGTTACACTGGTTATTTCCGTAAGACCGAGGCCTTCTGGTCTTATGGAAATAACTCTGGGCCTCCAAAGAAATGAATTCCAAATTAACTCCATCTAAGAGAGAATTCAAAAACAGCGGATATGTGTCCGTGTTGGCTCCCAAGATCAGTGACCAACACATCCATACCCTTAACAACATTAATCACAAGTCATACAAGGCATACATCGACAATACATAATGGCATACAACATAATAGCTAAAGTCTACAACTATTACAACGGCCGACCGGCCAAATTCAATTAAGAACATTAAGTAGCAAATGGAAGTAAGAAAAATAAACAAAAGATCCAAAGAATGGTGTGCCCTATAACCCAAAGTAACCGATCGAGTTAAAGAACAACATTATTCGTTAGCGCCGCCTACATCGACGTTAACTAACTCATCGCATAGTATCATCCTCACTTGAATAAGCAGAGCCAGTTGAGGACAATTGTACTCATAAGTCTTACACAAATTAAAAGTATTTATGCTAGAGGATATTCAAAGGATGACTTTAGTGGTGTGGATATCATGGGGATATGCTCATAATCTTAGGATGATGTGACAATTGGCAATGGCGTTGAAGGTTTGCGAAAACACGAAGCTTTCGCAGTTCGCCACAGTCCAGCGGTCCGACGCCTTAGTGGCGCGCCGACCGCCATGCCTTGGGTGAATTAGATCGCGGTCCGACCGCCGATGAGCGTCCGACCGGTTAGGGCGGTCCGACCGCGCCCGATGAGCGGTCCGACCGGCCATATAAGTGGCATTGGATTTTGAGTTGGGCCAAAATAGAGGTGTAGGCAAGTGAGGAGTTTCACCGCACTTGGTCTCATAATTTTTGAGCCTCCACAAAAGTTCTATTCGCTTTAAATTTCCGAGAGGTTGCGGATTTCGAGTTGAAATTTTGGCTAAGTCCTCGGTGGCGGTCGACCGCCTTCGCTGGCGCCGATCGTAAGGCCGACCGCCAAGGGTGGCGGTCCGACCGTTTTCACTTAACTCGCCGCCCGTGGCGCGGCGATGGTTGCTTGTTAGGTCAATCTCATGGGTTTCATTGCATATGTGTTGCATAATGCATGTTTTGACTAACGGGTCAAGTTGTGAAGAACTTGTTCCGGCTTCGATTTGCTTGTCTATTGTTGTGCAAAGTTGCTTGGTGGTCAACGACGGTCAATGGCGAGGACGATCGGACTAGGCTTGAGAGCCGAGGTTCGTAACGATCGACGATGCCGTGAAGTCATTGGACTCAAGTATGGTGCAAGATGGACAAAGGTGACCGAACGGCGCTTGGTGCGATCGTTGGATCTGCGCGCGGGCCTGCAAGTGCCATGGTGGTTTCGGTGGGAGCCGATGGGAGAGACTTGCCGACATGATGAGAGCGTTGGATCAACCTACACGTGGTGGAGCGCGAGTGCTTCGCACATCTGACTCGGTCTTCTGAGAAGGACCAGTACACTTTGATATGTCAAAGACGATTCTTAGAATACGCTTCGACGCCACCTTATGCGCAGTCCGCTCGTCGTTTTGCAGGCCCGCTGCGTGGTGGGCTAGCCGATGCGTCGTAGAAGAAGTATTAAGTGCTTTAGTATTTCGAAATGCTTTTTCTGTAATCGTTAAATCAATTAAACTTGTAAAATGCATAACTAATTCAATTTTTATCCAAACTGCATGAAACCGTCGTTTAATTTTCATTTTAAATGTACTATTTACTAAAATGAGTTTCAACCTTGTATCTGTAGCAAAAATCTGTTAATTAATTTAATGTTGTAAATCGTAATCTCCAAATTAGAAAATGCATATCTCTTTCAATAATTGTCCAAATACAGAAACCCAATTCGTAAATTTCATTTTCAGTATACTAACTATTAGGATAGGTTTTACACACTGTTTCTGTTCATGAAAATTTGTTAAGTAATTAACTAGTGGCATGTTGTGTTTTTAGCTTAGAAAATTCATAGAAAATTATTAATAACTTAAAATAATTTGTTCTCTGTTTCTAAAATTTTGTTATATCATGCTTAGGTTGCTGTGTGAGTTTTGGCTTGTTTTGATGTTGTTGTATGTTTGAGTTTTGTCGGTGTTATTCGTCTTATTTGTCGTTATGTTCGATCGTTAGGCTCGATATTTGCGCAACCCTAAGAACGATCCTCCGCAAGATATTGAGCAACAAAGATCCAGCAAGCGCTTTGATCATATTTATCCAGTATTTTAAAGTCTAATATTTTGTTTCACTGTATGTATGCATCGCTTAATTTGTGTTAAATTGATTAGTTAAATCCGTAGTGCATATCCCGAAAAAAATATTGATCTCTACTACGAGCCTAGGTTATTTGCTGTGATTAGAGGTCATGGATGATCTCTTGTCACTTAGTAGATCCGGTCAACTTGCTTAGACATGCTTAGCTATCGGTAGAATCAAGTGTTATCGACTTTAGTCGGTAACCTTGATCACACAAAATCTACTATAACTTTATGTTTCAGCATTTTGCTATGTTTAATTGCAAAACTAAAACTGAAAACCAAAAATGATTTAGACTTGGGCACAACGGTATGATTGGTGTGATCGTTGTGTGATCGAATGGTGCCCGAGTCAACAAGGACCGAACATCTTGTTACACGAACCAAGCATTTTGCGTGCTAACCACACTAGAGTATATGGGACCTCTCTTGACCTAGTACTTTGGCGTGTATTGGCTCCGGTCGCAGGAGTCGCAGGAGGATGGAGGTGGGAGCATGGTAGTTGTCCGAAAAGCTTTATCCCGAGTGGGTAGTTGTCTTTTCGGCTTTACCATGTAAGCGTATGGATTTCTATCCATACAGCGGCTCGTAGTTAATACACAATATTGGAAAAAGTCTCGTAGGACTTAGTCATGCTTGCATACCTTCGAAGTGTGCTTTGGCTTAAAGGCTCCAAGTGTGGGTACATTGGTACACCCTCAGGGTTCAAACTATTCGAATAGCCTCGCCCTAGGTTATGGACACGCTTGGCAAGGTCTTCCAAGAGTTAGACTACAACATTTAAATTAAAACTTGATGGGTGGTACGAACTGGGATTCGTTATTGTTGTGGTGACTATTGGGATAGTCACTTCTAGGATGTTTTTACTTACCCTTTGTTATTATTACTTTTCTGCTATTTCAATCTTAAAAATGAATTGTAAACTTGCCTTCTAAATGTATTATCTTATTGCAAATGAAAATGGGCTTTATGCAAATGAAACATATGACCTCCACAAAACAAGCCTCGCATGTAGTCTATGAACAGTCCGCTAGTTCACACGTCGTCTTGGGTACAAAGACAATCTTTGTACTCGTGCTTTGCTTAATGTTTTGTTGCGAGGAAGAAGGTGAGCCTCGGGTCCTCACTCGTGAGCTATGTTGCCGCTTCTGGACGACTAGACTTGGCGGTCGGTCGATGCCTTGTGGGTTGAAGGCACGTGATTGGCTTTGTTTATAGCCATCTTATGGCGCTTTTGCTTCATGCTCTTCGTTGTTATTCTGTATCTTGTGGCCGATCGGCCATTGTCCGTAATATCTCTACTATTTGTTTATCTTCCGCTTGTAGTGTGATGTTTGGACTCTATGTTTGGAATGGAGTTGATGTCTAATTTTGTACCGGGTGTGTATACTGCTCGAAGTATACATATCTCGAGGATCGCTTTATTTGATTTGTGATGCTAGGACCGTGGTTGGTTAAGCATTACAAGTCAAATAAACTGGGTCCTCACAAAGTTGGTATCGAGCCATTCGACCGTATAACCCAAGCATAGTCGTCCTTAGGATATTTTGAAAGTCTTATCTTCAAATTATAAAAGGTTTATGAAAACCTAGTGATTCTCGATTTTATTCCTTACCTATCTTAGCTTTCTACTCTCACCTTACTCTAATTTGAGTTTTGAGAACTTGGTTTCTCTCTTCCCTTTTCAAAGGTAGTTACTTATCCGATGGAATTAGTTTTGGGAGAACTATGGAAGATCGTGGGAATAATAGGTAAGGTGTTAAGTGAGTAGTTATGCGTCGATTTTTGCGTTGATCTTTATCCCGCCTTGTGTTTGTTTCTTGACCGCTTTCATGAATTTTGGGTTTTCTTGCTCTTAAATTTGTTACTAACTTGTCTTAGTAAAACAGATGGCGGAGACGCGTGGCGTCAAGGTGGTCATGATGAGGAGCTTCCTCCTCCGACCATGGTGAGGTTCTCGCCGATCGAGCGAAACCGCATGGATCGACGCGCATCCGGAGGTTATTGCTAGGAATACTCCACTCGCCGGTGGTGGCGCCACCGACTCGCGGGGACTTGCGAGTTCCTCCGAGCAGCCGCCGACTTACTCCCGCCCGAGGACCCTCTCGATGCGGATGATTGGTCGCGCATGGTTGAGCGGAAGCTCAACATAGCTCGATGCCGTGCACAGACAAGGCACTTTCGCCCCACCGCTTGAGGGCGCAGACTCATGGTGGGAGAACTATCTCGCCATGCAGCCCGCGGCCATGTGGTCGCGGGAAGAATTCAGATCGACTTTCCGGGCCCACATCCCCGATGGCCGATGAAGTCAAGAAAAGGAGTTTCTCGCGCTGCAGGGCGCAAGTGCCGTGACGAGTATCTATACGAGTTTAATCACTTGGCTCGTTATGCTCGGTGAGGTGGCCTCGATGAGGCTAAGCAGAAAGTTTATGGATGGCTTGTCCGAGGAGCTGCGGACAAGCTATCTATTGTGACTTCTCGACTTTCGTGCCTTGGTAGATAAGGCCATTGTTGTCGAGCATAAGGCAAAGGCGGCGAGTCCAGCGCAAATGGGAGGCGCATCGTCTACTCACACCACTCATTCGTCCTCGGTGCAGCACTCGATGGTCGCTTCTTTGCTCCACCGCGAGACCATCTCGCACCAGCCTCGTCCACCGCAGCCGTGTTTCACCCGTGCGCCGCGATCCAACAGAGCGGCCTCCGCAATCCGGGGCCGAGGTTACTTGTTTCGCCACAACAAGGGCCATTACGCGAATGCCCGCCTCGAGTGTTGCAGAGCCCTCGCCCTAATGGAGGACGCGGCAGGAGTGGTCACCCACCACGAAGATTATCCGAAGACCGAGTGCGAGTAGCGGTCGAGTCAACCACCTTTCACCGAGGAGGCTCGAGGCGCGGATGTCGTGATTGGTACACTTCTTGTCAATTCTCGCCCCGCTGCAGATTATTTGATTCAGAGCATCGCATTCTTTTATTTCAAGATCATTTGCTGCTGCTAGTGGTCTTCACGTGTTCCTTTGAAGTTCCTTTGCTCATCCGCTCTCCGGTCGGAAATGAGAGCCGATTTACGATGTCGGGATGTTCCTATCATAGTTGAAGGAGTGGGATTTTTGGCAAATCTCATTCCGCTCTTCAATGAGTCCGATGTGATTCTTGGCATGGATTGGTTGTCCCAACACTTGGGGCAAATCGATTGTGCCAGAAGATTGTCTATCTTACCACCCTTAAGCGAGCGGTCGGATTTAGCCAGCCTCGTGGTCCGCATCTTTGTGCATTAGAAGCGTGCCACCTTGCAAATTCAAGATGTTCCCATAGTATCTGACTTTGTGGATGTCTTTCCGAAGATTTGCCGGATGCCTCGGCTCGAGATCCGAGTTTGTCATCGAAGTTGCGCGTACCGCTCCGATTTCAAGGCGCCGATCGGATGCCTCCCAATGAGCTAGAAGAATTGAAGAAGCGACGTGAGCTCCAAGCAAAGGGTTTCATCCGTCCCAGCCATCTCCTTGGGGTTGTCGTGATCTTTGTGAAGAAGAAGGACAAGACTTTGCGCATGTGTGTTGATTACCGTCCTCTCAATGAAGTGACGGTGAAGAACAAATATCCTCTGCCCGCATTGATGATCTTTTGACCGTTGTCCGGAGCTCGTGTGTTCTCCAAGATTGATCTCAGATCGGGCTATCATCAAGTCCGGATCGTACGAGGATATTCAAGACGGCTTCACTACTCGTTATGGCATCGATTGAGTACACGTCATGTCTTTTGGTTTGACCAATGCTCCAGCGTTGTTCATGAACCTTATGAATTCGTATTCATGGAGTATTTGGACAAATTTGTGGTGGTCTTTATTGATGACATTCTTATCTATTCCAAGACAAGCGAGCATGCGAGCATCTAAAGATTGTTTTGGGCAAGTTATGGAGCATCACCGATGCAAAGTTCAAGAATGTGAGTTCGTTGAAGGAAGTGGCATTCTTGGGCCATGTTCTTTCACCGAGGCATAGTGTGGATCCAAAAGTCACGATGTTCTATCTTGGGGCCACCAAGTCGATCCACGATGTGCGGAGTTTTCTTGGTTTAGCTGGCTACTATCGCCGCTTTATCGAGAACTTCTCCAAGATCGCAGCCGATGACTGAATTGCTCAAGAAGGACAAGAAGTTTGTGTGGTCCTGCTTGAGAGAGCTTGGAGCTCAAACAGCGATTGACTTCACTCCAGTCCTTACTCTTCCGATATCCACAAGAGCTTCGATATTTATTGCGATGCCTCTCGTCGGGACTCGGGTGTGTTCTTATGCAGAAGGCAAAGCGCTTGCCTATGCATCTAGGCATGAGGCCTCATGAGCTTAACTATCCCACCCATGATTTAGAGCTTGCTGCGTGGTTCATGCACTCAAGATTTGGCGGCATTATCGATCGGAATCGTATGAGGTGTATTCCGATCACAAGAGTTTGAAATACTTATTCACTCGCCGGATCTGAACCTCAAGCAGAGGAGATGGCTAGAATTGATCAAAGATTATGATATGGGTATTCAAGATCATCCGGTAAGGCCAATGTGGTTGCCGATGCACTTAGCCGAAAGGTGTATTGCAATACTTTGATGATCCAAGAGCAACTCTGCACTACTTGCAATTTCACTCTCAACTTGGGTTTGGTTGAGCACGGTTCCTCATCGCCTGACAGCAACCAACCTTGGTGGATCAAATCAAGTCAAGACAGAATCGATGTTGGTGTGGGCAAAATCAAGCGTAACATCGGGATGGTTCACTAAATGCTTTACGTAAGATGAGCACGGTGTTGTGTGGTTTGGGCAAGCTCGTGGTCCCAAAGGTCCCGAGTTGCGGATTTGATTCTTCAGAGGCCCATGATTCGCCTTTGTCCATCCATCCCGGGCTACCAAAATGTACCAAGATCTCGCGAGATTCGTGGACTCGCATGAAGCGAGATTGCCAGTTCGTTGGTGTGACATATGTCTTGTCGTGTCAAGGTCGAGCATCAACGCCCCAGTCTTCTTCACCTTGCCCATACCGCAGTGGAAGTGGGATTCGTAGGCATGGATTTCATCACCGGCTGCCCGCCATCTAAGGGAAATGACGCCATTTGGGTTGTCATTGACAGCTAACTAAAGTGGCGCATTTCCTTCCGGCAAGAGTCACCCGTGTGGAACCTCTAGCCGAGCTCTATGTATCAAAGATTGTGAGCTTGCATGGTGTACCCAAGACGATTGTGTCGACGTGGGCGTTGTTTACCTCTCGGTTTTGGCATAGTCGCAGGAGGCCATGGGAACTCGTCTTACTTTCAAGACGGCCTATCATCCTCGATCGATGGTCGACGAGCGCCAATCGGTGCTTGAAGATATGCTCGTGCTTGTGTTCTTTCCTATGGGAAGAATTGGGAGAAGTGCCTACCACTTGCCGAGTTCTCTTACAACAACAGCTTCAGCTAGTCTCGTGATGGCACCATTTGCAACTTTGTATGGACGGCGATGCACGTTGAACGGTCGAATCGTGAAAGGCGCTTCTTGGCCCGATTCCATCAATGAGGACCGAAAGTCAAGTGCGCTTGATTCGTGAGCACTTGCGCGTAGCTCACCGAGCGTAAGAGCTATGCGGCGGCGTCGCGTGAGTGAGTTTCCCCAATGACTTTGTGTATCTCAAAGTCTCACCTCAAGGGACATCGCCGTTGTGTCAAGGGCAACCGCTCTCGGATGTCGGACCCTACCGCATCATCGCGAGTGGAGCGTTGCTTACAAGTTAGACTTGCCGGCTACACTTGAGGGGTGCATGATGTTTTCCATGTCGCAATTGAAGAAGTGCCTCCGTGTTCCGTTGAGGAAACACCATTGGAAAATATTGATGTGCAGGAAGATCTGTCTTATCGTGGAGCGTCCGCTCGTATCCTCGATGAAGTCGAACGCAGAACAAGGAACCGTGTGATCAAGTTCCTTAAAGTTCAGGGTCGAACCACTCCGAGGATGAAGCCACTTGGGAGCGGGAAGATCGCCTCCGAGCAGACACCGCCCTTCTTCTCCAGTGATCGTAATCTCGGCGAGATTCCTGTAGGGGAGATTTGTAACACCTAACTTAGGGTTTGTATTTCAAATGTAAATTTTGAGGGAAATAAAACTTTTGTTGTCTCTTCAAATCATTTGAAAGTTTCTACATTTTTCCTAGCAATTTCCATTTTCTAGAATTAAATTCTTGTGAATGGAGGTTGTTGTCAAGAAATTCTTAGCTTTCAAACTTGTGATCATCCTCTGAAATTATTTTTCCTACCATCTTGATCATCCTATCTACCTCCTGAATTATTTCACAATTTTTAGATTTTGTTTGCTATTTCAAATGGCCAAGTCAACTCTGTTTGAAATCTGGTCAAACTCCTCAGCAGAGCTTGTGAATTTTCTCTAGAACAATGCAATGCATAAAAGTTCTGGAAAAATTATACAAGGTTGTCCTCTGTCCCTAGTAGCTACCATAAAATTTCTGAAATTTGTGGAGCTCAGGAGCTACCTCTAAAAATTCCCAAACCTTCTCTGTCTTTTAAATCAAATTCTAAAAGTACTGCTCTTCGCCCGAACCTTCAGCTCGAGTCGACTCGCACTTGGTTCGGTCGCGCAACTAATCGCACCGCCGAGTCCAATTGATCGCGACCGTCCGATGCAAATCGAACGATCCACGCGCGCGCGCAACCGACTGTCCGAATGCATACATCGATCTCACCGCCCATCGGATCCAACGGCCGACACGCTTCGATCAAATCAAACCACCGTTCGCACCGCTTTGTGAGTCACCGACGGTGGACCCACTTGTCGCCTTCGCCTCGCTCCCTCGCTCTCACCGGAGCGCACCGGCGATCACGCATGTGTGCCACGACTGCCGTCCGCCACCTATTTGCCCTCGTGTTCGTCGTGGAGCATCGCGAGCTTTATAACCTCACCGCACTCACTCATTCATCGCTTCTTCGCCTTCACTTTCTCCGCCGCTCGCTTTTGCGCGAAGAGGGCGTAGTAGCGCCGCTGTTAGCGCCGCTTGATCCCGCAACCACACCGCCGTGATCCACGCCGACGCCGCCCATTTTGCCCAACCCGGTCCTCGGGCGCCCAGCGATCACCGGGCGGTATCGCTGCTCCGCCTCCGGCTATGCGGCGGTCCGCGAGCTTGCTAGTTCTCGTGAGTCTCTAACCTCGCACTTGGTCCTCGTGATCGCAATCCTCCTCTGAGTCCTAACGGTGGGCTCGTTGCTTCGTGCATCGTGAAGTCGGCGGTGTTTCTTCCCGCGCACGTGTTCGCCGCCGTGGCAATTCCGCGCCTCGACCTTCTTCTTCGACTTTGTCTTGTGCTTATTGCTCTCGAGTCGAGGCGATCCGTGGCGCAACTTCTGGCGCCGAAGTCGGGCGCCTCGCGAGCCGTAGCTTCTCCGGCCGCCGCGTGGCCCATCTCCCACATTGGCCTCGCTACCCGCATCAAGTTCGTGGAGCCGCTGTGCACCGCATGCGCATCCCCGAGCTCGTGAAGTCAGCCTATTCCGATCCCCACTTACCGCCGCGCCGCTGCAGTGGGAACCCTCGCCGAGCCGCCTGAGAGCAAGGTCTAATCTCTTCTAAGCTCTAATCGCCTTTTAGTTTGTATCTCCTTCCGGGCCCTTGCCGTTAATCACGCGAAATCGCTTAATCCAACCGCTGCATTTCACTTGTGTCCCCGCCATGTGGGCCCTATGTCGCCGCTTGGGGTTGTGTAGCGTTATTAATGCGCTTCCGCTGGCAGTTTCTGCGGAGTATGTTGAAGTACACTTTGATATGTCAAAGACGCGTTCTAGAATACTTCGACGCCACCTTATGCGCGGCAGTCCCGCCTGGCCGTTGTTGCGCGCCCGCTGTCGCTGGCCGCTAGCCGTAAGCGCCGGTAGAAGAAGTATTATAGTGCTTTAGTATTTCAAATGTTTGTTGTAATCAATAAATCAATTAAACTGTGTAAAATGCATAACTAATTCAATTTTTATCCAAATCGCGTGAAACCAAAGGTTGTTAACTTTCATTTTAAATGTACTATTTACTAAAATGAGTTTCAACCTTGTATCTGTAAGCAAAATCTGTTAATTAATTTAATGTTGTAAATCATAATCTCCAAATTAGAAAATGCATATCTCTTTCAATAATTGTCCAAATACAAGAAACCCACTTCAGAAAATTTCATTTTCAGTGATACTAACTATTAGGATAGGTTTTGCATTAATCGTTTCTGTTCATGAAAATTTGTTAAGTAATTAACTAGTGGCATGTTGTGTTTTTAGCTTAGAAAATTCATAGAAAATTCTTAATAACTCAAAATGATTTGTTCTCTGTTTCTTAAATTTTGGTTATATCATGCTTGAAGCTATTGTGAAAAGTTTAGTGTGTTTTGTTGTTGTTGTATTGTTTGAGTTTGTCTCGTGTTATTCGCTCTATTTGTCGTTATGTTCGATCGTTAGGTTTCGGATATTTATGGCGAATCCTGAGGACGCATCAGCTTGATCATATTTATCCCAAGAGATTAAAGTCTAATATTTTGTTTCAAATTGTATGTATGCATCGCTTAATTTGTGTTAAATTGACTAGTTAAACTGTAGAATCTTATATCCTGTAGACAAAATATTGATCTCTACTACTCGAGCCTAGGTTATTTGTGCGGGATTAGAGGTCTTGGATGATCTCCTGTCACTTAGTAGATCCGGTCAACTTGTTTAGACATGCTTAGCTATCGTGAGAATCAAGGGCTTATCGATTTTGAAGTCAGAACCTTGATCACACAAAATCTACTATAACTTTATGTTTCAAAGATTTTTGCTATGTTTAATTGCAAAACTAAAATCAAAACCAAAATGATTTAGACTTGGGCACAACCAGATGATTGGTGTGATCCTCTGTGGATCGACGGAAGCCTAGTCAACAAGGACCGAACATCTTGTTACATCGAACCAAGCATTTTGGCGGTTAACCACTCAGAGTATAAGGGACCTCTCTGACCTAGTACTTTGCGTGTATTGGCCCGGTCGCAGTGGAGGTCGCAGGAGGGATGGAGGTGGGAGATGGTAGTTGTCCCAAAGCTTTATCCCGAGCGGGTAGTTGTCTTTTCTTGCTTTACTTCATGTAAGCGCGTATGGATTTTATCCATACGAGCTGCTCGGGGAGTTAATACACACATATTGGAAAAGTCTCAGAGGACTTAGTCAAGCGCTCGCATACCTTCTAAGTGCGCTTTGGCTTAAAGGCGTCCAAGTGTGGGTACATTGGTACACCCTCGCAGGTTCAAACTATTCGAATAGCCCCTGGTTCTAGGTTATGGACACGCTGGCAAGGTCTTCCAAGAGTTAGACTACAACATTTAAATTAAAACTTGTTGGTGGTACGAATCTGGGATTCGTGTTATGTTGTTGCGCGTGACTATTGGGATAGTCACTTCTAGGATGTTTTTACTTTACTTTTTGTTATTACTACTTAATCGCTATTTCAATCTTAAAAATGAATTGTAAACTGGCTTTCTAAATGTATTATCTTATTGCAAATGAAAATGGGCTTTATGTAAATGAAACATATGACTCTCCACAAACAAGCCTGCATGTAGTCTATGAACAAAGTCTGCATAGTTCACACGCTGTTTTGGCGTACAAAGACAATCTTTGTACTGTGTGCTTTGCTTAATGTTTTGTTGCAGAGGAAGAAGGTGAGCCTCGTGGTCCTCACTTCGTGAGTCAGTGTTGCCGCTTCTGGACGACTAGACTTGGCGGTCCTGGCCGATGCCTTGTGGTTGAAGGCACGCCATTGGCTTTGTTTATAGCCATCTTATGGCGCTTTTGCCGCTCCATTGTTCGCTCTTATTTGTGTATCTTGTGCGCCAAGCCATTGTCCTGTATTATTCTCTACTATTTGTTTATCTTCCGCTTGTAGTGTGATGTTTGGACTTCTATGTTTGGAATGGAGTTGATGTCTAATTTTGTACTGGGTGTGTATACTGGCTCGAAGTATACATATCTCTGAGGATCGCTTTATTTGAATTGTGATGCTTGGACCATGTGGTTGGTTGCATTACAAGTCGATAAATCAGGTCCTCACAGTGGCGCCTCCCTTGGCCTCCACCACAAGGCCAACAGGCCACGGTCCGTGCCCAAAGTTGCCCAACTTTAGCGAAAACCCTCCTCTAATTGATGTTCAAGCTATTCTATATTTGGTCCTTCTCCTAATTGCCAAGGGTGGCGGTCGACCGGTTTTCACTTAACTCGTCGGCCCGTGTGGCGGCGATGGTTGCTGTTAGGTCAATCTCATGGGTTTCATTGCATATGTGTTGCATGATGCATGTTTTGACTAACGTGGGTCAAGTTGTGAAGAACTTGTTCCGGTTTCGATTTGCTTGTCTATTGTTGTGCGAGGTTGCTTGGTGGTCAGCGACGGTCAATGGCGAGGACGATCGGGACTAGGCTTGGAGAGCTGAGGTTGAAACGATCGGCGATGCCGGGTGAAGTCATTAGACTCAAGTATGGTGCAAGATGGACAAAGGTGACCGAGCAGGCGGTTCGGTGCGGCCGGTTGGATCAAGCGGCGCGGGGTGGTGCAAGTGCCATGGTGGTTTCGGTGGGGCCGGATGGGAGAGACTTGCCGACATGATGAGGCGTTGGATCAACCTACGTGGCGGAGCAGCGAGTGCCGCTGTCTGGACTCGGTCTTGGGAGAAGGACCGAGAAGGGTATTTTGGTAATCTTACCAAATACCGTCTTAGTGACCTTTGCTAACCAGCGGCGCAAGGCGGTGCGTGGAGAAGCGGATTAGGTCAAGAGGAGATGAAGACGACGCTTTAAAATGCGTGCGTGTGTGACCCGTTTGTTTTGGCCCTTGGGGAGCCCATTATGGAAACTCTTCTAGAAGGTCTAGGCCTCCACTATAAATAGAGGAGGAGGTGGCTGCACCCTCAACCCTTTCATTACTTGAAAATCCTAGTTTTTGCTTGTGTGCTTAGGGAGTTGATAGTTGGAGGTTAGGTTTCTAGAGAGTTGGATTTGATTCGTGCTCATGTATTGAGTCTTTGTCCTCCATTGATGGAGTGGCTGTAAACCAATACCATATCAAATCAATCCAAAGAAAGTTCTCTCAAAGATGAGTTCATTTGCATTCTTTCTCTCTATTTGGTGATTTTGAGTCTTTCTTTGATCCATGAGTTTTGGTTGGTTTCTTGCTATGATCTAACTTGCTGCAACATGTGGAAACCCATCTAGGGTCATCTTGGTCATCAATCACCCACGAGCAAGTTTCTAGATCATATTTCGTTCTTGACTTCGGTTTTGACCCACCTTCACTCAAACGGAAAAGGTCTGAACTTTGGCAAGGATCTTCACGATCGTTGCTTGGAATAGGTTCCTGACATCCTTAGGAAGGTGTGTGTCAAGTTTCACGAAGTTTGGGCGCACGAATCAAAAGTTAGATCAATTTGCGTTTTGGTTTTTGGCCGATTTCACTATTCATTGGCACGGAGGTGCGATAGCCATGTATTGAGAGGTCAGACCGATTTCCAAAGGTGAGACCGATTTCTAGTTGGAGGTCAGACCGCCCAACTCATTTAGGTTTTGAGTTTTTATGTTTTTGAAGATTTTGCTTCGGGGTTTTGATTGGATTCAATACAAGTCTTCCGCTGTGCATGATTGATTGATCTTCATAGCTTTCATAGCTATTGGAGTGAGATTCATATTGAATTCAATTAGGGAGAAAAAGAGATCGTGCTCCTATTCACCCCCCCCCCCCTCTAGTCGCCTTTTCGGTCCAACAAGTGGCTAAGTTTTGCAGAAAATGCAACAATTTTTCCCTACCTACACATACTAGATTTCAATTGCCATTTTTAAAACAGATTTTACACAAAAAGTAACCATGTAACATAGATATACAATAATAAACAATTAGATCAAATAAATACCAAAGTGGCAGCCCACTTTGAAAACTAAAGTGCATGAATACTCGTTCATGTTGATACTAAGTTATAACCATGTCAATTTTAATTTAAAGTCTAACAATAATGACTCCCAAATTCAAGCGGTCGTCTATTGAGATAAGTCTCTCTTGCGAGATGAACCCCAAACTTAGTACAAATGATTGATAGCGTTTGCTAAACGGGCTTGCAAGTTGTGTTGGAGATACCGATACAATGTAAATAAAGAAAAATAGTGCTCCCATGCACATTATAGAAAATTGCATCGGATCCTACGAACAGATGATCGAACACAAATGTCCTCACACCACCTAGGACTTAACCCAATAAAACCCTCCCCTTACTCGACCAAACGGCTCCCAACCCATGTGTGGTAGCACGAATTTTACTTGAATTAACGACATCACCAAAGTTCGGTCCTTGTTGGTCCGGACAAGACAACCACAAAACACGAGTCTCGTGCATAACAACATCCACACTAACAACAACTTGTCCAGACCCAAATCACTTTTGAAATAAAAATGTTTAACTTAAAAAACAGATACGATGATCCGGATAAAAATGAGGATAGGAAAGTTTTGTATCTCCCATGATTGACTTTACCCTTCAATCGATCTAACACAAAACTAGACTCACATGGATAAGCAACCCATATATATAATATACATTTCACACAACCTAACTTAAGCATATATGTACTGGGTTAATCAAGGATAACATCATGAATAGGACATAACTAGCTACACATAACAAAATATCGACATAAAAAATAGCATGCCAACAATATCATTGCATTTCAATTAACTAACTTACCAAAACTGGGATCAACATGATACAAATAAAGTTCAAATGATGCTTGCCTTGCTGGAATTCAAGTTGTTCGCTCGGTGAAGTACTCATTTATGTCGGGCACTTGGATTCAAGGAAAAACGACACGAATAAATACAGAGAAAACCAAAAATGAAATTGCTCAAAAATGCATGAAATTTCTACAGTAGCTAGATGATGATTTTAGATGAATTCAGGTTCAAAAATTATTTCATTTGGAGTTCATATGTGCATGTTATAGCCTTTGGAAAGTAGAAATGTAGAAAAATCCTAGAAAATTGTAATATATCACTATTCATCTTATGTAATTACTTTGGTGAAAATTTCCAGAACAGCTAAGGAGATAAATTTTACATGGCATGAAACATAATAAAAAGTTATGATAAACAAAAATTAAATCATCCCATTTGGAGTTTAGATGGATTTTCTATGAATTTTTGAAGTTAATTTCACTTTCTAGTGTAAAAATAATGCTTTACCGAATGTAATTCCAACCTGAAATTTTCTGAGACAATAACATGTTCAAAAAATTATACCATGGTGAAGTACATTAAAAATGCAAGCTAACAAAATTAGTTTCACTCCGTTTGGAGTTAAAATGAATTAGTTATGACTTTTCCAAGTTAAAAGCATTTTCTAGTGTAACAGTAATTCGGTTTTTGGATCAATTTCCATCAACTATATTTTCTAGGACAGAAACATATTTCAAACCTATTCCAAATTAAAATACATTAAGAATGAAAATTATCCATATTGGTTTCACTGGATTTGGAGTCAATTTGAATTAGTTATGAATTTTCGAAGTTATTTTATTTTATAGTGTAACAATATTGGTTTTCCATATTTTCTAACGTTTTTAATAATTTTCCTACCGAAACTCACCTAGCCTTAGTCACTGACAGTGGGGTTCGATGAATAGTGTTGTTTATCATTTGAACTTTGAATTAACCCGAACTGACTAGTGGGGCCTGTAGGTCATATACTTAGTCTTATGAACTCGGTCCACTGGTGGACAAACACAGTGCACAGCGCACTTAAGGGGGACAAGCCCACCTATAAGTGACTCAAAGCCATCATTAAACCCATTAACACGTGATTTCCCACATAGATTACGTATTAATGACTAATGATTGCGATTAACCCCTAATGGCTCGCTACGGAGGCGCGGGACGCTCGACAACGAGCTCCTCGAGCTCGAGTTTGACTCGAGCCCCGCCTGATGTTTTCGGTGCGGCACCAGCCAAGGACATGAATGGGATCCTAATAAGCTTGCGCACCTAATGGAAGTGATGGCGGCGGCTGAGATGCCCTATACCAGCGGCTAGCCGGAGAGTGGCGGCGGTTGACTATGGCCAAAGTTGCATGTCGCAACTCAGTGCGTTTTCAAGTGAAAGAATGCCTGAGAAGCTATACTATGGCTCGATGAAGCTTACCAAAAGGAAGGAATGGCCGGGAGCTCGGTAGCGGCTCAACGTCGATAGTGGCCTCGGTGCACTGGTTCACAAGTGGAAGCCAACTGCACCATGAGACCAACAAAGAAAGGTTGGGAGAGGTCCAGGGGAAGTGAATATGGTGTAGATGTGAGCAATCAAGAAATGGCTAACCAAATCGACAATGGGCTGTGAATAGGGTTTTGGCGAAACTTGGGACAAAATCCAAATTCACCAATTCCTCTACACCAAAGCAAGATTTGATTGAGGATATCTTAATCATTCTATAGGACACGATGTGACATGCAAGATTGATCAAGAAACTCACCCAAGAATAAGATGGCCAAAAAGGATGCCGCTCGGTGCGCGCTCTGGAACCGTCAAGGACACGCTAGTGCTCCTAGTGCTACAAGCAAAAGTAGGAGCTAGCCTTAGCCAAAATGGAGACGGCGACGAAGAACGGAGAGGGACACAAAGTTCAAAGCTTACAGAGAGAAGCCCAAACAAGCTTCCTTTTCCTCGGCCAGAACGAGGAAAAGTGAGGAGGAGGAAGGGGTGTGAGGGGTGTTTATGCCCGGGAAGGTGATGGAGTGGAGGCGGTGTCAAGTGGGGATGCACTAGGGTTGGTTAGTTTGGGCGGTGCAGCCACGGCGTCAACAGCATTTGCAGCATGCGGTGGGCGCGTGGCGATGAAGCTCTACGCGCCAACGGCTCGCTCTCGCGAGGAGGAAGAGGAAACTGACAAATGGGTCAGCCTTGTTAGCGACACCAAGCGGCACGAGCCAGAGTGTGGTTCGGACCAGGTACGGCTAGGCAGCTCGATCGAATCAAGTGACTAGGGTCTAACTTGAGTTAAACAGTGTGGGATGAGTCCAAAGTTTGACTGAGATTTTAAAATCAAACCTCTACTTTGAGCATGTGCTAAAAATAGCAAATAAATTCATAATAATCCAAAATAAATCAGGGAGGTTCCTAGAATTTCCTAGTACTCATATAAATTTTTAAACCTCACTGTTCAAGTTTTATTTGCTTAGTTTAAATTCAAACCTAGAATATGTTGTCGAAATGAGTTTGAATTTTCTGTGGGTTAGGTTAAGTTCCAAAAATTTGGGAAAATATATTAATTCATTATAAATAGTATATTATTTTTTAAAAAATATTTCCTAGAGGTATTTATAAGCATTATTTCTATTTTTTTTTCTTTTTAGTGAGTTGATTTGAGTTATAGATTTAATCTTTGAATGAGATTTTCCAAGTGCAATAATTAATGCAAATGCTTCAAAAACAATAGAGAGATGCATATTAGTTCCATTAATTAAAATGGGGATGTAACAATTGCATCACGAGAGTACAATGCACGGCTGATCGGCCAAATAAAATGACAAGTGTCAAAAGTAGCAAATTATACAGTGGAAGCATAATAAATAAAGTGCAAAAGTCCAACGGTATGCCCATCCAAACCCTCAAGCAACTGACAAGGATAAGTCCTAGAAAGACCCATCCCCTTACCCCCGGTACCGGGACCGAAGAAAACGTCGTCCGACATGTGGTCACCCTTATCCTTTGAACAACAATTTAAGCAAGATTGAGTATATTGCGTACTCAACAAGACTTGTAGTGTATCGCAAAATTTATATATATGCATGGCTAACAAGGGGTGAGGCTCTATGCTACAAGTTTTTTTTAGCATTAAGAAAATTTTATTTGCAATATCAATACATACTATTTTGCAACAGAAGTTTAAAGAGCGGTTAAATAGATAAAGAACAACAAGTAACTTGATAAATAACAAATCATAACCCTCCACGGTTGCGATCAACAACTTATTTTCAGCCATACACATGGCACTCAGTTCAAATGTCATCAAAACCATCCATCCCATCTTTTCCAACAAAACCGTTTTTGTAAAAGTATAGATTGTACCCGATGAGGTGTCACTAAGCATGCTCGTGACCGTGAGCATGACTATTTAAATAGATTTACACTTTGCAGAGGTGTACAACTTTACCCACAACATACGAATTCTTTAGTTTGTCCGTCATCCGTCGATACCACCGCACACAATATGATAGTATGCAGTGTAGAGCACGTATTGAAGCCTTTACATCACCTAGTCCTAACCTTGCACTAGCCCGGCAATGACAACGCTCACTTCAATCTCGGTACCCCCAATCAAAGTGAGTCATTAACCTTTGTATCGAAAGGCTTTGGTCCCAACACCTCGGTGAAGGGAGCCCCTTCGAGCAAGCCTACCCGGTCATGCCCGTACTACTACAGCCTACCAACAAGCACGGCTAGTTTTCGATGATTCAATTAGCTAAGACCATCCCATACTAGCACATATGGTTGCATGCTTAGGCTTAGATATGATTCACCCGCGTTCGGTCCTTAATTGACCCGGGCGAGGATCTCCCCCTATCTACTTGTGAGATACACCTCACACACTCCTCAGGTTATAATATAACTCGCCCGCACCACAAACTAATTTTTTTAATTTTTTATTTTTATACAAACTAACAGAGGTAAACCCCTCTGGACCATCATTTTAAAATCTTCCAAAATCATATTCATCATTTCATCCATTTTCCAATTTTAGTAGCTAAGCATTTGTGTAATGTTACTTTCTAAATACCCAAATTGACATCAACTATTTCCTAAACCATAACCTAATGGCTACAATAGTAAATATACAACCATTTTAAGGAGGATCATGCATTGAATAGGAATATAACTTCCGTTATCCCCAAATATAGTAATTTTAAACACACATACACGCATGCATAATAGATCTTGCAAAAAGAAGTACAATAATTAAAATAGTGGGATCAATATAATCAAAGGAGGTGCTTGCCTTGCTCTGGTATCTTAGAGTATGAGGATGGAGGATCGTCGAAAATTTCATTCGAAGTATCAACGATTATTCAAAAAGAGCCGATAGCAAATTAATTATAGAAACATAATTTCAACCGCAACAAAATCCAAATATGTTTGCTTATTCAGAAAGAGTATGATTTTATATAAATTTAGAAAAAATATTCATTCCATTTAGAGTTCGTATGCAAAAGTTATTAACGTTTTAATTTGTTCCGATTTTGAAAATCCAGAAATTAATAAAAAGTGACATCGAAAGCATATTCTTTGATGTCTACACTTCCTAACAAAGAAAACATATTTTCTGCTGAGTTCTTTTTAGGTCTAGGCATTCTAATAGAGAAAGCGTGGTTTCCTCTAAACTGAAAGCGATTTTTCTTATTTTTCTGAATTTTATTAACTTACATGTGGGGCCTACTTATCAGTGACTTATATGTTCGTTTTCTTGATTTTATTTATAAAATAGAGATGGTCCTACATGTCATAGACTCATTATTTATTAATTAATGGTTAAACCTATTTTGATTTTACTTAACTAACGGCTAGGGTCCACGTGTCAGTCTCTCAGCCTTAAAACACATTTTAAAACAAAAAACAGTGGGTGGTCCCACATGTCAGCGACACATATTCTATAAACATTTTGAATTAGATTTTAGTTAACTTTTCTACTGGTCCCACTTTCCATAGACTCAATAGTTTTAAGCTCTATTAATTAGCGCTAAACATCTCCTAATCACTTGGGCCCACTCGCAGAGAGAGAGCAGCAGGCGAGCGCACGGCAAGTTCGCTGGCAGCGAAGGCAAGCACGGAGAGGCTCGGAGAATTCGCACAATGGGTTCCCTGCTCGACGACGATCCCATCAGGTGGTGGAGGAGGCTGGAGAGATGGACGGAGGCGGCGCTACACTGGCAAGAAGCGGGGAGGTGCCTCAGGTTCGGAATGGTTTTCGCAAATGGAGCATATCGGTGGCGAAAGATGGTGCGCCTTGGCTCTAGGGGGCAACAACGATGCTAAGGTAGTTGCTTGGGGACCAACGGTCACTGGAGCGGCGGAGACACCATCTCCCGCGGCAGCACCATGAGCCGTTACGAGGAACTCTACGCTACGCTAGCTAATCCACTAATCTAATGAGCGCAATAGCTCTATGGGACTACTAGAAACTCACCAAGGTCCTTGATGGCGCTAGGAATGGCGAGCGTGTCAACATTGAACAACGGCAGTGCGAGGAGGCTCATGGTGACGAGCACCACGGCGACGGAGGTGCTACAAGGAGCATCGCATTAGATCGCGACATCCTAGGGATGGTGAAGATGCAAGGAATTGGACCGATACTCACCGGGCTTTGAGGAAGAATGAAAATGGCGGTGGCGGCAGTGAGAGAGAAGGATGACAGTGAAGCTCGGGTTCATTGCGATTCTACCTGCGTTGAGTGAGGGAAATAGATGAAGGAGTGTTGGAACACATGATGATGCACTCGAGAGGGGTTCAAACCATCTAGAGTGGCAAGAATGCAGTGGCTCAGATTGGGTGCATGCCGGAGTCAGGGACGAAAGAGAATGCAATCAAGCTATGGGACTCCCAAAGCTGCATTGAGCAAAGGAGAGGGATGAGTAAGGTGAGAGGCACATGATGACGCACATGTCGTGGGCAAGGAAGCTCTCCTGAGGCTATGGCGGTGGAAGGCTTACTCACCGGCATCGAGAATGACGCTCTTGTTCCTAGTGAAGCAAAGCATGAGAAGCTTTGATTCTTTGTGGGAAGCGAGAGTAGCGAGTCGAGGAGCTCATGACTTGGTGAGGAGCTTAAATGCGGCCGAGAATGGTGCGAGACATGCGGCGAGAAAATGGTGTAGTGTACGGGTTTCCCGCGCTGAGCTTCGGTCATGTTGTTCATGCGAGATAACGGTGCGTCAATGGGGCAGCTAGCATGGGCAATGGTAGGCTGAGGAGACAGGGGTAGGTGAGGCTCTAAACTGTGGGCGCCAGTCGTGTTCCGTGGGAGAGTGGCGGAGTCAGGTGAGGCGGGCTAGCGCGTGGGCGCGAGGTGGATGAAAGGTTCTGACAGGTGGGGCAAGCACGTCAAAGAGAGAGAGCGAGTGCTGGCGTGGGCAAGAGTGAGCACGAGAGGAGATGGGCCGAGTTGGGTTTTGGCCCAAAGGTTCGACAAATATTCAAATTAGGTTTTCGAATTTTTAAACTTGCTGATTGTTGTTTGAATTTCTAAACATAACAAACGGGCTCCAAAAATTTTGAAAATTGTTGTGCAGGCTTCTAGCACAGTTTGGTTCCTTGTGTAAAGTTTTCAGGATTTTATCTATGCTGTGATTTTCTTGAAAATTCTTTCAAGTTGTTGTTTGCATGTAATTTCACTAATTGATTTATGCAAAGGTTCAAAATCATGCTAAAGATAGTTTTCCCACTCATCAACATGCTTAAAATTATTCTTTGATTTATTTTCATTATACTTTCCCAAAATATGGTTTTTGCGGTGTTACGCTATTTAAGCGCAGCCACTCACGTCATTTTCTTCGCGTCGTTCTCCTCTTAGAAGCCCCACATCGTCTTAGCGATTTCGTCTTCATTTCTTTGAATTTCCGCAGAGAAGCTCGCCATACAGAAGTGCTCTGTCGCCCATTTCATCGCATTACGTGGGTATTCGTCTGTTCTGTCACCACTGTTGAGTCCGTCTCACCGCATTCTAGCTGGTGCTCGCCTCGTTGTCCCCGGAAGTTCACCGAACCGTCGTCGCCACCATCTCCATCGTCTTAGGCCGCACCGCCCATCGCCGATCTCCTCGCCGGTGTGTTCCCTTGCCATCCCGTGAGCATCACCCTGTGTCTCCAAGTCTCCTCTTCTAATCCCCACCTCGTTCTAACCTCTCCGTCGCTATAGCGCGTCGCCACCGCCGTCCTTCGTCTCCACCTTCAGCTGTCATCGCCCCGACGCTCTAATCATCCTCTAGCCACCCATCTGTCTCGTCATGTTCCCCATGTCACCACTGAGTCGGTGCTCACCTCTGTTTCCTCTAGGCGCCATCTTGTCGCCATCAATGCCAAGAGCCCATGCCTCCTTACTGCCATCGCCGTCTCGCTGACTCCCTCGCACCCGAAGGATCGCCAAGCACGGGGTCCCATTTTTGCCGTCCACCAACTTCCTCACTATCGTCCACCATTGCCATCATGCACTAGTGCCGCCTGCCACCTCCTCTGTTTTGCTCCCGGCTCAATCTCTCTCTTTCTCTCTCTGTCGTGTGGGTCACCCATGTCAGTGCTTCTCTATATTTCTCTTTCTCTCTTCCACCTCGGTCCCACATGTCAGCCAGCCTCTGTTTCTCTCTCACACTTACAAGTGGGACCCACTTGTCATTATCATTTTCTTTTTCTTTTTTAGCCCAAGGAATATTCCTGGAATATTCTTTTCTCTCTTTCTTTTTCCTTTTCTGGCAAATCTTTCGGGAGTCTTTTCTCCTTCGTTCGAACTTTGATTCGGTATATTCAAGTTCATAAATTTTTCTAAAATCGAGCTCTTTCTTTTAGATCTAGTTTTGTTATTTTTGGATTTTGTTATTTTTGTTTGGATTTATTTTGTTTCATTTGTTTTCTCTTTGCTTTAGACGATTTGTTACAAGGAGCAGGAGCGAGTTTTGAAGATTAAAGTGTGGTAACTGAGCAAAACCAGGGCAAGTCACAATCCATTGATCATATTGAACCTATGTTTTCAAAAGTATCTTGTTTTATATTAAATTGATTGGTACTTTTATACCAACTACTTTCGGGAGTAGTTAATCACCTATTTGTCATTATGCCACCATTGATTATTTGAATACCATAAATTATTTGTCACCATAGGATGGTCATTACTAGTTGAACATATTTGTATCACCAATATGGGTTATCGTATAGATGCTTAGTCATGCTTAGTTATGATGGGATCATGTCACATGTTCAATAATAATAATTTGACTTAATGTTATATGGAATCTTGGCGGGTAGCCACTATTGTTAAAATTTGTTGTGCCATGGCGAGGGATGTCATTGGTCCTGATTGAACAAAATGATTTTCCCTCAGCCAAGTGATCGTGTAGTAAAGGGGGAGTGCAGGTAGCACTTTTGGGATGAGATGGACTTGCTTGGGTGAATTGTCAAGGACTTAATCTTGTGCACCATTGAACTAGGTCATATCGTATAACCACATGTCCAACATGGGATGGACCTGACTAACTAATTAGCAATGTCTCAACTTCGGTTCTGTTTTGGTGGTGTGAGATACGAGATGGACATATGCTCACAATAGCGTAAGAGGGGGCCCTGTCTGGTCGGGAAGACATTTAGTGTTGAAACCTTAGCAGGCAGAACTGGGTTGAGAAGGAGCTTTGTAAAGGCCTTGTGATAAGTTGATTTATCACTTAGACGCACAGCTACGGAAGCGTGTCTTGGCCGGCATTATAAGTTGATTTATCTCTTGTGAGTAAAGCTGTACAACCTCTGCAGAGTTAAAACTATTTAAACAGCCATGTCCTCAGTTATGGATAACGCCCGGGGATTTCACACGAGAGGTAGAGTTTTTATAAAAATTGGTTGGAAGGTGAATGGGAGGTTCACTTGGTGAATATGATGTTCGCTTGGTGGATGGGATATTCACTTGGTGGTTTGGTTGGGAAGTGAATGGGAGATTCACTAGTTGTTTCAAAGAAATTATTTAATTATTTAATTATTATCTTTTAAATTACACTTTGTAATCTACTTACTGTATTTACTATCACTACCTGTTTTTTTTTGCAAAAGAACCATACAGTTGTTCCTTTGATCAAGCCTTGCATAAATAGTAATTGCATATTGTTCCCTACGATTTGTTGAGTACTTTATGTACTCCCGGCTTTAAACTTTACTGTTTAGTTAGGATGCATTCTCCACTTGATTACCTGTGGGCATGTTAATTAGCCTCTCAAGTTTCCTTTCCACTACAAGAGTTTATTTGTGTCTTAAGCTCTGCTTGGCAAGTTAAGTAGACGTTGACCATAAGGTCGATTATTATTACTATTTGTTATTTTACTATTTTTTTAGTTAAATCATTGAATAGATGGTATTTTATTGATGTTTCACTATGTGAGCTAGCTCACGATCATGGGACTAGTTCGGAATACAGAGAGGGTTTCGGATGTGTAAATCAGAGTCATAACCAATTACGCATGAACCTCTGGTCACACACTTAACGGGTTGGAACAAATAAGTTCGGATAGGATCCGTTATAGGCTCTTTATATTGGGATGCATGGGGCTATTGGGACGTAAGAGTTCCACCACCAAAACCCTAATCGCCATCTCCTCGAAGGCCCACTGCGCACACTGGTGCTAGCACATGATGTACAACGTTCCATCTTTAAATGTGTGGATACCTTAGAGGCGCTATTGTGGTTATTGTTGCGATTGATCGAGGGCGATCCGCAACTTACGCAAGGAACACGATAGGTTCTTTGGAGGAGACGATTGGTGCGAGGATGTTGGATGATCGACTACGACCACTACATCGACATGCTCGATGTTGGACCAGGCTGCTCCAACTCTTTTTCTGCTGCATTGCGCGTCTAGCAGTAACGATCTATGATCTCTTACTTGTATGGCTTCCTAGTTTACGTGGTAGATTTTTTGACATTGCATGCTAGTGTAGCCTACCCATGCCCCTTCAAGATTGCCGATGAAATGGCCAACCACGACATAATCATACAACTCTGCACTCCATGTTAGCATCAGCTCTTCCTTGGTGAAATATTCAGAAAGGTATCGGCCAAGATGGTGTGCCAATATCGAACATACTGCCATCACATGTGAGCATGGCCTATGCAGAAGAAGTGGCTTGTTACAAGTGCATATGCAACAAGTGCGGCCAAGCATGCACTCGTGGATGATCATCTCACAGTTCATCATGTGGCGTCCTTTCACCCTGCAAAGTACCTCGAAGCGAAGCTCCCTTGTACCTATCTTGAATGCCCTGTGCATCTCACTCTTCTTGCACTTCTCCTCCATGTACTTGGTGATCATGGTAGAACGTAAAGGGATCGCGATAGGTTCACGATAGCAACAATTCAAAATTTCTACCACGTAAACCGGAAGCCAAGCAAGTAGATGATCATAGATCGTTACCACCCGGCAGCGAGCGGTCGTGAAGAAGAGTTGGAGTAGCTGGTCCAACGAAGAGTGTGTCGATGAAGTGGTCGTAGTTGATCGTCCAACGTCCTTGTAGTCGATCGTCTCCTCCAGCAACCTCTAAAGTTCCTTGTGAAGATTGTGGATCGTCCTCAAGCGCAACAACAACCACAGTAGCGCCTCTATGGTATCCACACATCCAAGGAAGGAACAACCGTACGCCGATGTGCTAGCACCAAGTTACACAGTAGGGCTCTCAGGAACATGGCGGCTAGGGTTTCGGTGGAACAACTCACGTGTATCGCATCATCCCGATAGCCTCAAGCATGTTCTTATACAGTGTCCATGACGGATCCTATCCGAACATGTTTTATGAATCGTATCCGTACTGGTTTGTTCCAACTCGTTAAGTGTGTGACCCATTAGGTTTATGCGTAATCGGTTGTGACTCGGAAACCCTTTCTGACCATGAGTCGTTAGCGGTTCCTAGCAGGACATAACTGTAACATCCTGATTTTCAGAAGTTTTTTAAAATTAAAAATAACCATTCAGTTTTGTCGAACTTCTAAAGCTTAACTTGAAATTTTGGAAGCTGAAGGAGATTTAATATTAATTAATCCAACTACAACTAATTCAAGTTGGTATCTCAAGTTGTTGGAGTTCTCTTGTTTTGTTTCTCCTTTTCTCCCGCTCAACCCGCACGTCCGAACGTTCCTCACTTTGTAAACTATTCGATCTTAATCGAACGGCCGAGCCTCCTTTGTACATTCGGTGGTCTGAACGTTCCTCGTTTTGTGAACCATCCGATCTTAATTTAACGGCCACCTTCGCCAACACCCCCCTCCTCCGTAGGACCTCCCCTTTTTGCAAAGACCACCCTCTTTGGTCGCAATCGCCTTTTTTCAATGACCACCCAGTTGGTCACAACCTCCTCTTTTGCAAAGACCACCCTCTCGGTCTAGACCACCCAGTTGGTCACAACCTCCTTTTTTGCAAAGACCACCCTCTTTGGTTGCAACTGCCCTTTTTGCAAAGACGACCATCTCGGTCGCAACCGTCCTTTTTGCAAAGACCACCCTCTCGGTCGCTACCTCCCTTTTTGCAAGGACCTCCTCCTCAGGACCTCCATCTTCGTTTTGACCAAGCTTTTGACCAAGCCCCACCTGTCAGCCCCTCTGCTCACCTTCTTCTTCCTCTCGTCACATCAATGCTGTCATGCAAGTCTTTGTGCATTAAATGTTGTTGTGTCGTATTAAATGTTCTTCTTCCTCCCCTACCTACCCCGATCATTTCCAGCACCTGCTAGCCCAGAGCTCCACTCGTGCGCCTATGCCATGTTGCGCTTCACCTTGTCACTCGATCGTCCTCCCTCCTCTATAAACAAAACACTAGGGAGCCCCTTTCCCTCTTGCTTGCCCTCAGCTCCCAAGCTCTCTCTCATTCCCCTCCCAGCCTCCTTTGTTCAAGCTCCAGCTTGAGTAGTTCACCTTTCTATCTTTACATTACTTCTGTATCTTTCTTTTGGAGTTTTTGTAGTTTCATTTTCTTATTTGGCTTTGTTCGCACGTGTAGATTCCGACTTCTCTAAAGAGTTTGCGGATCCAACGACCTCAACTAAAGCTTTCCAACCCTTCAATGAAGGCAAGTTGTAGATCTTTGATCATATTAAACCCATTTTTGCAAAAGTATATTGTTTTATATCAACATGCATGGCTAGTTGTATAAACATAGTTTGGGAGATAGCTAAACCCCTACTGATAGTATGACTCCTTGATTTTTTTTGAGTAAGTACAGTAGAAGAGGCTCCGACTGTATATATTAAAAGAAATATCGAGTTACAAAAGATCCAAGGGACCGAAATAAGGAAAAGAAGAAGAAAGAGGAAAAGAAAAATAGGGAAGAGAAGAACATAAATAAATAATACATGAAGCCACGACGACAAGCCTAACCGAATCAAGTTCGTTCAACCCAAGTTATCAAGCCATGATCTTAGAAGGGGCTTGGTGTGGTCGAGTCCGATAGATTAACAGGGCAAATTCTTTGCTGAATTGAAACCGCCAAGTTTCTACGTTGGGTTACGGTGGTTGAGTATTAGATTGTTTCTTGTATTCCAGTTGCCCGGTGGTCGACACATGATCTCCATGGAAAAGAGATTGATCTTGTGTTTGGTGAATAACAGCTTGAGAAGTGGAGGTGGCGGTGAGTGTGTTGGGCAAATCCGATCCCAACATTGTTGAGAAAAATTGCAAGTCCAGAAAAGATGTTGAGATGTTTATTCACTTCCCTGGTCACAAAGGACGCATGTGTAGTTCTCTAGTGGGCAGTTCTTGCGCCTGAGAAGGTTCCTCGTGTTGAGTCTACTGTAACACCCTTGCTATTCGGAAGCCAAGATGTCACCTAAATCATCTAACATACATCCATAATGCGGAAGAATTTGAATAATATCAACTAATGATATAAAGAAATCACTATTTAATATAACCATGGCATGACAACAGTCTGATTTCAAGCAAGTGTAACGAAGGGTGATCGAAGATCACAAGCAATTCATAATCAAACATAACATGGAGAAGGTATCCTTCCTTCACCATCTAAATTTATTTATTACGTTCATCACTTAACGAATGAAAGATAGAAACTAAATCATATTATTGAACTTGAATATGGTGAATTGCATTATTAGTGCGTGTCTACTCCCTCCCGATAGAGCCGGCATCAATGATCACCTAAAATAAAACAAACAAAGCAAGAATGAGTCAGTGACTCGGCAAGTCTGATGAATAAATGAACATACCACAAATCGAACAAGACATCATCATTAAAGAATGCGATCATACCCCAAATGAGTATATGGATGAATAGAATGAATAGATTGAATGAAAAGAATGGACTGCACACATGCTTATACGGTATAGCTAGTGTCACACCGTCGGTGTGCACCTAAGCCCGTGTTAACCAAAATACGGGATCCCAATGCCGTATGAAGAACATTTCATCACGGTGTCCAAAACGCCCACATTGGGTGGTGGGTCTTACATGCCCATCTTTGGAATTGATGGGTCTTAAAATCCACTCCGTGGAAGGCACATGAAAGCAGGATGCATGAGCGAATTATGAATTATGAAAGACATCATATATATACTCATGTATATAACACATAAGAAAATGACATAAACTTTGAATATTCTCATGGATATCAGAAAAACACAATACAACCCTCAAGCATGCATCATACTCCAAACATATGAACATCAAAATACTTGCCTTCCATGAAGCCTGCGGTAGGAGGTAAAGAAGATGTCTCTAAACGAAGCCTCTCGCTTACAGAGTAAGTACTGAAATAAATACAACATATAACAGGCGCTTCCATTAACGTTCTACAACACCTTCCCGACAACCCACATTTAACTAGTTAGTTCTAATCTGAAAACAGACTACTCGGCTGGCCGGCTGGACAGCAGAACGGTAAAAATCATATCTATTGGTCTGGAACTCGGAATGAGGTGAGACCAATTTCTATGGATTCTTAATTGACGTATCTAAAATAATCTAGTTGACAAGGTAAGCCAATTAGGCAAATTTAATTTACTAACAGATAACTGAAACAGCAGAACAGAATCTGTCCACACAAATAAGACAGCAGTATGAAAACGATCATAACTTTTTATCTACAACTCCGAATTGAGCGTTATTTAACAATATCAAAATCTAAGACCAAGGCCTACAATAACCTAGTTGGGTGAAAGCCCGGAATTTTCCATTAACACACTCATATTTTAAAAGACAACTTGACAGTTTATTCTCGTCAGGTTTCTGGACAGCAGAGACGAAAACTAACATAACTTTTTATCCGTAAGTCAGAATTCAGTGTTCTTGGCGGCCACCGAAAGCTAAGAACAAAATATAAATAACACTAGGAGATCAAAATTCCTAATTCTGAATCTAAGCACATGAAACAGGCCACGAAAAGCACTAGACAGAACTAACTTTTTAATCGCAGCAAATCGATCTAATCAATTATGATCCAAATCACCTCTACCACTAATCAAACGATGAGGATTGGCATTCGTTACCCTTGCAGCAACCAGGACGCTGATGGTTGATCCACGAAGATGTTCCCTGTGAGGACCCGGAATATTTAACTAGTAACACTTAACCTCCAACTGGTTCTAGCGTTACTAATTAAACATTCTAAGCCTCGATGGACATATGCTTCCCAGAATTGCAGCATATGTACATCATCACAAAATCACACATCAATTCCATACACATACATCACTAAGTTCAACAACGACATACATAAAGTAAAGTTATTACAAAAGAGAGCCGACCGGCCAAATATAACATTATACAAGAATGACAGATGAGCGAGCGCCATAAGATGGCTAGAACAAAAGTCGGCCAGGTTAGCCACACACCCACAAGGCAACCGGCCGGGCATCAAGCTAGTCGCCCGCAAACTACCACAACACAGCTCGCAAAAGTGAGGCCCTTCAGGCTCACCTTCCTCCTCTGCAACAAAACAATTAAGCATAGCAACTGAGTACAAAGATTGTCTTTGTACCCGCAAAGCTGCGTGTGGAATAGCAGACCTATTCATAAACTACATGCAAGCTTATTTAGGTGGAGGTTGTATGTCTCATTTGCATGAAGCCAACTTTATTTGCAATAATGTAATATATTTCAAAAGCAAGTTTGCAAATCTGTTTTGTTATCAAAGTAACTTGATAAGTAAAGATACATACAAGTAACCACAGAGAGTGACTATCCCAATAGCCACCACAACATAGCACGAATCCCCGATTCGTACCACCCATCAAGTTTTAATTTAAAAGGTTGTAGTCTAACTCTTGAAAGACCTTGCCAGCGTGTCCATAACCTAGGGCGAGGCTATTGAATAGTTTTAACCTGCGGGGTGTACCAATGTACCCACACTTGGACCGCCTTCAAGCCACAAGCACACTCAGAAGGTATGCAGCCGCGGCTAAGTCCTCTGAGACGTTTCCAATCTTGTGTATTAACTACGAGCCGCTCGTATGGGTAGAAACACCATACGCTTACATTGCAAGCGAAGACAACCACCGTTACGGAAACCTTCGGACACTACAATCTCCCACCTCCATCCCTCCTGCGACTCCTGCGACCGGAGCCAATACACGCCAAAGTACTAAGTCAGAGAGGTCCCATACCCTCTAATGTAGTTATGCGCTAAAATGCTTGGTTTAGTGTAACAAGATGTTCGGTCCTTGTTGACCGGGCACCATTCAGTCACACCCAAAAATCACACCATCATACCATTGTGCCCAAGTCTAAATCATTTTGTTTTCAGTTTTAGTTTTCATAAGTAGACATAGCACAAGGTGGAAATCATAATCATAATAAGTTTGATGTGATCAAGGTTATCGACAAGTCGATAACCGCCCATTTCTACGAAGCTAAGCATGGCTAAGCAAATAATTCGCAACTACTAAGTGACAAGAGCCCATCCACGAACTCTAAATCACAGCAAGTAACCTAGGCTCATGGTAGTAGAGGATAATCATTTGCTAAGGAAATGCATCTACTAGGCCAACTATTAAAACAAAGTAGCAATGCATACATAAATTTGTAATCAACATAATTACTTAAAATACTGGGATTAACATGATCAAACTGCTTGCTGCTGGCTGTTGCTCAAAGCTGTTGCGGAGGATCGCTCTGGGGTTACAAATGTGAAACCCTAGCGAAAGGCAATAAAAACCGATAAGAACGAAGAACACCAAAGGAACTCAACAACAAAGAACATCCAAATCAATGAAATTTCTACAGCAGCTAGAGGTTGATTTTAGACAATTTTAGAAACAAGAATCACTTCATTTGGACTAAGCATGAAAAGTTATGCCTAAACAATTTTGCTCGACTGATAAATCCAGTTTTAATTCCTGTGGTTACTGTTCATGGCGAAAATTTCTACAATGAACCAGAAGCTGAAATTTTTATGGTAGGTAGGTAATGGTACCCTAACAACAGCAAAACTGAGTTTGCACAATTTGGAGTTATAACGAATTAGTTATGATTTTCTAAGTTCTAAAACTAGTAGATCTTTAATTTCCGTGGCAAGGATCAAATGAAGACCTATTCCATATTACAGTATACCCCTAGTAGGTTTTAACAAAGCTTAGTTTGCTCAGTTTGGAATTACAGAGAATAAGTTATGCATTTTACAAATTTTCAATGAATTTCTAGATATCATTCAACACTAAACAAGATCATGTAGTTAAAACCATTTTACGCTACATAACAACGCCTAATTTCCTTCTCGATTACAGTTCATACTATAACAAAGCTACATCAACGGAATTAATCAAAAAGGAGTTAAAATGACAAAGTTATACATTTTGAAAATTGAAACATCAAACTACTTAGAAAATTTGAGATCTCGGGAGGTCAGCGGATGAATCGAAAAGGAGAGTCGTGGGCAGCGATCCTCCATCGCCGCGGCCGGACCTCGAGCGCGGCGCACAAAGACCTCCTCCCGCTGCGGGGAGGTCGGACCGTTGAGATCTGATCCAACGGCCACGACCGGTGCATGCCGGCGCGCGCGAAGGAGGTCCTCGCGCCCTAACGGAGTCGTGGCCGTCGGATCAAGATCTGGCGGTCCCGAGCACTAGGAAGGTCCTAAGACTAAGCCTCACAGAGGAGGTCTAGCCCGTTAGATCTAGATCTAACGGTCCCGAGCTGAAGGGAGGTCCTAAAGCTACGGATCTAAGCGGAGGAGGTCCTCAGCGGTCTAGATCTCCGGAGGAGGTCTTTAGCGGACGCGATCAAGCGAGGAGGTCTGAGCGGTTGGGATTTAGCCGAGGAGGTCTTGGATGGCCAAGATCTACTCGGGAGGTCCCTAAGCGGTAGTGATCTAACGGGAGAAGATGCGGGCGGCTCGGATCGAGGCCTAAGGAGGTCTGGCGGTTCGGTCGGCGTGGAGGAGGTCCGAGCACTAAGGTTTTACAAAGGAGATCCAGCGCTCGGATCTAAGCCGGGAGGTCGTGAGCGGCTAGGATTGAGCCTAAGAGAGTGCAGCGGGGTTTTCTTTATAAAAGACCGGGCGCTTCTTACAAAGAGGACCCAGGGTGGTTATGAGGTGGTCTTTGCAAAATAGCCGAGGAAGGTCTTTTTGCAAAGACGACCAGGGTGGTCTCTGAAAAATGGCCAGGAGGTCTTTTGCGCGCAGAAAAGATCTAAGCGACTAGGATTTGCGGGGTGGTCCTAGGCGGTCGGGATCAACTCTAGGGAGGTCTTAGCGCGCAAGATTAACACGAGCCGGATCTAACGGCTAGAGCTAATCCCGGGAGGTTTTTAACGGCGGAGATTACTCTAGGAGGTCTTGGGACATAGAAATTTACGGAAAAACCTTCTCGGCCCGGATCGACTTGGGGTGGTCTTAAGCGGTTAAGATCTAACTGGGGAGTCTTCCACTTAAAGGTTTCGCGGAAGGAATCTAAAGGTCAGATCTAGCCCAAGGGAGGTCTTAGGCGGCCATGATGGACTCGAGGAGGTCCAAAGACTTGACAAAAAGCGACAAGGTGCGAGCTCGGCGGTGAGCTCGCGACGCGTCGCCGACGACCAGAGCCACGCGGCGGCGGGAACAAAGCCACCAAAGCGAAGCTAATACTATTGCGAACCTATCGGAGGTGCTCTCGGCGGCGGCGGCTTGACCGCCGGGCGGAGGAGAGAATGGCGGAGAGCAATCTTTTCGGCAAAAGCAGCGACATAGCCCGAGCACTCGGGTATGCTACTTAAACCTAGAGCTCTAAGGGACTAAAGCGAACTTGCAGAGTGTAGGAAGGTCGGAGGAAGCCGGAGAGAGAGGAGGAGCCGGAAGGAGGCGCCCGGTGACGGGACCTCCGCCGGAGCGAGGAAAGCGGTCCCGACCACGGCAGCCCCAACTCGTCCACCTGCGATGGATAACCACGGCAAGTTAGAGGATGCTCGAGATGACAAGAAAGCGGTAAAACGCGGATGGAACCACTTTGGAGCTCGAGCTTGACGAGGAGCTCCAAGGCGACAATGGTGACGAGGAAGGTGGTGCTCTCGGGTGCTTAAGTGTGGAGCTCAAGCACGACCAAGAGCGAAGAAGGAAAGGAGAAGGAAGGTCTCGGGCTATACATAGCACGGGAGCTTGGCAATGGTGTGAGCAAGGTCTCTGTGAACAAGGTCCATGCCACCGCCATGTTGCACATGAAATGACGAGGCGGTGGAAAGGGGACTTTGGGAAAAAGGTGCGACATGCAATAAAGGGTGGCGAGCTAGCGTTGACAAGAGCAAGAAATGACAAGGCCTTTGCTCAAAGCTGCTCTAGATCGACACACGTATGCGTGGGAAAAGCGAGAGGACCATCCGGAGGTCCCACGGACGATGAACAAGCTCAAGGAGGACTGGTCAAAGTATATGCTTGTGGTGGACTTGAGCTCGGGTAGGAGGTCCGGGTGGTTGGATTTGAAATGAAGGT
Source organism: Ampelocalamus luodianensis (assembly GCA_036346255.1). Lineage (NCBI taxonomy): Eukaryota > Viridiplantae > Streptophyta > Magnoliopsida > Poales > Poaceae > Ampelocalamus > Ampelocalamus luodianensis. The sequence continues at coordinate 37,616,555 of CM070629.1, forward strand.
CCCGATTAAAGAGGTGATCGGAGGTCTTAATACAGGGGAGGTCAGAGCCACAAATCTAGGATGGGCGGCCCACGAGCACCAAGGTACCCGGGGTGGTGAGGAGGTGCGAGGATGCCTAAAGGTGGTCTTTGCAAGAATTGCAAGGAGGTCCTATGGGTTGTTTTGCGAAAGACCAGTAGGCGGTTTTGCAAAAATGCCAACGTGGTTTGGGAGGTCTTGGGAGATTTGGAGGAGGTCAGGGAGGTTGTCTTTGCAAAAGGACCGGAGGAGGTCTGCGGTGGGAGGTCTTTACAAAGACCGAGAGGAGGTCTTTGAGGAGATCCCGAAGGTCTAAACCGTGGGATAAGAATCCAGCAGTGAGGTGGTCTAGGCGGTTGGATGAGATCCAAAGAGCTGCTGAGGTGGCAAGGTTGCTCAGTGGTGCTTTTAGTTGATCGGCCAGACCGGTTGGCATGAGCCGGACCCAGTCGAACCAGAGCAACAACACAAAGCAGTTAGGGTTGAGTTTGAACTAGAAATTTTGGAGGTTTTTAGAGGTAACAATTTAACTCCAAAATTTCTGAAATTTTAACAGGAGGTTCTTGACTCTATAATAAACCTTACATAAAACTTTTAGAGGTTTTTATGCTCAGAATCTTTTTCCAAAATTCGAGCGTTTGAATTTAAGGTTTGACCAATTGAAAAATTGGTTTGACTTGCCCCAAAAGTATTCCAACAACTTCTAAAAATTGTGAAACTTTTGGAGGGTCACACATCAACCCAAGAACTTAGGAAGAAAAAACGGTTCAGAGGATGATCACAACATTTGACAAGAAAGTTTGAAGGGTAAGGTTTAGGTCAAGAGGACTTGTAACTTTGTATTTCCATAATTTCTATCAGAAATTGTTTAGAACACACAGAAATACATGACGTGAGAAAAAGTTTTAATTTTTACATTTTCTTACATTTGAAACACATATTGAAATTTGGGATGTTACAAACCTCCCCCTTACAAATCTCGTCCAGAGATTTGGATCGGCCGAGGGACGAAGAGGGTAGTTTGCGTGCGAGATGACCTTCTCGTTCCCAAGTATCTCACTCTCGGAGCGAGTTGACCATCGAACTTTCACGAATTCGAAGTGCGATTCGTTGCTCTTCGTTAAACACGCAAAGACACAACCTTTCTTTATGATTCTTTATCTATTTTAGAATATTTTTGTTGTACTTGGATCTATTGTTTTATTGCATTGTTTCTCGTTAGGTCACGATTCGACCCAACATACGAGCCTAGAGATGCAAAGATTAGCGAATCGACCAGCCACGAATCTGGATTTAGGCCGTGAAAAGCGTGCCACTTTAGCGACACGGGGAAAACTTACTAGGTCTAGATATAACAAGGATCGGCGATGGGAGATCTTTACGGAGGATCGGGTGGTGGTACATAATAGTTGTTAGTTGGTGGAATGATGGTGCGGTCAATTCGGAGTAACTCGTCGGTTAACTCGGGCGAACTTGTCGATTAATTCTACTAACAGCGGAATCTCGACACGCTAACTAGCTACGAGTCATCCCTCGCATGACTAGTTATCTTAGATGGACTATGGCCATTTAGGCCACAGTAAACTTAACTTGTGGCGACAGCGATCCGCATAGCCCATACATGCGGTTGAAATTGCGCGAAATCGATCTCGACTTAAGCGAAGTTGGTTATTAGATCTTGACATTTTGCTTTATTTGGTTCACTCCGACATCCAATCTGCGAGCAAACTTGATCGATGCACCAAGGTTGGTTGCACAACCAAAGTAGCAATAGATCCTTGCTCAACCACACCCAAGTTGAGGCGTTGAAATTCTTCAAGCGGTGCGAGTGCGTTCTGGAACAACAATGCATTGCAAAACACCTTTTTGACTAATTGTATACGAGACAACACTAGTGTTGCGGATGGTAATGAATTCCCATGCGGTAGTCCTTAGCAGTCAAGATCAAATCAAAAGGAGTGCGGGCGACTCGGATTAGATCAAGGAGGTCTCATATGGTATAAAGAGGTTCAAACAACGGCCTTTGCAAGTTTCGAGAAGCAGTAATACCGCGATTTATAAGCGGTACCACTACCTTGTGGTAGCACCGTTGCTATCACGTGGTGAGGATTACAGAACCCATGTTCCTAAGAGTTTGTTTCTTCCATGAAGCGGTGTGAAATTGAGCGGAGGTAATACCGCATAACGGTAACACCGAGTTGTGGTAGGGATATTTCAGAGAAAGGGGTACCAAAGAGAGTTCTAGAAGCGGAACCAAAATGGAGGCACAGGTAGTTTTAGAACCCACTCCACACAAGAACTTCCAAATTTGATTTGTTGAAGTGTGTTTTAGTCATTTAGGACTCTTTCGGAAACTTAGGTTAAGTTTTGAACTCTCATCAAAACCAAATGGTTCTATTTTATTTTAATTGCCTTGAAAGGTTTAGAAAACAAGGGTGTTACCAATAACTTTGGTTAGCAACACCGCCCAAAACTTGAAGTTGATGGCGAAAAGTTAACGACTAGGGAAATGAGATATCACCTAGACAAAAACCAAAAACAACAAGTAAACAACTTTAAATGCTTCCAAAAGGCTCCAAATCAGCAAAGGAAACATTAAATCAAGCTCAACTTCTCCTTTGTCATTAACGTATTGAATGAGCGAGCAATGGTTTGAGAAGGTAAAATTTCAGCACACTACATCAAGTCTAACACTACTAAAGAGCAAGGTTAAAGCGGCAAAAATAGCGTTAGGTACTTAGTTAACTAGTATCACACCTTACCCTTTTATTCCCACAAGTTTTACTTGATTAACCTCTCATTTTCTACCTGGTTAGAACCTCTGAGCTTGTTGTCAGGAAGCTGAATGATCGCTGTCCAGTTTTGCATCCAAGCCTCCTAATTGAAATCTTCAACCGGGCTTCAAAACCTTGTAGAGGCGGCTAACATTTCAATTTGCCAAGCTCATTGGTCCCAAAACCCAGTGTCGATAATGACTATCTTTTGAGAGAAGGAAAGGGAAAATACTTTTTAAAACTCAAATTAGAGCAAGGCAGAGAAGAAAGCTAAGATAGGTAAGGAATAAAATCAGAGAACTTACTTAAGCTTTCACAAATCATTGACCCTTTGAAAATAAGGTTTTCAAAATATCCTAAGGGCGACCAAGCTTGGGTTTCTCGGTCGATGTGCTCGATACCAACTTTGTGAGGACCCGGAATATTTAACTAGTAACACTTAACCTCCAACTGGTTCTAGCGTTACTAATTAAACATTCTAAGCCTCGATGGACATATGCTTCCCAGAATTGCAGCATATGTACATCATCACAAAATCACACATCAATTCCATACACATACATCACTAAGTTCAACAACGACATACATAAAGTAAAGTTATTACAAAAGAGAGCCGACCGGCCAAATATAACATTATACAAGAATGCAGTGAGCGAGCGCCATAAGATGGCTAGAACAAAAGTCGACCAGGTTAGCCACACACCACAAGGCAACCGGCCGGACCGCCAAGCTAGTCGCCCATAAACTACCACAACACATTTCATAAAAGTGAGGCCCTTGAGCTCACCTTCCTCCTCTGCAACAAAACAATTAAGCATAGCAACCGAGTACAAAGATTGTCTTTGTACCCGCAAGGCAGACGTGTGGAATAGCGGACCTATTCATAAACTACATGCAAGCTTATTTAGGTGGAGGTTGTATGTCTCATTTGCATGAAGCCAACTTTATTTGCAATAATGTAATATATTTCAAAAGCAAGTTTGCAAATCATTTTGTTATCAAAGTATGATGAAGTAAAGATACATACAAGTAACCACACAGAGTGACTATCCCAATAGCCACCACAACATAGCCACGAATCCCGATTCGTACCACCCATCAAGTTTTAATTTAAAAGGTTGTAGTCTAACTCTTGAAAGACCTTGCCAAGCGTGTCCATAACCTGGGGCGAGGCTATTCGAATAGTTTTAACCTGCGGGGTGTACCAATGTACCCACACTTGACCGCCTTCAAGCCACAAGCACACTCAGAAGGTATGCGGCACGACTAAGTCCTCTGAGCGTTTCCAATCTTGTGTATTAACTACGAGCAGCTCGTATGGGTAGAAACACCATGCGCTTACATTGCAAGTAGAAGACAACCACCCGTTACGGGGAAACCTTCGGACACTACAATGCTCCCACCTCCATCCCTCCTGCGACTCCTGCGACCGAGGCCAATACACGCCAAAGTACTAAGTCAAGAGGTCCCATACCCTCTAATGTGGTTATGCGCTAAAATGCTTGGTTTAGTGTAACAAGATGTTCGGTCCTTGTTGACGGGCACCATTCGATCCACACCAAAAATCACACCATCATACCATTGTGCCCAAGTCTAAATCATTTTGTTTTCAGTTTTAGTTTTCATAAGTAGACATAGCACAAGGTGGAAATCATAATCATAATAAGTTTGATGTGATCAAGGTTATCGACAAGTCGATAACAGCCCATTTCTAGAAGCTAAGCATGGCTAAGCAAATAATTCGCAACTACTAAGTGACAAGAGCCCATCCACGAACTCTAAATCACAGCAAGTAACCTAGGCTCATGGTAGTAGAGGATAATCATTTGCTAAGGAAATGCATCTACTAGGCCAACTATTAAAACAAAGTAGCAATGCATACATAAATTTGTAATCAACATAATTACTTAAAATACTGGGATTAACATGATCAAACTGCTTGCCTGCTGGCTGTTGCTCAAAGCTGTTGCGGAGGATCGCTCTGGGTTACCGCAAATGTGAAGCCTAGCGAAAAGGCAATAAAAACCGATAAGAACGAAGAACACCAAAGGAACTCAACAACAAGAACATCCAAATCAATGAAATTTCTACAGCAGCTAGAGGTTGATTTTAGACAATTTTAGAAACAAGAATCACTTCATTTGGACTAAGCATGAAAAGTTATGCCTAAACAATTTTGCTCTTTGATAAATCCGGTTTTAATTCCTATTGGTTACTGTTCATGGCGAAAATTTCTACAATGAACCAGAAGCTGAAATTTTTATGGTAGGTAGGTAATGGTACCTAACAACAGCAAAACTGAGTTTGCACAATTTGGAGTTATAACGAATTAGTTATGATTTTCTAAGTTCTAAAACTAGTAGATCTTTAATTTCCGTGGCAAGGATCAAATGAAGACCTATTCCATATTACAGTATACCCCTAGTAGGTTTTAACAAAGCTTAGTTTGCTCAGTTTGGAATTACAGAGAATAAGTTATGCATTTTACAAATTTTCAATGAATTTCTAGATATCATTCAACACTAAACAAGATCATGTAGTTAAAACCATTTTACGCTACATAACAACGCCTAATTTCCTTCTCGATTACGATTCATACTATAACAAAGCTACATCAGCTGGAATTAATCAAAAGGAGTTAAAATGACAAAGTTATACATTTTGAAAATTGAAACATCAAACTACTTAGAAAATTTGAGATCTCGGAGGTCCAACGGATTTGAATCGAAAAGGAGAGGTCGTGGGCGGCGATCCTCCATCGCGCGGCTTGGACCTCGAGCGCGGCGCGCAAAGACCTCCTCCCGCTGCAGGAGGTCGGACCGTTGAGATCGATCCAGCGGCCACGACGATGCATGCACGCAGCGCGCGGAAGGAGGTCCTCGCGCTGCGGAGTCGTGGCCGTCGAGATCAAGATCTGGCGGTCCGAGCACTAGGGAAGGTCCTAAGACTAAGCCTACGAGAGGAGGTCTAGCCCGTTAGATCTAGATCTAACGGTCGGCTGAAGGAGGTCCTAAAGCTACGGATCTAAGCGGAGGAGGTCCTCAGCGGTCTAGATCTCGGAGGAGGTCTTTAGCGGACGCGATCAGCGAGGAGGTCCTGAGCGGTTGGGATTTAGCCGAGGAGGTCTTGGATGGCCAAGATCTACTCGGGAGGTCCTAAGCGGTAGTGATCTAACGGAGAGAAGATGCGGGCGGCTCGAGATCGAGCCTAAGGAGGTCTGGCGGTTCGGTCGGCGTGGAGGAGGTCAGAGCACTAAAGGTTTTACAAAGGAGATCCAGCGCTCGGATCTAAGCGGGAGGTCGTGAGCGGCTGAGATTGAGCCTAAGAGTGCAGCGGGGTTTTCTTTATAAAAGACCGGGCGACTTCTTACAAAGAGGACCCAGAGGGTGGTTATGAGGTGGTCTTTGCAAAAATAGCAGGAAGGTCTTTTTGCAAAGACGACCCGAGTGGTCTCTGAAAAATGACCGAGGAGGTCTTTTTGCGCGGGGGAAAGATCTAAGCGGCTAGGATTTAACGGGGTGGTCCTAGGCAGTCGGGATCAACTCTAGGGAGGTCTTGCGCGCAAGATTAACCTGAGCCGGATCTAACGGCTAGAGCTAATCCCGGGAGGTTTTTAACGGCGGAGATTACTCTAGGAGGTCTTGGGACATAGAAATTTGGAAAAACCTTCTACGGCCCGGATCGACTTGGGGTGGTCTTAAGCGGTTAAGATCTAACTAGGGAGTCTTCCACTTAAAGGTTTTGCGGAAGGAATCTAAAGGTCGAGATCTAGCCCAAGGAGGTCTTAGGCGGCCATGATGGACTCGAGAGGTCCAAAGACTTGACAAAAAGCGACAAGTGCTGAGCTCGGCGGTGAGCTCGCCGCGACGTCGCCGACGACGAACACGGCGGCGGGAACCAAGGCCACCAAAGCGAAGCTAATACTATTGCGAACCTATCGGAGGTGCTCTCGGCGGCGGCGCTTTGGCCGGGCGAGCGGAGAATGGCGAGCAATCTTTTCGGCAAAAACCGAAAGCGACATAGCGAGCACTACGAGGTATGCTACTTAAACCTAGAGCTCTAAGGGACTAAAACGAACTTACGAGTGTAGGGAAGGTCGAGGAAGCCGGAGGAGAGGAGGAAACCGAAGGAGGCGCCCGGTGACGGGACCTCCGCGGAGGCGAGGAAGAAAGCGGTCCCGACCACGAGCAGCCCCCAACTCGTCCACCTGCGATGGATAACCACGGCAAGTTAGAGGATGCTCGAGATGACAAGAAAAGCGGTAAACGCGGATGGAACCACTTTGGGCTCGAGCTTGACGAGGAGCTCCAGGCGACAATGGTGACGAGGAAGGTGGTGCTCTCGGGTGCTTAAGTGTGGAGCTCAAGCCTGACCAAAGCGAAGAAGGAAAGGAGAAGGAAGGTCTCGGGCTATACATAGCACAGGAGCTTGGCAATGGTGTGGGCAAGGTCTCATGAACAAGGTCCATGCCACCATGTTGCACATGAAATGACAGGCGGTGGAAAGGGACTTTGGGAAAAAGGTCTTTGACATGCAATAAAGGGTGGCAGAGCTAGCCGTTGACAAAGCAAGAAATGACAAGGCCTTTGCTCAAAGCTGCTCTAGATCGACACACACGTATGCGTGGGAAAAGCGAGAGGACCAGTCCGGAGGTCCACCGGACGATGAACAAGCTCAAGGAGGGTGGTCAAAGTATATACGCTGTGGTGGACTTGAGCTCGGGTAGGAGGTCGGGTGGTTGGATTTGAAATGAAGGTCCCGATTAAAGAGGTGATCGGAGGTCTTAATACACAGGAGGTCAGAGCCACAAATCTAAGGATGGGCGGCCCACGAGCACCAAGGTACCCGGGGTGGTCGAGGAAGTGCGAGGATGCCTAAGGTGGTCTTTGCAAGAATTGCAAAGGAGGTCCTATGGGTTGTTTCACGAAAGACCAGTAGGCGGTTTTGCAAAAATGCCAGCGTGGTTTGGGAGGTCTTGGGAGATTTGGAGGAGGTCAGGGAGGGTTGTCTTTGCAAAGGACCGGAGGAGGTCTGCGGTGGGAGGTCTTTACAAAGACAGAGGAGGTCTTTGAGGAGATCCAGAAGGTCTAAGCCGTAGGATAAGAATCCAACGGTGAGGTGGTCTAGGCGGTTGGATGAGATCCAAGAGGCTGCGAAGTGGCAAGGTTGCTCAGTGGTGCTTTTAGTTGATCGGCCGACCAGGTTGGCATGAGCGGACCCAGTGCGAACAGAGCAGCGAAAGCAGTTAGGGTTGAGTTTGAACTAGAAATTTTGGAGGTTTTTAGAGTAACAATTTAACTCCAAAATTTCTGAAATTTCTTAGGAGGTTCTTGACTCTATAATAAACCTTACATAAAACTTTTAGAGGTTTTATGCTCGAGAATCTTTTTCAAAATTCGAGCGTTTGAATTTAAGGTTTGACCAATTGAAAAATTGGTTTGACTTGCCCCAAAAGTATTCCAACAACTTCTAAAAATTGTGAAACTTTTGGAGGGTCACACATCAACCCAAGAACTTAGGAAGAAAAAGCGGTTCAGAGGATGATCACAACATTTGACAAGAAAGTTTGAAGGGTAAGGTTTAGGTCAAGAGGACTTGTAACTTTGTATTTCCATAATTTCTATCTGAAATTGTTTAGAACACAGGAAATACATGGCGTGAGAAAAAGTTTTAATTTTACACATTTTCTTACATTTGAAACACATATTGAAATTTGGGATGTTACATTCCGTCCTTCTTGTTGACCAATTCCACGAAATCGCTCCTACCTTCACGAGAAGCCAGCAGGGAAGATCGGCACCAAGGGACGACTCAGGGAGGTGGGGTCTTTGCACTAGGCGCTTGGGGCGGCAACAATGGAGGTGGAGAAGGGGCTGCAACCAGCGGGGAGGCGCAAGATGGAGGGAAGGGGAGAGGAGGAGGTGGCGGCCAGGTGGGGAGGAGGGGAAAAGGCGGCTAGGGTTTTGGGAGGGTGGCACCTCCCCCATGGCGGCCAGGCCTCATGGGCCAAGGCCCGAGCCAGTTGCCGGGAAAACACGAAAACCCCTCTATTCTCTGATTAAGCGTTTTCCAAAAGAAACCTTCTCTAGATTAATTATTTTCTCAGAAAATTATTTCTAGCACTATGAGAATTACACTAATTCTCCCTCAATTTGAATTGCATTCTCAAATGAAAGTCGGGATATTACATTCTACCCCCTTAAGAGGATTCGACCCGAATCTATCGCGATCTACTACAAAGAAAACGCGGCGGAATTTAGCGACATCGGATACTCGTTGCGAACTAATCGGATAACGCTCACGCACGCGAAACCCGACTCGCGAGAGGCCTCACACTCGGATTGTTGAGACCACAACAAAATGACATACAACCATGTCTGTCATAACACTCAACCGGAAATTCAGGTACACTCATTAGAAGAGAATCGAAGGTAAGATCCTACTCGAAGGACTACGGCGTTAACGAATAATCAAACTCTGGATCTTCTAGGTACTCACTTGGCACTAGAACATACCAAAGTTGCGTTCACGCGTAGGGACCCGAAATGGTCCTAAGCGATCGCCAACTAGCGAAAACAACCCAACGTACCTTAGGCTAACCTCCCCATTGATGCGAACCACACAACATGCACATAGAACCACGAAACTCTTGTTCCACATCTCAATTGAACTCTTCAACGAAACAAGGATCACCTCCTTTAACAGGAAACATACAATCAAATTCTTTTAAACAAACTCTTTTACCACAAAACACATCTGAATAAGAAAAAATCACATCACACTATCGTTACCAGCCCAGTGCGAAGAGTAAAATCCGAAATCAGATTTTCATCAAGAAAACCTTTCCACTTTCCAAGTGGCAAATTGCGAATAAGCGTCACGAAAACTAAAGGAGGAATCATTTTAAATACCCAAATCAAAACTTCCTTTATTCTTCTGAGCAGAAGAACCACACATACCAAAATCGAGTCAAACTCGACTTACGAAAGACATTGGTCATGACACCAAGCTCAAGCGAGAATAAAGAAATCGCTTCACTAATCAAGAAGACATCCTTTTCCTTAGTTTCACTTTTTTGGAATAAAATATCTCTCAAACCTTGGAATTGAATTCATCGCATACCACACGGTCTCAAACCTCTTAATTTAACATCCTCAAATTAGGCTTAAGCAAAAATACATCATCCACACCTTTGTAGAGACTCTATTTATTCCTTGAACACTCTAGACAACTCCTTCAGCCCATGACATTAATTTGATAGAAGACACCAAGCACCTCAAAACCCATGCAATCTCATCACCTCCAACTTTCAAGAATAACACATCGAATCCATGATACACCGCTCATGAACTACATGAGAAGAGTTCTATCGTCAATCATTCCACTACTCAGAATACTCGGTTTTCTATCTCCTCTACACACAAATCTTTAGGCGACCAAAAGTCTAGCATGAAAATGGAAGCCCAAATTTAACCTCCAAGACCCTACAACGAATTCCTCTTATAACACATGGTGAAATCATCGGATTAAATCTCTAACATCCCACAATTCAAACATACACACTCATTGACATCATCAGGAATCACTCACACAATATCATAATACTTTTCAATTGTGCTACTCTATAAAATTGATTAAGGTTTCCATACATTTGATAATCCTAACATTTCAACATGAACCAAAGTTACGGAACTACACTATACCATATGTTCTACTTAGTCGAACACTATCTGATTTACTTGAAGCCATACATTCCATCTGAATCAACTTCCTCCAAGAGGTTCGGTCAAAACCAACTCATCTTCTATTACTCCTCCAATAGCTTGGTAGCAAAATCTCACCCCAACAATCATTAACCACCACTAAACAATTAACAACTTACGCTTTGTAAACTTTGCAACACAAAAGCTGTTGATCCTTTCTCAAAAGAAAAAGCGAACAAGGACAAATTTCACCACACGAGAAAATATTGCTGCTCACGGTGAGCACGAAATCAAAAGAAATAATCTGGTAATGAAGATGCAGGAAAGCGAAGGTTGAGTTCACGGCGGAGACACGCATCCCTCGAAGGAATAACAAATAACCACTAATAAGAAAAAAATATGACATTGCGATTGAAACTCGACAACTCTTGAGTGAAAAGAGCAAAAGTTTATGAACAATTCAAATAACCACAAGTTATAAAACTTGACTCAAATTCTCAAATATTCCTCTTTGCACTCTTTCCTTTAACACTTTGAAATTAATTCTTTGACTAACATCACTTTGCCACGACAACAAGATAGAGTCTTTAGTCCAAACCACAATGACTAATTAAGAACCAATAAAAATTCTTCAATCGTCATATTTGTTGAAACAGTTCAACTACACAAGAAACATGAGATCCAAATAATCTAGTCACCAAACTCAAACATTTCCAAGTCACAGGATTTCATGAAAAGCAAGCAAATTAATCTCCTCTTAAGGAACCAACATAATTTTTATTTAATTGCAGCTTCACGTTGCCAACTCAAACCAGAAACAGTTAAGATTAAATCACATGAATCTATTAAACAACAAGACAATTCAATACCTCAATTTGTTTAAAATAATTTCGATTACGGAGGATTCATGGGCTCCAAAATATCAAAAAGCTAAACTTGAAATATTCTCATCTAAATGGTATTAACTTCTATTCTCACAACCACAATTAGAACACACTTGAAAGACCACGTGAAAAGAATGAGTTGATTCTTTCTTAAAGAAGAGACAAATGAAAGCGATTTTTCACCAACTAGAAAACTCATCTACCACTGCATTGAACACGAGACCAAGGAAAAACCAATTAAGCAATGAATTCATATAACATAAGTGGAGTCCACGATTGAGCATAAGCCTCACAAGAAGAGAATATCGAACCTTATGAGATAAGAACAACTAAGTATTCAAGATCGAAGCACTTGCATCATGAAGAATCATTATAACTTTGCAACATATCGATACTCATAAACTTCATTTACCACATAAAGCTGAACCTAAAGATCATGAACACAAAACTTGAAATTTGATCATTTAGGAAATATCACCATGGGTGATCAAATTACTCAGAATTAACCTCATTCTCTCATTTTGTGATTTAATAACATCGACAACATACACTAGTACCAAGAATCATCAAACTTTATTACTCCATACTAAAACTTCCCAAAGGAACACAAACCACAAGGTTGAAACAAATTTATTATAACAAGATTATGCTAAGCAATAACAATATCACAAGACACGATATCAAAGACTACTTATGAAATTCATCTACTCAACTATTGGTGTTGCACAACACCTTCTTCAGCGCTCATTAACCATTGATGATTGTACTAATCATATGTGTACATATGGTACTAATTTCATCTGCAATCACATAACCATATATAAACATAGATTCACATTTCACCTTTGTTCAGAAATCAATTCAAAACATGGCTAAATATTCACTAACATAATTTTCTATAAATAAGGTTTCATGAATCGATACACGCACCCATCGGTCCTTTATACAAGTTTCAACAATTTTAGCATACCGGAAATAGATAAATCTAGCTCTTATGCAAGATCTATAGGTTCTAAGCGGATATGGGCAGTCTTTATTTAACATACACCAAGTATCAAATACAAGGACATTTCAAATTAATCAATTTCACTTTCATGGATGGTAGTTAAGAATAATTTATTTGCACCATGCTAATAACCCAACAGTAACTCATATCGTAACAATTTATTCGTTTAGTTATAACTTCTCATTTTAAGCATGGCAAGTCATCACAAAGGATTCTAACACTTTACTTGACAAAGAGAGACTTCAAACCTCAGCGCTTGAAGTTATCCAAAAAAACACATAAAACCAAAGCTTTCTCATGCAAGCGAACTTCTGTGGAAACTCTCACTAACCAAGCTATCAAGCGAGTAAATGAGTCATTCTTTTCAATGAGAAAGAAGGAGCAACCATGAAAACATCAATCTTGCCAATTGACAAGCGATCACAAGTAGCAAAAGCAACTCAACGATCGAAAAGCAATAATTATTTCGGATAACCAAGAGGATCTATTGAAAACCATAAACTATCATGAACCACAAACCGGGAGAAATTCATCAACCACCACGGGACAAGAATTGCCAATTTAGAAATCAAGAAGAGAACAACTTTCTAAAGCAACTCACGCTTAACACTTGAAACTATGGTACTGGGGTAACTACTCCTCTAACCACGTCTTTGCGAGCGGTGGTGTAACACAGTGAATCGGAGTAACAACCACGACCTCCACTTCTTGTCATCAGTTAACAACAAGCTTCACCAAAATACTCAATTATGAATATACAGGATCATCTCATGACAATCATAGTATTAGTTCATATTAACAACAAAACGATATCTGAAGCAATTCAAGAACGAGTTCAACATGATGAAACACACCACTAGAAATACGAATCGATGGATTACCCAAATCCCACCTCTGTACGCCTGATGTGTCATTTTAATAACTTAATTACCACGGACCTAAAGCTTGCTCACATACCAAGCTGTAACACCACGGCTATTGGAAGCCAAGATGTCACCTAAATCATCTAACATACATCCATAATGCGGAAGAATTTGAATAATATCAACTAATGATATAAAGAAATCACTATTTAATATAACCATGGCATGACAACAGCTGATTTCAAGCAAGTGTAACGAAGGGTGATCGAAGATCACAAGCAATTCATAATCAAACATAATATGGAGAAGGTATCCTTCCTTCACCATCTAAATTTATTTATTCTGATTCGTCATTAACGAATGAAAGATAGAAACTAAATCATATTATTGAACTTGAATATGGTGAATTGCATTATTAGTGCGTGTCTACTCCCTCCCGATAGAGCCAGCATCAATGATCACCTAAAATAAAACAAACAAAGCAAGAATGAGTCAGTGACTCAGCAAATCTGATGAATAAATGAACATACCACAAATACGAACAAGACATCATCATTAAAGAATGTGATCATACCCCAAATGAGTATATGGATGAATATAATGAATAGATTGAATGAAAAGAATGGACTGCACACATGCTTATACCGGTATAGCTAGTGACACACCCGTCGGTGTGCACCTAAGCCCGTATTTAACCAAAATACGGGGATCCCAATCCCGTATGAAGAACATTTCATACGGTGTCCAAACTGCCCACATTGGTGGTGGGTCTTACATGCCCATCTTTGGAATTGATGGGTCTTAAAATCCACTCCGTGGAAGGCACATGAAGCAGGATGCATGAACTGAATTATGAATTATGAAAGACATCATATATATACTCATGTATATAACACATAAGAAAATGACATAAACTTTGAATATTCTCATGGATATCAGAAAAACACAATACAACCCTCAAGCATGCATCATACTCCAAACATATGAACATCAAAATACTTGCCTTCCATGAAGCCTTGCGGTGGGAGGTAAAGAAGATGTCTCTAAACGAAGCCTCTCTCTTACGAGTAAGTACTCGAAATAAATACAACATATAACAGGCGCTTCCATTAACGTTCTACAACACCTTCCGACAACCCACATTTAACTAGTTAGTTCTAATCTGAAAACAGACTACTCCGGCTGGCCGAAACTGGACAGCAGAGCGGTAAAAATCATATCTATTGGTCTGGAACTCGGAATGAGGTGAGACCAATTTCTATGGATTCTTAACTGATGTATCTACAATACTCTAGTTGACAAGGTAAGCCAATTCGGCCAATTTAATTTACTAACAGATAACTGGAACAGCAGAACAGAATCTGTCTACACAAATAAGACAGCAGTATGAAAACGATCATAACTTTTAATCTACAACTCCGAATTGAGCGTTATTTAACAATATCAAAAGCTAAGACCAAGGCCTACAATAACCTAGTTGGGTGAAAGCCCTGAATGTTCCATTAACACACTCATATTTTAAAAGACAACTTGGCAGTTTATTCTCGTCAGGTTTCTGGACAGCAGAGACGAAAACTAACATAACTTTTTATCCGTAAGTCAGAATTCAGTGTTCTTGGCGGCCACCGAAAGCTAAGAACAAAATATAAATAACACTAGGAGATCAAAATTCCTAATTCTGAATCTAAGCTCACGAAACAGGCCACGCAAAGCACTGGATAGAACTAACTTTTTAATCGCAGCAAATCGATCTAATCAATTATGATCCAAATCACCTCTACCACTAATCAAATGATGAGGATTGGCATTCGTTACCCTTGCAGCAACCAGGACGCCGATGGTTGATCCACGAAGATGTTCCCCTCCTTCTTGATCAGCCAATTCCACGAAACACCGCTTCTACCTTCGCGAAGCCGGCAGCGGAAGATCGGCACCAAGGGACGACTCGGGAGGTGGGGTGCTGCACTAGGCGCTGGGGCGGCAACAATGGAGGTGGAGAAGGGCTGCAACCAGCGGGGAGCGCAAGATGGAGAGGAAGGGAGAGGAGGAGGTGGCGGCCAAGGTGGGGAGGAGGGGAAAAGGCGGCTAGGGTTTTGGGGAGGTGGCACCTCCCCCAATGGCCGCCGAGCCTCATGGGCCAAGGCCCAGCCCAGGTTGCGAGAAGCATGAAAACCCCTCTATTCTCTGATTAAGCGTTTTCCAAAAGAAACCTTCTCTGGATTAATTATTTTCTCAGAAAATTATTTCTAGCACTAACAAGAATTACACTAATTCTCCTCAATTTGAATTGCATTCTCAAATGAAAGTCGGGATATTACATTCTACCCCCTTAAGAGGATTAGACTCGAATCTATCGCGATCTACAACAAAGAAAACCGCGATGGAATTTAGCAGCGGCATACGGATACTCGTTGCGAACTAATCCGGATAACGCTCACGCCGCGAAACCCCGACTCGCGAGAGGCCTCACACTCGGATTGTTGAGACCACAACAAAATGACATACAACCATGTACGTCATAACACTCAACCGGAAATTCGGTACACTCATTAGAAGAGAATCGAAGGTAAGATCCTACTCGAAGGACTACGACGTTAACGAATAATCAAACTCTGGATGTCCTAGGTACTCACTTGGCACCCTACGGCCGCCCTAGTCGACATTAAGAGTTGTGGGAGACACTTTCGGCCATACCTTACCCTAGTGCACCATCTACCCCTTTTTCTTTGTCGGCCATGCCTTGTGCTTTGAGCTTTGCCTCCCGAAAAGCTCTTTTGGCAAACCCTAGTGCTCCCAATCCTTTTAAGCACCCTCTACAGTTCCTGGTGCTAGGCGACAAGCCGTTGAACACGCTCGGGCTCGTGCCGGCGTAATCTCCCGTTTTCGTCATTTGTTTAAGACACAATAATTACCCTGTGATTACTAATCATTAGTTAATTAATTGTGTCGGTAGATTTATCGCTGTCGGAAGTTGACCCTGTGTCGCTGTCTTGTGGGCCCGTGGGTCTTAAGTCGCAGTCCAGGGTTCATTAAGGCACAATCTGGGGTCATTAATTGCTAATCATGGGTTAGCAATTAATGTGTCTCATTTGGCAAAATGTCTCACTGCCAGGTGGGCCCCTATCTCTTTAATCCACCTCTGTGTGGGCTTGTTAGGACACATTTAATTGCTAATCATCAGTAATCTTTGGTCTTTAGTAATTAAATTGTTGTCCTAATTGCCCTCTGTCTCACTGACAGTGGACCCACTCATTAAAATCCTCCCCGCGCACTTAAACCCGTGCGTTGTTCTTTGTTGATCCTGGACCGTCGATCTTGTGATCAACGGCCCAGATCTAGTATGCATTCGGACCATCCGGTTGCCTAAATCATTCTAGGTCGTCCATCGCTTGATCTGCGATCAAGATCGTGAATGCAATCGGACCATCCGAAGGGAGGTGCGATCTAAGCCGTCCATCTTCAGATCTACGGTTGTGGTTGGCTGCGGCAACTGCATCGTCCAAATGCATCCCTCCTCGTGGGCCGTTGGATCTTGATCCAACGATGGGTTCCTTTTAGGAATCGCGCGCGTGCGCTGTTTCCGGCGCGCGTGGGCCATAGGATTTTAGATCAAAGGCCCACGAGCGTCCACGTCGTTTTATTCCGGTTGAGGTTGATTTCATTTCTGTAAGCATTTTTTTATCATCTAAAAATTGTAGTTAAACTTTAAAAACTCATAACTAATTCTTGTTAACACCTTTTTAGGTGTTTCCAACTGAAATAAATTCTGGTGCCACTAAAGTTTAATATAAAAATGCAATTAGGTATATTTCAGTAACAGAGAATATTGTAACTAAAATAACTTGATTTCTGCCATTAGAATATTCCAGAAATAGATTTAAAACTTGTAAAATGCATATCTTTTCCTGTATAATTCCAATTTGTGCAAAATCAATTTTGTTAAATTCCTCCGTTAGTGTACCTTATTATGAGATAGGTTTTGAGCATAGTTATAATTCTGTAAAATGACCTACATTAGATTTACAACTTAGAAAAATCATAGGTAAATCATTAAAATCTCAAATTTAGTAAACTCAACTTTGTCATTAGGATGTCATAATCTAAGCTGCTATAAAAATTTCAGACCTTAGGTCATTCTAGAAATTTTGCCATAAATGATACTGATAATTAATTTAGAGAATTAATAAGTTTGAGAAAGAGTATTTTAGGTGTATCTTTTGCATACTAAATCCAAATTGCATGCTTCTTGTTCTGAAATTGTCTAAAATCATCCCCTATCTTTCTGTATAAATTTCATTAGATTTGGATGTCTTTTGCTGTTGGAGTTTATTTGGTGTTCTTCGTTCTTATTTGCTTATAAGCCTTTTAGCGTTAGGTTACGAAGATAATATTGATCTTGAATCGGGCCACGACCATCGGATCCTGCACTCGATGAGGCAAGCGGATGTAGCATCATTTGATCATGTTGTTCCTACTATTTTCAAATTCTAATATGTTGTTTGCAAATTCTATGTATGCATTGCTATGTTGTTTTCACTATTGTCGATAGTTCACCTAGTAGATGCATTCCCAGTAGGAAAATGTTTATCCTCTACTACTAAGCCTAGGTTTATCTCGCTGTGATTTTGGGTTCGTTGGATGGACCCTTGTCACTTAGTAGTTTATGAGTTTGTTGCTTAGCCATGCTTAGCTATCGGTAGAAATGGGCGGTTATTGACTTGTCGATAACCTTGATCACACAAACTTATTATAACATCTTTATTTCAGCTCTGTGCTATGTTCAAATTGTAGAACCAAAACTAAAAATAAATAAAAAACAATTTGGACTTGGGCACAGTGGTAAGATGGTGTGATCTTTTGGGTGTGATTGGAATGGTGCCCGGGTCAACAAGGACCGAACATCTTGTTACACCAAACCAAGCATTCTTGCGTGCTAATCACACTAGAGGTATGGGACCTCTCTTGACTTAGTACTTTGGCGTGTGTTGGCTACAGTCGCGAGGAGGCGTGTGTGGTTGTGTTATGGTAAAATGGGTTGGTTGTGATTGGGAGCATTGTAGTTGTCCAAAAGCTTTACCCCATGGGGTAGTTGTCTTTGTGGCTTTACAATGTAGCGTATGGGTTTCTATCCATCGAGCGACTAGTAGTTGATTCACAATATTGGAAATATCTCGTAAGACTTAGCCGTCTTTGCATACCTTTGGAAGTGTGCTAATCTTGTGGCTTAAAGTGATGCAGTGTGGGTACATTGGCACACCTGCGGGGTTTAAAACTATTCGAATAGCCTCGTCTAGGTTATGGACACGCTTAGGAAGTCTTTCAGAGTTAGACTACAACATTTTAAATTAAAACTTGATGGGTGGTATGAATCAGGGATTCATGCTATGTGTGGTGGCTAAAGGGTTAGTCACTTCTAGGTGGTTACTTGATAATTATTATTACTCATTTGTTATTTTAATGCTTAAAAACTGATTTGTTAAATTGCTTTCAATCTATTATATTATCGCAAATGAAACTTGCTTTATGCGTCCAAATAACCCTATAACCAACCTTCCTTTGAATTCAGCTTTCATGTAGCTATGTATAGGCTTGTTACTCGTAAGTCTTGCGAGTACATTATTGTACTCACCTGCTTTGCTTGTTGTGTGTAGAGGAAGAAGGTAAGCCAGAAGGGCCTCACTTTGTGAGTTGTCTTTGTGGCGGTGTGTGGGCGATTAGCTTGGCGGCCGGTCGGTTGTCTGTGGTGTTATGTGGCTAACAGGCCATCTTTTGGTTTAAGCCATCTTATGGCAACTTTGCTTCATTGTTATTTGATACTTATGTCTTTTGGTGACGGTCATTCATTATAATAACTTCTATTATGTATGGCTTTTGGTAGACTTGTTATATGTTGTTGTATGGAATTGATGCATGCTTTCGTATGATGTATGTGTGTTGTATTTTCTGGGAAGCACATGTCCATCGAGGCACGGGCTATTCTGTTTGTGATACTAGAACCAGTGGAAGGTTAAGTATTACAAGCTTAATAAACCGGGGTCTCACAAGTACCCATTTGACAACCAAGAGTTCGGAGGGCACTTCCATCATGTTAGCGCAACATTGATGGGAATCATGAGTGATTTGTCAAAATTGACCTTGAAATTGGTAGAGTCATGAATGTATTAAGAATCCCTTCGGGAAGAACAATTGAGTCGCACAAGCTGCATTATTATGAGAGTATCATCGGCATATTGGATAATCGGAAAATGCGGACATACTTGGAGGTGGCGGGTGGTGTCAACGACCCTTGATCCATCGCTCTATTGAGTATTGTCCGAAGTAGGTCGGCTGTCAAGACAAAAAGTAGTGGCGAGAGGGGGTCTCCCTGTCTGACCCCTCTTTTGCAGTGAAGCGTTTTGCCAGGTACCCCATTAAGTAGGATTGAAGAGGTCCCAGTCCTAAGAATATGGGCAATCCAAGTCTTCCATTTCGGTCCAAACCCTTTATAATTCAGGATCTCAAGAATAGCTTTATGTTCTATTTTGTCGAATGCCTTTTTGAAATCCAGTTTCAGAATGATAATTTCCTTGAATAATTTTGTTCGACATGATAATTTCCTTGAATAATTTTGTTCGACATGTTGACATGTATCCTTGGTCGCCATAGGATGGGTATTTTTTTAGTTGGACATTATTGTTATACCAACTTTGGTGCGTATTATGCTTAGACATGCTTTAGTTATGCGATGTCTCTCGAACAATTGAATCTTTGATGTTAAACTTCACTAATGTATATGGAATTGTGGCACGACCACTATTGTTAAAAATTGTTGTGCCAGTGGCAAGGGCCGCCACTTGGTTGGGTTGAACCAAAACTATTTTCTTACTCAAGCGGTGATCGTGCGAGTGGGGATGTCTTTGGGGATGTGGTTGTCTCACTTTGAGTAGTCACTAAGGACATAACTTTGTGCACCATTGATGCAGGCCAAACCATGCAACCATATGTACAGGATGGGGTGGACCTAGCCAACTAACTAGCAATGCTTTGGTTGGATCTGTTTTTGGTGGAAGTGTGAACCACAGGATTGACATTCACACTTGGCGCAAGAGGGGGCCGGTCGACTGGGGTGTGGTTTTTGTGAGGTGGATGTTGGGAGTTGTGGAACCAATCGGAGGCGAAACCTTAGCGAACAGAATCGGGTCAAAGCAGAGCCGTAAAGGCCTTGTGATAATCTCTTAGTCACACACCTCGAAGTGTGTGGCAGACAAAGATAACATGATTATCTCTTATGGGTAAAGTTGTACAACCTCTGTAGAGTGTAAAACTATTCGAATAGCCGTGTCTCGGTTATGAACAATGCAGTGATTTCACATGAGGTAGATTTTCCCAAAAGAGGTCATGGATGGTTTGAGTAGTGACACAGTGGTAAGTGCGACTGGCCGTGGGAGTGATTGCTCGTGGGTGTTCCCTAGGGGTCTAGGAGGTGGTCGTGAGTGCTCACGGGTGATCGTGGGTTCTTACGACTTGTTTTAAAGAACTTGTTTACTTATGTACTACTCTTTCAACTGGTGCCTTGTAATCTACTTATTGTATTTGTTGTCAATCTTGCTTTACAAAATAACCATACACACTATCCTTGTCAAGTTGTGCATGAATATTAACTACATAACATTTCCCTGCGACTTACTGAGTACATTCGAAGTACTCACGGCTTTGTGCCCTCTGGTTAATCAATCACCGAAGAGGACCCAAGGAGCTCCGAGCTCTATGAAGAGGAGTTCTACGAGGACCAAGCGATCTAGGGGACGTCTTCCACTCGAGAGCCTGTGGGCGAGTTGAATGGTTTCCACGAGTTATTTGTTCCGCTGCTCTCTTTTGTTGTAAGCCCGTGCGACAAACCTTGTAACAACCTTGACCGTACGATCTTGTGAGACCCCGGTTTATTAAACTTGTAATACTTGACCTTCCTCTGGTCCTAGTATCACAAATAGAATAATCCGCGTCTCGATGAATATGTGCCTCCCAGAACAAGCAGCACACATACATCATACCAAAGCATGCATCAATTCCATACAACAGAATATAACAAGTCTACCAAAAGACATACATAATATAAGTTATTACAGAACAGCCGACCGGCCAAATGACATAAGTATCAAATAAGTAACAGCGGAAGCAAAAGTTGCCATAAGATGGCTTAAACCAAAAGACGACCGGTTAGCCACATAACACCACAGGGCAACCGACCGGGCATCAAGCTAATCACCCTTAAGCGCCACAGCACAACTCACAAAAGTGAGGTCCATCGGACTCACTATCTTCCTCTGCACAATACAAGCAATGCAGGTGAGTACAAAAATGTACTCGCAAGACTTACGAGTAACAAGCCTATACATAGCTACATGAAAGCTGTATTCAAAGGAATGTGGTTATATGGTTCTTTGGACGCACAAAGCAAGTTTTATTTGCAATATTGTAATAGGTTGAGCAATGAGTTTATAAAATCTATTTTTAAGCATTTAAATAACAGTGAGTAAACATAAGTATCAAGTATCCACCAAGTGACTTTCCCAAAGCCACCACAACATAGCACGAATCCCTGATTCGTACCACCATCAAGTTTTAATTATAAAAAGGTTGTAGTCTAACTCTTGAAAGACTTCCCCAAGCGTGTCCATAACCTAGGACTAGGCTATTCGAATAGTTTTAATCCTGCAGGGTGTACCAATGTACCCACACTTGGACCGCCTTTTGCCAAGCTATTAAGCACACTTCCTTTGGTATGCTTGGCACGGCTAAGTCCTACTGAACCCTTTCCAATGGAATATGCTAATCAAGAGACGCATGTATGGGGTTAATTCTTAGTGATCGCCAGCGAAATATGGATCACAAGGACCCATACGTGGAAGCGAGAACACACCGGCCTCGGCGGTGTTCCTCTCCCACGACGTGTCCATGTTGCATATAATCAAATATGCAACCCACCACGCGACTCATTAATTAACACACCCAAAGTACTCAGCTAAGAGGGTCCCATATCCCTAGTGTGGTTAGCACGCACAAATGCTTTGTTCGGTGTAACAAGTAGCTCGGTCCTTAATTGACCCGGGCACCATTCCAATCACACCCAAAAGATCACACCATCTTACCATTGTGCCCAAGTCCAAATTGTTTTCATTTTCAGTTTTAGTTTTACAATTTAGACAAAGCACAAGGCTGAAATATACGTATTATAATAGTTTGTGTGATCAAGGTTATCGACAAGTCGATAACCGCCCATTTCTACCGTTAGCTACGCATGGCTAAGCATAAGGACACGTAAACTACTAAGTGACAAGGGTTCATCCAGCGAACCCAAAATCACAGCAAGTAATCCTAGGCTCAGTAGTAGAGGATTAAACATTTCCTACTGATTATGCAACTACTGGGTCAACTATCGACAATAGTTTAAAACAACATAGCAGTGCATACATAGAATTTGCAAACAACATATTAGAATTTGAAATTAATAGGAACAACATGATCAAATGAATGCTACATCTACTTGCCTGGCTGAAGTGCAGGATCAGGCTGCTGTGGCTCAATATCAGCAATAAAATTATCTTCGGAACCTAACGCGAAAAGGCGATAAGCAAATAAGAACGAAGAACACCAAATAAATTCCAGCAGCAAAAAGACTTCCAAAACCAATGAAACTTACACAATAGCTAGGGAATGATTTTAGACAGAGATAGGAACAAGAATCATACAATTTGGACTTAACATGCAAAAGATATGGACAAAATGCTCTTTCTCAGCCTTAAAATCAATCTAATTAATTAATAGTACTGTTCATGGCGAAATTTTCCAGAATGATCTAAGGTCTGAAATTTTTATAGCAGGTAGATCATGGTATCCTAATAACAGCAAAGTTGAATTTACTAAATTTGGAGTTATACACATTTACTTATGGTTTTTCTAAGTTGTAAACCTAATGCAAGTTACTTTACAGAATAATGATCATGCTCAAACCTTATTCCATATGAAACTATACTAACAGATGAATTTAACAAAATTGATTTTGCACAAATTGGATTTATCTGAAAAAAGATATGCATTTTTCAAGATTAAATCTATTTACGGAATATTCAAAGTGACAGAAATCAAGTTATTTCTAGTTATACAATTTTCTCTCTTTGGAATATGCTTAAATCCATTTTTATAATAAACTTAAGTGATAACAAAATTTATTACATTTGGAATTATCTAAAAGCGATTAAAATGAATTAGTTATGAGTTTCTAAAGTTTTATATCATTTTGGTTGTTAAATAAATACTTACCGATAAGCAGACAAACTTAAACAAAAGGATAAGAGCGTGGACAATTTCCAACCCTCGATTTAAATCCTCGGCTCACGCAGCGCGAAAAAAAGCGCGCCACGCGAAACCTGTCGGAGCCCACCGTTGGATCAAGATCCAACGGCTCACGAATGTGTATGCATCCGGGCGGTGCGGTTGCTTGGGCCAATCGGCCGCGAGTCTGCAGATGGGCGGTCGAGCGCACTAACGGTCGGAAGGTCCGATTGCATACAAGATCCCGGCCGTTGATCGCAAGATCGGCGGTCGAGAATGATCAAGGCATCCGAGGGTCCGAATGCACTCACGATCCGGGCGCGGTCCGAAAGCGAACGGTGGCTAGAGATCGAAGTTCAAAGGCGAATCTTGACCGTGGGACCGTATGTCGGTGACTTGAGTCACAACCGCGAACGTTTAACCCACGTGCACAGTGCACTAGGCCGACATGTCAACGACTAAGAGGTGATTTCCGACAGCGATTAATGCCGACACATTAATTAATCAATGATTAAGCATTAATGATGTCGGAACAGCGCGGAGTTGCGCCAGCGGGTGATTTAAGAACGTTGGGCCCACAGGTCAGTGGCTCAACGATGAAGATTAAGACACCATTAATGAACTAATGATTGGCAATTACTGAGCAATTAATACGCCCTAAACAAAAGACGAAAACAGGAGTTTCTTGCCGGCAAACTTCCGAGGAAGTTCAATGGCTCGTCGCCGGCGACACTAGCCGTGGCGGCGCCAACCAAGCACTAAAATGGAACCGCAAAAGTGCTACGAACCTAATGGTGGCATCCTCATCGGCGGTGAGGCACTAGAACGCCGGCTAGCCGGAAAATGAAAATGGGAGCTTTCTTGCTAAAGCGAAAATAGCGAAAGCTTAGTGCAGTCCAAAGAAGCGGTGCGAGCCTCTAAGGACTAATAAGAAGCTACCTTGAAGAAGGAAGCTTGAGAGATGGCGGAGAAGCTTGATCACGGAGGAAGCTCACGGACTTGGAGAAGAAAGATTGAAAATGACACCCTGAGCCAAATGAGGGATACCAAAGCATCAATATAGCTTCATAAAGGTCCACAGAAGCTACATGAGCAAGTAATTAGCAAATGGAGCACTCACCTGAGCTGAGGAAGAAGATGACCAATTTCGGCCGAATTTGAACAAACCCCAAATTGGACAATTCCTGAGAATCAAATCCAAAATTAAGTGAGGGGGAATGTTCAAGATAGTAAGGAGATAAGGATAGGGCAAAGAAACATGAAGGAGAACCACTGGAACACCAAGAACACCAATGGAGATCTTCGGGTCAACAATGGCAACTTGCCATTCTTGAGGTGTTAAGCTCCAATACTGTAAATGGAGCTTGATGGTGGTCTAAAGAAATACTAGGAAGTATTGAGAGTGCTTATAAGGCCTTGGAGGCATTAGGGTTTGCACCACAAGCCTTTTGGGCGGCAAAGCACAGAGCACAAGGTGCGGCCGACAAGGAAAAAGGTAGAAGATGTGCATTAGGGTATGGCAGAGCCGAACACCTCTCCCACGACCCTCACTTTGTTGACTAGGGTTTGTAGGAAGCATGACAAGACACCCCCATGCCCTACACTGTGCTCGCACGGCCGGAGGTTGAAGATGACCAGCGATAAAGGCTCGGGCGATTCAGAGCCCCACGATTTTAATTGGATGGCTAAGATAGCGCCACGCCTCTGAGCTTTAAAACACAACGAAAAAGGTTGCGAGCCCTAGGATTAGAAATGAACGGCTCCGATTGCCCCATGTTGCGAACGTGGTTTACAACAGAGGGACAAGCGAGCGTTGGATATTAATCCAACGGCTAGGATTCAAACCAACAACCGGAGGGTCCGAAGGTTTCGGCGCATCTGGGCGGTTAGATGGGGATCTAACGGTCGACATTCGCGCATGCAACCGGAAGGTCCGAATGGTTACACGCACGTGGGCCGCGCGATCAAGATCCAACGGTCGAGAATGGACGCGCGTTTTTAAAGAGAGGCTCGGTGCAGTTAGTTGACTGGACCGAGTCAATTGGCTCGAGCCCGAGTCTGACTCGAACCCAAAGCACAGTGAGACTAGGTTTTGATTTGAAATAAGAACAGAGACTTTGGAGGATTTATTTGAGGTAGCAAATTAACTCCAAAAATTATGAAATTTTTACAGGAGCTTGCTAACTCAGATATCAACCTTGTGTAAAATTTTCAGAGGTTTTTATACTGTGAATAAATCTCCAAAAATTCTGCAAGGCTCTGTTACAAGGTTTGACTAAAAGTCAAACGAGTTTGACTGCCCCTTAAAAATATTCAAACAATATAGTTGACAAATACACTTATGTTGACTTATGTCCAAATGTTGCTATTAATAATGGATTTGTCATCAATCACCAAAAAGGGAGAGATTGAAGGAGCTAGACTCGCCATTATGTGTTAATAGAGTATTTTGGTGATTAATGACAAATACACTTGTGAGACTAACACTCTTATTGTCATATCACGTTTAGTCTCAGCTTGGATATAAAAGCAAAAATCCAAACAGGTATGTATTCATTAAAGACAAATCTATTTGTGAGACTAACAATTCTATTGATTATCTATTGCTTAGTCTCGTTTGGATATAAAGATGAAAATACAAGAGGTATGCATTCTACTTCCTCCTATTGCATTCCTCAGATCCAAAATATAGGTTGAACTTCACTAAGGATCTAACTTGGAGTTCATTCTATATTTTGTGGTTTCATTAGTATTGATCCATACTCTCTTTCCACGTATTTTAAGGATCTTTACTCTGAAATATATCCTTGAATATATTTAACTTGTGTAGTTAATATATTCATATAAGCATATGAGAGCATATGAGACTTGTGTGGTTTATATATGCTCATATATCCTTGAATATATTTAACTGGTGTAGTTAATATATTCATGTGAGTATATATATATATATATAACTTGTGTAGTTCTTATATACTCATTGATGGAGACGGGGTGCCCGATCTTTCGATGAGATTGATAACTATCGATTTTGGTGGAGGTGACTCTCGCGATCCGACTACAACCGTACGACGACGCTTGCACCTTAGCAATCGTTGAACTAACTCCGCGACGTTATTGACCGTGCTGGAAACGCGATCAACCTGACCACAAAGGCCTATTCCTGCATGCAATCGAAGAACACGCAAGAACAAGATAAAACGCAATCTGAAATTGCAAATATGGATTGAAATATTTATAAGTTGGGATTTCAAAAGCTGTCTTGACAGGTGGTCGTCCGACACAACTGAAGAACAGAAGTTTGCACAATGGCTAAACCTTAACTCAACGAAATCCCGAGAAACTAGAGGATGTGGCCTCCTTATATAGGGGAGGAAGAGCCACAAATCTAAAAGAAATAGCAGGGAGGGACTAAACTCGTGGGTTACTGTTTACATGAACAGTAACCACACCTCTAGGTGGGCCGTCGGCATATGGGCCAAGTTGAGTTCGATTACAAAGCCCAGATTGGCCCAAACAGGTGATATGACGCCTTCTTTAGATGATTGCGATCAGTCCAGAAGGAATTTGAAGGTGAGGCCGGATCCGTTTGAAAGAGGACGAAATAAGCTTTCAATCAAGTACTCGTGGACCTCCAACGGACTCCGTATGTGAAAGTTATGCCTGTTTTAAGTTGGTGTTGTCAGGCTGATTCCGGAGGCCGAACTGGATTCCAAAACAGGTCCAGCTCAAATTGCTTGCTTGTCTTAGACCAAAAGTGGCATGGTGCTGATAATTTAAGTGAAGCGTACGAGCTCTTATACTTGGAACAGTAAGCATAGTAAATATGGTTATATCCATAGGGGTCATGTCCTCATCATCCTCCCTTTCTTGAAAACAAAGCCGTCCTCGGCTTTTGATAAGCTGAAAATAGGGTAACAAAGAAGCCAAAGTGTATGCATGGCATATGTATATATCATCTGTTTTAACGGTTCTTCGTTGTTGCACAATTAATGTTAGAAGACAACAGCGACCATAAAAAATCATTGTATTATTAACCAAGAGTAATCATATATGTGAATGATCAAAACAAAAGTTCTCACACAACAATTATTGCAACTAGTTTTGCAAATGTAAGTGAAGCGTTTATGCAATTCAAATCTCTGAAGTGGTAAACCTGCAGGGGTAGCTCATATGGGCAAATCTACAACTTTTGGAATCAAACAAAATTCATCCATATAATCAAATTTCAATCGAGCAATAGCAAATTCATCTAGCAATGGTGAAAAGATTTGTAAGTTCTTCCATAATTCAACATCTTCATTCAGATTGTCCACACTAGATGGTGTAATAAAAGGTGAACACATAGGCATAGGATGAGCACTAAATTTTATTTTACTCTCATATTGAATAAGATTCAGCACACAAGAATTGTTGTTCAAAAGCAAAAGCTTTAATTTATCCATGTAATCACAAGTTATGCATATTCGATAAACAATAAATTGATTGTCTACACCATAATCTCCAATCAAATTAAACTTATACCCAAGGGTGTAGGCACTAGACAAGCATTTTGAACATACAATTTCAGAAAATTTCTCCATAGCATGTGACAATTCCATAGGTGAATCCAACATAATGTAACACAAAGAATCAGCAAGAGAAATTCTAGTCAAAACTTCTTTATGTCTAACCAATTTCACATGATCATTATATGCGATTAACGCATCACATAAATCATTCAAAACAGCAGGCAATTCAATTATTTCATCACATGGTGCAATCAAATCAATGCAGTCTGTATTCTCTACTTGAAATATGTGCATATCAGAATTGTTTTTCACTAATTTTTGCTCTAAAATAGCATGAACAATGGACAAATGTAGTTCTTCAAAATCATACTCACCTTGAGTGATGATAGCACCATGATCTTTACCTTTTTAGCTCTCCTCAGATGATGTAGGCGCTTCCATCTCCTCATCTTCCTTCTCAACCAATGGAGTAGGTGGTGCAATCAACTAATTCTCCTCTTCGGCATGGATCTCAACTTCCTGCAAGTCGTTAGTCACAGAAAAAGACACAAACATAGGCTTGTTCTGATGTTTCCTATCATCATGTATTCTTAATTTCTCCTCTATCGACTTTCAACCTTACGAGCAAGTATAAACAAATGAGAGAGAATTATATTCTTTATGAACAAGAAGGTCTGAATTCCTGATTAAGTCCACTTAAGAATCTATTTTACGTAGCTTGACATGTTCCTCTAAACCACAACGCAACAAGCGAGTTTTCAATTCATGATAGTATTCCCTTACAGTTCTACTACCTTGATTTACACGTTGCAATCCAGCTAGTAAATAATCAACATGATATTTAGGAACAAATTCATCTCTCAAAAGCTTCTTTAATGCATTCCAAGTTTGAGGCACTCTTCCATGTCTATTTAAATACTTCCATCAAAGTATTGCATCCTCAACAAAAACACTAGTGGCAGCTCTAATCTTTTGCCTATCAGACCAATCATAAAATTCAAATTCTTTTTCTAATGCTATTTCCCAGTCAACATAGGCATCAGGATCAAAGTTACCAGCAAAGGATGGAAATGCATACTTAAATTTACCTCGTTCAGGCACAAAAGATGAGTTAATGGTGTTGTTGATCTCCCGAAACTCTCTACTATGTGATCTTGAACCTGTCATGGTTAGCAGAAAACAAGCATATATCTCTAGCAACTACTAGGATGTGGTGGTTCAAAAGTCACTCACACTCAAGCCTTTTATCGAGTTCTT
The DNA here is from genome assembly GCA_036346255.1 of Ampelocalamus luodianensis. Classification (NCBI taxonomy): domain Eukaryota; kingdom Viridiplantae; phylum Streptophyta; class Magnoliopsida; order Poales; family Poaceae; genus Ampelocalamus; species Ampelocalamus luodianensis. The sequence continues at coordinate 37,645,882 of CM070629.1, forward strand.
ACCAATTCTTACCAAGCAAACAGGGGTGATCGACATCCAACGGTGTCAACGTATCTTCGAAGATTGGATGGAGCGATTGCTAGGAGAAGCTCGACACATGCGGTGTAGAAGAGGTGTAGCTGGGAAGGCTCAAGTATGGTAGCAAGGATTAGCAACAATCAATTTAGCAAATGCAAGTTGAATAAATGTTCAAAGTACTAGTCAATATTGCTGATCCTAACCTAATCAAAGCTAGCTAATCAAAGCCTATCAAGAGAAGTGTATGCACGCACACGCAAAGATTAATGTGACTTGATGCAAGCAAAGGAAATTCTCACACAAATGCTAGGAGAGCGCTAGCCAACTACTCAAACCTCTGTGTAGGGGCACAAGATTGTTCACACGATGTAGAGCACAAAGATGCAATAACGTGCAATGTAAACAGCCCTCTAGATTGAGCAGAAACAATAACTAGTCTCAAGAGATGAAAACTCAAAGTTTATATGGATTATATATACTCTTTTGAAAGGTTTCGACGAGATCTACAACTTTGCGATTGAGGCGAACTCCAAATTCGAAAGGAAGATCGAAGGAAGCGGCAAAACAGAAATCGAAAACTTGCAACGCGAATTCGGGGCCGAAGATGACCGATTTTGGGGCACCTGGAGGGCAACTAGTGGCTTAGGTAGAAAAGATGTGCCTCGTCATTAGCTTCGAAACGAGCACAAGAACGTCAAAAATGGACGTCGTATGCAAAAGTTATGCCCGTTTTACTGAAGGTGTCTCGGAAACGGAATCCTACTCGGACTCAAAACCATCTCGTGTTCAATCTTGAAAAGACTATATCTTTTGATTCCGTGGGCCAAACTTGCTGAATTTTTTTATAGAAGCTTGTGGCTATATGTAGAAGGTCTCCACTAATTTTTATGCACTTCTTTTTGTTTTCTTTTTCTTCTTTTTTTTTCTACCACGGCTTTTGTTTTTGCGGTTGCCTCTTTACGCTTCTACTATTTGGCCGACCTAGGATTTGCATAAGTCGCAAATAACATCAACTCTCCCAAAAGATCACAACAATTCTCTCTTTTTGGATTAACAACCATACGAATTTTCTATTTTTGGTGCGGATTAGAAGAGTTCTAACCCACAAATTTTCTTTTTTTTAGATGCAAAAACTAAGAACCCTAAAAGAACGATCAAGCGACGCAAAGGAAACACGAGATGCAACTAGACAAATACTAACTAGACAATAACTAGAACTAGAAATCAGCAACTAGACACGGCGATGCAACCAATGATTCAACAAGCAAAATACCAAAAGAAAATTGCAATGGCTCAAAGGGGTTGATGCGGATGATAGATGCAATAATTTTTGGGCAATTTTCGGACTCTAGGTATGAAAACGAATCTACTACTAGAAAAGCGGAAAATCTCATCGATCAAGCTGAAGCTCGATACCACCTGATGGAGACGGGGTTCCCGATCTTTCGATGAGATTGATAAATATCGATTTTGGTGGAGGTGACTCTCGCGATCCGACTACAACCGTACGACGACGCTTGCGCCTTAGCAATCGTTGAACCAACTCCGTGACGTTATTGACCGTGCTGGAAACGCGATCAACCTGACCATGGTCTATTCCTGCATGCAATCGAAGAACACGCAAGAACAAGATAAAACGCAATCTGAAATTGCAAATATGGATTGAAATATTTATAAATTGGGATTCCGAAAGCTGTCTTGACAAGTGGTCATCCGACACAACTGAAGAACAGAAGTTTGCACAATGGCTAAACCTTAACTCAATGAAATCCCAGAAAACTAGAGGGGGTGTGGCCTCCTTATATAGGGGAGGAAGAGCCACAAATCTAAAAGAAATAGCGGGAGGACTAAACCAGTGGGTTCTTTATTCACATGAGCAGTAACCACACCTCTAGGTGGGCGCAGGCATATGGGCCAAGTTGAGTTCGATTACAAAGCCCATTGGCCCAAGCAGGTGATATGCGCCTTCTTTAGATGATTGCGATCAGTCGGAGAAGGAATTTGAAGGTGAGGCGGATCCGTTTGAAAGAGGACGAAATAAGATTTCAATCAAGTACTCGTGGACCTCCAACGAACTCCGTATGTGAAAGTTATGCCTGTTTTAAGTTGGTGTTGTCGATGATTCGGAGGCAGCTGGATTCCAAAGCAGTCGGCTCGAATTGCTTGCTTGTCTTAGACCAAAAGTGACATGGTGCGATAATTTAAGTGAAGCGTCTGAGCTCTTATACTTGGAGCAGAAGCATAGTAAATATGGTTATATCCATAGGGGTCATGTCCTCATCACTCATACCAATTTATATTCAATTACTTGCAATTGAAGTGATTATCATCGATTACCAAAGAGGAAAAGATTGTGTTATCTTATCCCAACCATTATGGGTTGATGGTATGTTGTGGTAATCAATGATAATCATATTATGGAACTAACTATTTTGTTGAGTTGGATGTGTAGGTTGAGTTCCATGCAGTTGAAGACTTTGGATGATATCATGTGTTGATGATGTTCTAAACAAGATCTCAAAGAAAAAGAATACCATCATGTGTTGATGATATTGAAGTAAAGAGCTTGAAGTAAAGGATGCATCATGAGTTGATGCATGTCAAGTTCAAGAAGAAGATGATCATGAATTGATCATCAAGTCAAAGAAAAGGACCATCATGTGTTGATAGAAAAGCAAGATGAAGACTGCATCATAAGTTGATGCATATCAAGACTCGAGATGAAGGACGTCATCATAGGTTGATAAGTATCAAATTAACATCTCAAAGCAAAAAGGGAACCATCATGGGTTGATGATTGACAAGTCAAGAATCCAGACTTAAAGCAAGGATGTGTGTCATCAAGTTTCAAGTGGTGGGCAAGGCAAATGTATGATTAGCTAGGGCTAAGGATGCGTTCCTAGTCTTTTACCGATCTTGGTGTTTGGTTGGAGACTGGATTGCTAGTATAGGTTGTCGTACTATTAAGAGGGGTCTTGACTAGTAGCTTGAGTTAATCTTGTATTGATAGCTCGTTGTGTTTGCTCTAAGCTCTCATCAACATGTTGCCTATATTTGTGAATGTGTTTTGCAAATAATCGAGGATCATGGTTAATCCTTGTAGCATGTGACTTTAGTTTGCAAATGGATTAAGTCCATGTACCTTATTCCTTGTGGTGTGATTCTAAAAGTGTGCAAATGTGTTTTGCAACTTGTTGAGAATCTCACCTTAACCCTAGTTTGCATCGCTTGTCAATTATGCAAATGTGTTTTGCAAATTGAGTTGAAGCGGAGTGCAATTTGTGGCCATGATTCTAAAAGTGTGCAAATGTGTTTTGTAACTTGTTGAGAATCTTGCCATCATGCCTTGTGTACATCTGGCATCAATTTGCAAATGTATTTTGCAATTGAGTTGTTCTGTTGAAAGCCAATTTGTGCTTGTCTCAGGTTTTGCGGTAATACCGGCATGTGTTGCGCGAAACTACTGTTGTGTAGTATGACCGGTGATTCCTTGGCGAACTACACTTTGTGAGCATGTGTTGCTCGAGGCGTCTGAGTAGTACCGCGATCTGAGCGGAACTACCGCACCCTCGGTTATGCTAGCCTTTGTGGAGGTCTGAGTTTTTGAGAAACACATTTTTGTGTGTGTTTGCTCTTCTCGAAGCGGTAGTACCGAAGGACTATGTACGGTATGTGTTTTTCGAGAAGCATTTGTTGCTCTCTTGGAAACACTGATATCTGGCGCTTTGTCTTGTTATAATACCCCAAATTTATTTAAGTGAGAAGAAATAATTTAGGAGAAGAACTAATTAGGAAATAGATTTAATGAAGTTTAGAGGGTGTATTACTCGAAACATGTTAGAGAGAAACAAAAATAGTTAAAGGGTTTTTAAAATTTCTTCAAAACTTGGGCTATGGGCTTTTGGCCCACACACAAGGCCCAAAGGGGAAAACCCTAAAGCTGCTCTGATACCAACCCATGCTACAGTATCCGCCGCCATGCTACAGTAATCGCGGTGCTCAGTGCATCACCCTCCCCTCCCAAGCAGCCCCCTCCGTTGGTGCCTCCTTCCTCGCCGTCGGTGCTCTGCTGCCGATCAAGTGAAGAAAGAAGAGGAGATTGTCTTCGCGGGGAGATTTCTTCATATTTCTGCGATTCTACAAGGGTAACGTCGTGTGTTATTCATTGGTTGATGCGTGGTAGTTGCGGTTGATGTCGTTTGGTAGATCGATTTTCGTCGGTTTAATAGATCGCGTTCTGTCCAGTAGTTTGCGCGGCTGTTTTCGTGATCTTAGAAGCCGAATCAGAGGATCCCATCTCCTAGAGTTATGTGGGGTTCGTTCTTAGCTTTCAGTGGGCGTAAAGATCACTTAATTCCGAGTTACGGTTCCAAAGTTATGTACATTTCAATGTGGCTGTCCAGATTGTATGTAAGTTTCTATCATTAGTTTTGACCCGTGTGCCACTTTTTGTTAAAGGCAAAATATGAATGTCATGCCAACTAGGTTATTGTAGAGAATTTTATAAGATTTCGATATTGATAAAGAACGTCCAATTTGGAGTTGTAGAACAAAAGTTATGGATATTTTATTTCAGCCAATATTTCTGTCATTAATTCTGCCAACAGATTTGAGCCGTGGGCCAAATTTTGTTAGAGGCAAAATCTGAAATTTTGCCCAACTAGACTTTGGTAGGTTTTGTTCTTAGCTTTTCATATTGTTAAAGAACACTAATTTTGGTTCAGCCAATCAAAAGTTATGTCCGTTACCGTGCTGCTGTACAGACGTGTTAGACAGATCTGGACAGATGTTGTTCATTGATCTATTAGAGTCATTTACATACAGAATTTGAGATGTCCACCAACTAGGTTTAGTTAGATAAATTGATAACCTTTCAATGAAGTCTAAGAACACCTCATTTGGACTCCTGTGCTAAAAGATACGAATTTTAGAAGTTGACTGTCCACAGAGGGGACATATCGATCTATAGGAGTTGGAATTGGGAAATGCGCTTGAGAGTATAGCGAGTTCGGTTATGCTATTATTTATGCTTTTGGTCCAGTATGAATGTCTTAGTGCGCCTTATAAATATATTCAGGTGATGGATTGATCCGGGGCAGTACCTTACGCATCCCTCGTTCTCTCGCGGTTAAGGCAAGTATAATGATGGATATAATTGGAATTATTGAATGACATTCTTTGTTAAATACTTATAGAATTTGTGTTGTCATGATTGTTATGGTGGTATGATTGGTAATGTTCATGGTTTCTAGTGATATGAGTTACGTGTTATTCATGGATGTTTGAAAGTTATGAAGTCTATGATTAATTGTTATTCATGAGTGATTGTTCATGTTTGCTAGTATTATGAATATATGTGCTATTCATGGATGCTAGAATGCTATGAATGTCAACGATGATGAATGCTAGAAGTATGGATAAGTTTATTCATGTATGACGTTGTGAATACAAATTTATGATGGTTTAAAGTTTTGTTCATGTGCATCATGCTATCATATGACTACGCATATTCGAGGTCCCGTCATGTGGATGACGGGCTTGAGAGTCCCCACATTCGTGGAATGTGGGCATTGAAAAGAGGTCCCCATCATGAAAACGATGGGCTTATGGTCCCCACACTTGTGGAGTGTGGGCTTGAGGTCCCTTTACTTGCGGAGTATCGGACAATTGGTCCTGCGCTTGTGAGCACAGCATGGGTATGCTGGCGGCGGTCGCATACTTTGCATTACTGGTAAAATGCAAAAGATAAAGAGAAAGAGAAAGTGCACTTGAGCTTCTTGCATAGCATGAGCATATGACATGTTTATAATAGAGATTGTAGATGGATGTTGATGATTACAGATTGTTTATGTTATTATTGCCATTTATTGCACTTGCGAGTCTTTGGGCTCACTCTTGCTGTTGTTGTGTTTTTAGGTACCACTTTACAAGAACGGCATGCATGGGAGGAGTAAGACTTAGAGTGGTTGCACAATGGCACGAACTACACACATTTGAATTGATAGAATGATAATTTAGTAGATGAGAAACTTGCTTAAAGAATTCTTTATGATTACTCCTTTGCTTGGAAAACTTGTAATAGAGTTGATTAGAGGATCATGGATGTCCTTTTATTTATGCTTGTAGTTGTTTAGCATGCTATGGATGATATAGTGTTGATTAGCATTGTTTTGGTGGTCTCTTGATTATCTTTGGATGTTGGATTATTTAACTATGTTACATTTAAAAGTTGGGATCTCGGTTTAGTAACTAAACAAAGGAGGTTACGTCGGATTTTAGAGAATTGTATCAATGTTAAAATGGTTATAGTGTTAGTTTAGTAGCATTCCGGCCCTTGTCAGTGGGGGTGTTACTGATTGGTATCGAGCGGTGTGTAGGTCCGTGGTTCATGAAATATTAATTTTGACACACTAAGCACGATAGGATGGGAATGGGCATAGCATTGCATTTATGTTTCCGCTTTATCATAGTGTTGATTGCTGATATGAATTGAGTATTATTGCTCATTAATTGATTGTGATTATTATGTGTGGGGATAACCCATGTTGAGAGGTGGAGGTAGTGGTTGTGATCTGGGCTATACCAGGTTACACCACCGTTAGTGGTATAGGAATAGCGAAGTGTACACACGGAGATCGTGTCTGAGGCGTTGATAGCGAGTATTTTAGAAGAGTTGTTCTCTCCTTGAAATTTGATTTGGTCAACTCTTATCTTGTGGTGATTGATGAGTTTTCCTTGGGCTTTTAGTTCATCCCGTTGAGGGTTGCTTTGAATTTATTCTTCTATTGGCTTAATTTGTCCCGTAAAGAAATCGTTGCTTTCCCAACCGATGGGTTATTCTTGCGGCTGGTAAACTTGGTTAAGTTTGACCTTCATGTTGGAGTTTGTCTTTCTTATTGGAAAAAAACTTGACCCACTTATTCATGTGATGTTTTTGGTTAATGAAAGCTTTCTTTTGCAAGTCCTTTAGTACGTGAGGGTTTTGACTCAATATATCTCTCTTGGATATTTTGAGTGTTGAAGATTAATGGATTTTTTTTATGAAAGAAGATGTTAAACCTTTTAGTGTTGTGTTGTCTTGGTTAAGTGAGAGGTTATACCAAAGAAATTAATGGATATGATATGGGTCAATATGTTAGATCGGCAGTGTGTGTATGATCGATCCTAACAAAGATCCTTGAAAGGAAAGTGATTAATTTGAAAGTGTCTTGTAGTAGTTCTTGAGGAGCTGTGATTAAGAGTATGGTTATACCTAGTTGTAATCAATAGAGTTAATAAGAGGTATAGAACGTTGATGAAATTGAGTCAATGACTAAGAGTGATACATCCGTAAACTTCTTTGGTAAATTGGATTAACGTGTCTCAATGGTTTCATCTAACCTTTGGGATTGTTAAGTTCAAAAGGAGTTAGATTTTTGTCTTAGTGGGTACTAATCTTGGAGTAACCTTTTGTGGATACTTAGTGATTATAAGTAATTGCTAGCGCAAATAATGTCTATTAATGTCCAGTGATGAGCATCACTAAGAGATAAATTGATGGGATTTAATGGATGAACAATGTTTACATCATGGTAGAACTATCATATAAAAGCATGCCTTTGATGAAAGGGTGTTGGTAGGACCTTTTCAATTGTGTAGTAGACCCTTCTAAACTTAAGAGGTTGATGTAGTGAGGTTATATGGTTTTGGTATACTCGTTTTAAAGATGGGATGAAAATGTAGTATGGAACAATATAGTGAAACTTTGGGACTTTCTAATGGAATAGTCGATGATAAAAAAATTCGTGTTCGAGTGTATCAATCTTGATGTTAGTAAAATTACCGCTAGAGATTGTGACTTGTGTGTGTGGTGATGATTCTTTTAGAAAAATAAAGTAATTTGATCGTCTTTCGTAATTTTGATTCGATGAGCGTGTTTTGAGTTTTGCGTTTGTGATCGGTGGACCTCTTGCGTTATGTGGTGATTGAGGTTATTTGAGCAAAGTGTTATGATGAAAGATTTTATTGGTTCTTAAGTGGTTCTGTAATTTGGATTTTAAGAGCTTATCTTGTTTAGGTGGCAAAGTGATGTAGTAATCATAGAAAATAACTTTCCTTGTTAAAGGAAGGAGTGATGTATAAGTATTTGAGATTTAAGTCGTTTCGCAACTCATGATTTATTTGAGTGTGCTTAAACCTTATGCAGTTGTTCCATAAGAGTTTATCAATTTTCAAAGGGCATTACCTTCTTCTCATTTGTGGTTTGGAATTCACTTTTAGTAGGGCTTGAGCCCTCATTGTTGACTTTCCTTATGCTTTACGAGTACTTTGCCTAAGTGACTATTTCCTTAGTCCGATGGTCACTACGGGTGGCACATGTTTTCCTAGTTGATGAAAATTGATTCCTTTCGCTCTTTCTTTTGAGAAAGAGTCAACCTATTCGTTTCAGGAGTCTTTTGATGTGCTTAATAATTGTAGTTGTGAAACTTTGGGTTAGAAGTTATTCGATGAGTATTGGAGGATGAAATAATTTAGTAATATACTTCTTTGAGAGAAGTTTATCTCATTAGAAGATTGTCTTTGAAGGTTAAACTGATTGCATTGTTACAACTAGTAGAATATATAGCGGCGTGGTCCAAGTTATTTTGTTCATTTCAATGGAACATAGAATTATCCAAAGTATGGAAATCTTGATCAATGTATTAGGGCGTCGCGATTGTGTACCTTGCGGTTGTGCGGATGAAATATGATGGTGTGTTGTAATGAGAGTAAGATTAGCGAAATAATCTAATCGTTAAGCGATTATGGAGATAGCGAGCTTGATGGATTATCGTCGGTATGATTTGGCGTCAATGAGTAACCTGCTTGGAAGTTTGACTCTTTATAAAGATAATTGGGTTAGAAAATGTTTCCATATTGATGTTATTGCGGGTATGATTGGATTGTGATAATTTTAGGGATTTAATATGAGATTTTCCTATCTTCTATATGAGACGTTTGTTGTAGGGGTCTTGGAGGTTAAAAATTGGGTTTTGCATTTTTATGCTAGAATGTTGGTCGCCCAATGATTGTGTGTAGAGGTAGCGAATAAGGGTGGATTACAAGAGTGGGATGATCATTGAAAGAACCTTTGATGAAGTATATGAATGTGTGTCTTGAGGATTCCGAGTTGTTTATTCTTAAATGATGGAGGTGATGTGATTGTGTGTGAGATTTATTTTGATATGTATTGGGAGTCATCTGTCAAGGTAATTCCGTCAGACAAGAGTTGACTAGAGTATGTTGCGAGTCAAGAGCCTCTCTACAAAGTTGTAGATGATGTATCCAGTTTGAGCATGGCGTTGAGGTTGTCAATTTAAGAGAAATAAGTTAGTGTGATATGGATAAAATGAAATTCCATAATTCAAGAGAAATTTTATTTCTAAAGGAAATTGAGAAAAAATGTTTCTCAGTAGTGAAACGCTCTCTTGATTCATGTTTGAACTATGTGTTGATGACGGATGTCTTTGAAATTAAAGTTTGACTTTATGATTGATGTGCGGTTCTTATCGATTCGGAAAGAATAAAGGAAGTGTTTGATTTGGGTATTTAAGTGGTTTCTCTTTGGCTTGTGTGGTGTTCATTTGTAAACTACCTACTTGGAAAGCGGAAGGGATTTCATGATGAATTTTGCTTTTGAATTTGACCCTTTGGTGTGAAGTTTCCATTTTGTGGTTGCGATGTGAATCCTTCATTTTTCAGATGGGTTTTGTCGGTAAAAGAGGTTGTTTACAGAGAGTGTTGTTGTGTGCTCTGGTTAAAGGAGGTAATCCTTATTCTGTGAAGAGTTCGATTGAGAGGTGGAATAAAAATTCGTGTATTATGTGCATGTTGTGTGGTTCGGTACCAATGAGGAGGTTAGCCCAAGGTTCATTGGGTTGTTTTCGCTAGCGGGCGTATCGCTAAGACCGTTTCGGGTCCCTACGCGGTGAACGCAACTTTTGGTATGTTCTGGTGCCGAGTGAGTACCTAGGAGATCAATAGTTTGAATATTTGTTAACGTCTTGGACCATCGGTAGGATCTTACCTTCGATTCTCTTTTAATGAGTGTACCGGAATTTCGGGTTGAGTGTTATGACAGACGTCGTTATACGTCATTTTGTTGTGGTCTCAACGATCAAGTGTGAGGCCTCTTGGGAATTAGAGTCTCGCATGTGCCAGCGATATCGATATTATTTACAGCAGTGCGTGAAAATATTATAAGGTTTTAGCTGTGATTACATTGGCGTAAGTGGTTTAGAATTCGGGGGCAATTCCGTTTAAGGGGTAGAATGTAATACCCCAAATTTATTTAAGTGAGAAGAAATAATTTAGGAGAAGAACCAATTAGGAAATAGATTTAATGAAGTTTAGAGGGGTGTATTACTCAAAACATGTTAGAGAAAACAAAAATAGTTAAAGGGTTTTTAAAATTTCTTCAAAACTTGGGCTATGGGCTTTTGGCCCACAGCACCAAGGCCCAAAGGGGAAAACCTAAAGCTCTACAGTACCAACCCGTGCTACAGTATCCGCCGCCATGCTACAGTAATCGCGGTGCTACGGTGCATCACCCTCCCCTCCCCAAGCAGCCCCCCTCCGTTGGTGCCTCCCTTCCTCGCCGTCGGTGCTCTCTGCTGCCGATCAAGTGAAGAAAGAAGAGGAGATTGTCTTCGCGGGGAGATTTCTTCATATTTCTGCGATTCTACAAGGGTAACGTCGTGTGTTATTCATTGGTTGATGCGTGGTAGTTGCGGTTGATGTCGTTTGGTAGATCGATTTTCGTCGGTTTAATAGATCGCGTTCTGTCCAGTAGTTTGCGCGGCTGTTTTCGTGATCTTAGAAGCCGAATCAAAGGATCCCATCTCCTACAGTTATGTGGGGTTCGTTCTTAGCTTTCAGTGGGCGTAAAGATCACTTAATTCCGAGTTACGGTTCCAAAGTTATGTACATTTCAATGTGGCTATCCAGATTGTATGTAAGTTTCTATCATTAGTTTTGACCCGTGTGCCACTTTTTGTTAAAGGCAAAATATGAATGTCATGCCAACTAGGTTATTGTAGAGAATTTTATAATCTTTCGAGATTGATAAAGAACGTCCAATTTGGAGTTGTAGAACAAAAGTTATGGATATTTTATTTCAGCCAATATTTCTGTCATTAATTCATAACAGATTTCAGCCATGGGCCAAATTTTGTTAGAGGCAAAATCTAAAATTTTGCCCAACTATACTTTGGTAGGTTTTGTTCTTAGCTTTTCAGATTGTTAAAGAACACTAATTTTGGTTCAGCCAATCAAAAGTTATGTCCGTTACCGTGCTGCTGTCCGGCGTGTTAGACAGATCTGGACAGATGTTGTTCATTGATCTATTAGAGTCATTTACATACAGAATTTGAGATGTCCACCAACTAGGTTTAGTTAGAGAAATTGATAACCTTTCAATGAAGTCTAAGAACACCTCATTTGGACTCCTGTGCTAAAAGATACGAATTTTAGAAGTTGGCTGTCCACGAGGGGACATATCGATCTATAGGAGTTGGAATTGGGAAATGCGCTTGAGAGTATAGCGAGTTCGGTTATGCTATTATTTATGCTTTTGGTCCAGTATGAATGTCTTAGTGCGCCTTATAAATATATTCAGGTGATGGATTGATCCGGGGCAGTACATACGCACATCCCTCGTTCTCTCGCGGTTAAGGCAAGTATAATGATGGATATAATTGGAATTATTGAATGACATTCTTTGTTAAATACTTATAGAATTTGTGTTGTCATGATTGTTATGGTGGTATGATTGGTAATGTTCATGGTTTCTAGTGATATGAGTTACGTGTTATTCATGGATGTTTGAAAGTTATGAAGTCTATGATTAATTGTTATTCATGAGTGATTGTTCATGTTTGCTAGTATTATGAATATATGTGCTATTCATGGATGCTAGAATGCTATGAATGTCAACGATGATGAATGCTAGAAGTATGGATAAGTTTATTCATGTATGGCGTTGTGAATACAAATTTATGATGGTTTAAAGTTTTGTTCATGTGCATCATGCTATCATATGACTACGCATATTCGAGGTCCCGTCATGTGGATGACGGGCTTGAGTCCCACATTCGTGGAATGTGGGCATTGAAAAGAGGTCCCCATCATGAAAACGATGGGCTTATGGTCCCCACACTTGTGGAGTGTGGGCTTGAGGTCCCCTTTACTTGCGGAGTATCGGGCAATTGGTCCCTGCGCTTGTGAGCACAGGCATGGGTATGCAGCGACGGTCGCATACTTTGCATTACCGGTAAAATGCAAAAGATAAAGAGAAAGAGAAAGTGCACTTGAGCTTCTTGCATAGCATGAGCATATGACATGTTTATAATAGAGATTGTAGATGGATGTTGATGATTACAGTTGTTTATGTTATTATTGCCATTTATTGCACTTGCTGAGTCTTTGGGCTCACTCTTGCCATTGTTGTGTTTTTAGGTACCACTTTACAAGAACGGCATGCATGGGAGGAGTAAGACTTAGAGTGGTTGCACAATGGCACGAACTACACACATTTGAATTGATAGAATGATAATTTAGTAGATGAGAAACTTGCTTAAAGAATTCTTTATGATTACTCCCTCTGCTTGGAAAACTTGTAATAGAGTTGATTAGAGGATCATGGATGTCCTTTTATTTATGCTTGTAGTTGTTTAGCATGCTATGGATGATATAGTGTTGATTAGCATTGTTTTGGTGGTCTCTTGATTATCTTTGGATGTTGGATTATTTAACTATGTTACATTTAAAAGTTGGGATCTCGGTTTAGTAACTAAACAAAGGAGGTTACTCGGATTTTAGAGAATTGTATCAATGTTAAAATGGTTATAGTGTTAGTTTAGTAGCATTCCAGGCCCTTGTCAGGCTGGGGTGTTACATGCGCGGTATGACCGGACTCGTGGAACTACCGTTCATATGCTAGCGGTACGTAAATTCCAGAACACATGTTTTTCCTTGCCCTTAGCCGCAATTTCGAGCATGTGTTGCTCTCTCGGTTTTGCGGTAGTACCGCAATGTGTTGTGCTTGAACTACAGTTTATCGGAACTACCGCGTATTGGTTGGCGGTAGTACACGTACCTCTTCTAGCAGCTAGTTTTATAGCCAGTTCTTGTCTTGATTCCTTTTCCCAATGGCTAGCCTGTGTGTATAGACTATAAATACCCACCTTGGCCGTATAGAGAAGATGAGGGGAACGTAGCTGATGCTATTATTCACTCTCAAGAGCTAAGAGCAAGCCCTCTCTAGCATTTGTGCATGTGTTGCACATAGTGTGGCTAGAAGGCAAACCCTAAGTGCATGTGTTGCCTTAGGTAGTGGATAGAGTATCCACTTGAGCTTAGACACTTGATTGGTTCAAGTGGAAGTTGTAACATCCCAATTTTGGGCTTGTGTTTCAAATGTAAGAAAATGAGTAGAAATTAAAACTTTTTCTTACATCATGTATTTCCTTTGTGTACTGAACAAGTATTGTACAAAAGGTTATGGAAATGCAAGTCACAAGTCTTTTGATCCAATCTTGTCCTTCAAAAACATTCTTGTCAAATGTTGTGATCATCTCCTGGGAATATATTTCCTAAGTTCTTGGGATGGTATGTGACCCTCTGAAAAATTTCACAATTTTTAGAAATTGTTTGAATATTTTGGAGGCGATCAAACTGTTTGACTCTCAGTCAAACCTAAAACCAGTACCTTGTGGAATTTTTGGAGAAAAATACAATGCATAAAAACCTCTGAAAATTTTACACAAGGTCAATGTCTTAGTCAGAAAGCTACTGTAAAAATTTCGGAATTTTTGGAGTTATTTTGCTACCCTAAATAAATCCTCAAAAGTCTCAGCATATTTAAAACCTAAAAACCAATTTCACTATTCATTGGGTTCGAGTCGGGCTCGAGTCCGAGCCACTTGACTTGGTTGAACCACCTAACTGCACCGAGCCACGTTTTATAACGCGCATGCAATATCGGCCGTTGGATTCAAATCGCTCGGCCCACGTTCGTGTGAGCATTCGGACCCTCCGGTTGCATTAACAAATTGGGACCGTTGGATCTCAATCCAACCGTCCAGATTCCTGAGGGCAATCGGACTGTTCGGCGAACTCGTTTAATCGTGACCGTCCATTTTCAATCCAACGGCCACCGTTCTCTTTTCTGTTCTTCTTCCTCCTCGGCTTCTCCGTGCGCGCGTGCGTTCATGGCAGAGAGAAAGAGAGAGCATGGGGGGCTTGTGTGTCACTTCGAGCATGCCTCGTCAACGTCTCTCTGCAAGGCATTTAATGCGCAACAAGCTTTCTCCTCTATGGTCACCGTGCTCACTTGCTCCCATCATTTCTTGGTCCATGACCGTGCCTTGAACCGAGCTCACCATGGACTCGGGTTCTTGCTCGAAACCCTAATTCATTTCCTATAAATTGCCCATCTAGGTCCTCCTGGTGTTCTTTTGCACCACACCTAGCTACTCGCTGTGTTTGAGCTCAAAACTATTTCGAACCTTCAATCCACCATTGTTGACCCGAGGGCTCCAATGGCGGCCTTGGTGTCCAGTGGTTCATCTTCAACATTTCTTGCACCCTTTTGAACTCCTCAACCTTCCCTATATTTCCCCTAACTTGATTTTGGGTTGCATTCACAGGAATCACTCAATTTTAAGTTTGGAGATTTTCATTAGTTTCACCCCTTTTCTTCTCCACTCAGGTAAGTGGTTCTTTTGCAATTATTTGCTTTTGGAGCCTCTTTGAGCTATAATGAAGTGTGGTGATGATTTGGTTCCACTCATTTTGCTCGAAACCTCATCTTCCACTTCATCTTCTTCGGCTCCGGTGGACTTCATCATGTTCAAGTCTTCCCCGGCCATCTTTGAAGCTCCTCTCGGTTAAGGTAGCTTCTATGTAGTTCCTAGAAGTCATGGCACTCGCTTCCTTGGACCGCAGCAGAGCATCTTGCTATTTTCGTGTTTTGCCGTGTCGGCTTCTTTCTTGTTTTTCCGGCTCGCCGGCGTTCCAGACCTCCACCGCCGGCGAGGTCACCACCATTGGGTCCGCAACACTATTGCGAACCCATTTTGATAGTTTGTGGCGCCGCATGCGTGAGTCGCGGCGACAAGCCGTGAAAGCCACTCGGGTTTTGTCAGTTGAGAAGCTCCCATTTTCGTCAGATTATTAGGGCACAGTAATTGCTAATCATTGGATGTCATTAATGTGTCTTAATCTGGCCTAATGTCTCACTGACATGTGGGTCCAGCCCCCTTAAATCACCCGCTGGCTTTTATCCGTGCGTTTAGGCATCATTAATGCTAATCATGGGTTAATTAAAGTGTCGGCACTATTGGCTGTCGGAAATAACCCCCTGTGCCACTGCCAGGTGGGCCCATTAGCTTAGCGCCGAAAACCAGAAGTCATTAGGGCTGATTTTGGGTTTATTTATTGCTAATCATTGTTAGCAATAAATGTGTCCGAAATTACCTTTTTGGGTCACTGACGTGTGGGCCCTCTGTCCCTAAATCGCCTCTGTTCAAAATCTTTAGGACACATTAATTGCTAATCATCACTAATCATTGGTCATTAGTAATTAATTAGCTGTCCTAAAAACCTCCTTTAAGTCACTGACAGGTGGGACCACGCGCACTGTGCACGTGTGTTAAACCTCGCATGTGTGACTCTCGGTCACTGACATGCGGCCCCACGTGTCAGCACTCCTGGTTGCATTTCGATCTTGGACCGCCGTCCATTTTGCGATCTGCGGCCCAGATCTTGTATGCATTCGGACCATCCGGTTCCCCTCATCATTCTTGGTCGTCCATCGCGATCTGCGGCCACGATCATGCGTGCTGTCGGACCTTCCGGCGGGAAGCGCTCTCGTGCCGTTCATCTTGAGATCTACGGCTGTGAGCGGCCAAGGCAACCGCACCGTCCGGTTGCATTCGTCCTCGTGAGCCGTTGGATCTTGATCCAACGGTGAGCTCCTGTTTTGAATCGCGCGCGTGCGCTGTTTTCCGTGCGTGTGGCTCGTTGGATATTGCATCAACGGCCCACGAGCGTCCACGTCGTTTATTTGCGGTTGGGTTGGTTTTATTTACGTAAGTATTTATTTATCAACTGAAAATTGTATCAAAACTTTAGAAATTCATAACTAATTCAAGATAAATCCTCTTTACATGAAACCAACTGTAATAAATTTGTATTTCACTAAAGTTTAATATAAAAATGCTTTTAGCTATGCTTCTGTAGTAGAAAATTCGTAATCTTTAATAGCTTGTTTTACGCTATTTTTATATATTCGAATTGTATTAAAACTTGGAAAATGCATATCTTTTACGTATATCTGCTAATTGAATGATTTTAACTTTGATAAATTTGTTATTTACTAAACTTTGATCTAAAAATGGTGATAGGTCTAAATCACAGAGAAAAATAGGTTAATAGATTTAACCTTATTGGTAGCAATTAAAAATCCATTTAATGTTGTAATAGGCACCAATAATTCCTGTAAATCCTAAAAATAGAAATTTGATGTTAGAAATCCCTCTGTTATCATACTATAATGTGAAATGGGTGTTGCACATGTTATATTTACGGAAAGTGCATTATGCTAATTTTGCATCTTAGAACAATCATAACTAAATCATTTTAACTCCAAATGACCTGAAATTTTATATGGGTTACCACTATACCAGTAGGTAGCTACCATAAAAATTTCAGCTTCAAAATCTTTCTAGAAAATATTTTTGCTACAGTACCTAATTATGGCGAAAATGGGTTTTTAGGTAATATCTTTTACCACAAATCCAAATTAGATTTTCCAGTTTCTATGTCTAGGTATATTCGTATTATACCTTATGTATAAATTTTGTAGTATTTGAATAATTTTTGCTTGCTCGTTTGTTTAAAGTGCGGCTCGTCTTATTGGTTGTTCTTGGTTCTTTTGCCTTTTAAGCTTAGGATTCGACATTTGCGGTAATCCAGAGCGACCCTCCACAACAGTTTGAGCAACGACAAGAAGGCAAACAGTTTGATCATGTTAATCCCAGTATTTTAAGTATTTATGTTGATTACAAATTCTACGTATGCATTGCTACTTTGTGTTAATAGTTGGCCTAGTAGATGCATTTCCTTAGCAAATGATTATCCTCTACTACCATGAGCCTAGGTTACTTGCTGTGATTTAGAGTTCATGGATGGGCTCTTGTCACTTAGTAGTTGCGAATCAATTGCTTCGCCATGCTTAGTTTCGGTAGAAATGGCGGTTATCGACTTGTCGATAACCTTGATCACTAAAACTTATTATGATTATGATTTCCACCTTGTGCCATGTCTCCTTATGGAAACTAAAACTGAAAACAAAATGATTTAGACTTGGGCACAATGGTATGATGGTGTGATTTTTGGGTGTGGTGGAATGGTGCCCGAGTCAACAAGGACCGAACATCTTGTTACACTAAACCAAGCATTTTAGCGTGCTAACCACATTAGAGGGTATGGGACCTCTCTTGACTTAGTACTTTGGCGTGTATTGGCTCCAGTCGCGAGGAGTCGCGGGAGGGATGGTGTTGGGAGCATTGTAGTGTCGAAAGACTTCACCGTGATGGGATTTGTTGTCTTTCGGCTTGCAATGTAAGCATATGAGTTTCTATCCATATGAGCGGCTCGTAGTTAATACACAATATTGGAAATGTCTCGTAGGACTTAGCGATGCCTGCATACCTTGATGAGTGTGCTTGTGGCTTGAAGGCGATGCAAGTGTGGGTACATTGGTACACCCTGCGAGGTTAAAACTATTCGAATAGCCTCGTCTAGGTTATGGACACGCTTGGCAAGGTCTTTCAAGAGTTAGACTACAACCTTTTAAATTAAAACTTGATGGGTGAGTACGAATCGGAGATTAGTGCTATGTTAATGGTGGCTATTGGGATAGTCACTTCAGTGGTTACTTGTATGTATCTTTACTTCACTGTTACTTTGATAACAAAACAGATTTGCAAACTTGCTTTTAGAATGTATTACATTATTGCAAATAAAGTTGGCTTCATGCAAAATGAGACATACAACCTCCACCTAAATAAGCTTGCATGTAGTTTATGAATAGGTGCGCTATTCCACACGTCGATCTTGCGGGTACAAAGACAATCTTTGTACTCGGATGCTATGCTTAATTGTTCATTGCAGAGGAAGAAGGTGAGCTGAGGGCCTCACTTTTGTGAGTGTGTTGTGGTAGCTTGCAGGGGCGACTAGCTTGGCGGCTTGGTCGGTTGCCTTGTGGGTGTATGGCTAACCGTCGACTTTTGTTCTAGCCATCTTATGGCACCTTTGCTTCATTGTCATTCTTGTATATTGTTCTATTTGGCAGTCGGCTCTCTTTTGTAATAACTTTACTTTATGTATGTTGTTGTTGACCTTAGTGATGTATGTTGTATGGAAATGATGTGTAATTTTGTGATGATGTGCATATGTTGCAATTCAGGGAAACATATGCCCATCGAGGCTTAGAATGTTTAATTAGTAATGCTAGAACCAATTGGAGGTTAAATGTTACTACTTAAATATTCCGGGTCCTCACAGAAGTATAAGACTTGTTACTCTTGGTGTTTGCCGACACCTAGACGGCGTGGAGGCGTCGTGATCCGGTGATCTTCTCAAGTGAAGCTTGTGAGAAGGCCCGGTGTTTGTGAGTGGCTTGGTGCTCGCCATCTCAGTAAGTAGAGCAACCCTAGTGGAGTGAGGTATTGGTTACATCGGAGGCGGGTACTCAATTTGTGGAGCCGGTCCAATTGGTTTGGGCTTGCCTCAACGTGGACTAGGGGAGACCGGCAAGTCTCCGATCACCACGGTAAAAACATCCCCGTGTCTTTTGTGGTTTGCATTCTATTTCTTTATATTATGCAATTTATATTTCTTGCATTAAAATTACTTATTCATTGTATATGAATGCTTGCCATGCTTTTTGCTATTTACATTGCTAGAATTGAATAGCTTACAAATCTTTGCTTAAATCGTTATATTCTTCAATTGACTTGTTTTGTTGGTGCACTTAGTTGAACCTAATTGTTTGAGGCTTTAATTGTGCAAAATCATATTGTTATAAGCTTTCGCATTAGAAATCGGTTTTAGCGCATAATTGTTTTAAAACGTCTATTCACCCCCCTCTAGCCGGCCTCCTCGATCTTACCACCCCAGAAGCACTAAAATGCATCAAAACCTTAAGGAGTTCTATTGGTGGCCTAGCATGAAGCGTGAGATTACAGAGTATGTAGCCATGTGATGTTTGCGGCAAGTTAAAGCCATGCATCAAAGACTTGCTAGACTTTTGCAATCTTTGCCGATACTTGAATGGAAATGGGAAGAGATCGGGATGGACTTTATCACTGGTCTGTCTAGGACAAGAGCTGGTTATGATTCAATTTCAGTACAGCCTACCATCCGCCCACAAATGGCCAAACTGAAAGAGTGAACCAAATCTTAGAATATATGTTGAGAGCCTGCGCTCTAGAGAACTAGTCCAGCTGGGAACAAATGCTGCCTTTTGCGGAGTTTTCTTACAACAACAGTCACCAATCCAGTTTGCAGATGTCCCCATTTGAAGCTCTTTATGGAAGAAAGTGTCGGACACTGTTGTATTGGACTGAAACGGGAGAAGGACAAGTGCTAGGGCCGGACATTCTGAAAGAAGCCGAAGATCAAGTTCGGTCAATAAGAGAAAAGCTGAGGACCGCTCAGAGCAGGCAGAAGAGTTATGCGGACAACAGCCGTCGAGACTTAGCTTTTGCACCTGGAGATCACGTATACCTGAAGGTTTCACCTCTCAAAGGAATGCATCACTTCAGAGTAAGCGGAAGGCGGCACCAGTACATTAGACCCTTCCGATTCTAGTCGGAGGAGAAGTGGGTTACAAATTAGAGCTTCGCCTTAGTCGGTGTGCGATGTGTTCCATGTGTCTCGATTGAAGAAGTGCGACACTGTGCACAATGTGTTCCATGTGTCTCAGTTGAAGAAGTATCTGCGTGTACCAAAAGAACAGATGCCCTTTGAAGAAGTTGACCTGCAGGAAAACCTCACTTACAAGGAGCAACCCATCAAGATTTTGGATGTGTCCGAGCGAGTAACAAGAAGCAAGACCATCTGATCGTGCAAAGTTCAGTGGAGCAATCACACCGAAGAAGAAGCAACTTGGGAGCGTGAAGATGAAGGCTGAGTTTCCGCACCTATTCTCTAGCCAGCCCGAATCTCGGGGTCCCGACAATAATGATTCCCGAATACACACAAATTATATCAGACGAACCTTAATGCAATGTGATCTACGACCAGGTCCTCATCACTTACGACCAGCTCGTATCTCATCACGACTAGTCCGTATTTAGGTACGATCAGTTCGTAACTCTTTACGACCAGGTTTCGACCACTCTGTGATTACGTCCGACCAGTCTATGACCAGCTCGCATCTCTATATGACCAGTCTATAACTGATCGAACTAAGCAACCTACTCGTGTATTCTCCCTTTGCCTCACGATATCTGGTTTGAACTTCAGGTGAGATATTTGTCATCCATGGACTGTTTAATACTTTCTCGATCGAGTGTCGGAAACCAATGACATGGCCATGCACTTTCTTTATCCGACCACTTCGAGGGGTCCAGAGATATCTCTCTTGTTATGTTAGGAGGGGCAAATCCCATATCTAACCAGTTACATCCCTCCGCATATTTCATAGCATACCCGAAAGCTACCTTTATAACTACCCAGTTACGAGTAGCATTTGTCAACCCCTAAGAGTGCTATTACATATGTAGGAAACCATGCTAATCTCAGGTCTAAGAATTATACATCATCATTGATTGAGACAAACTAATGACACATAGAATCATAACAATCTCAATAGTGTCTCAAGGTGGGTCTATCCAACCCTATATTTTCTAACATGTGTTCACATTATTGATTCGATATCCCTATATCCATGATCGGTGAAACATGGCCATCAATCAATACATGTGCTGGTCGTAGAGTCACTAGTGTTTCGACTAGGGATACTTTTTAGAATGACATCATATAAGTTAAAGAGCTTCACCAACAAGTCACATACTTGTTCATCTTTATAACCAATGATTCATTCAAGGAACAAAATAACATTTATTCAATAACTCATAAACATAAACGTGATACAATCATCTTTATGTTTGCCTCTAAGGCATATCACCAACACAACTAAAGCTAGGCACCTCGTGCCGCACATGTCCAAATTGTACACCTCAGGTAGATTCGTTGTCATGTAGCATACCGAGCATCGTCCTTGTCATGTAGCAATGACCACTTCACCTTAGGCTCGTGCTCGATTCAGTCCGAGAAGCATTTCACCTACTAGTCGGTCTTCCTCGTCAAATTGGCACCATTTGTGGGTAACTGGGCAATGACTCGGGGAGATTTTCAGTGCTTGTGTCAGGCTTCTTGGCTACCTCCCTTGTGTTCGATGTCTACTCATCTAGAGTTTTTTAGAGTACATCGAACTTCCTTTATTGGTTCTGGTTGCACCCATGTGCCTCATGCACCCACTTACTCTACAGATCCACCCATGGAAGTGGATTTTGTTCCCCTTGTTGTAGC
Organism: Ampelocalamus luodianensis; assembly: GCA_036346255.1. Lineage (NCBI taxonomy): Eukaryota > Viridiplantae > Streptophyta > Magnoliopsida > Poales > Poaceae > Ampelocalamus > Ampelocalamus luodianensis. The sequence goes on from CM070629.1 coordinate 37,667,521, forward strand.
TGAGCTATTTCACTCAATAGGCCTGCATGTCGGTCATGTATGAGGCATACGTTAGGATGACCCTGTACAACAGAAATCTTCGCATTACTCATAAACCATAACTAACTGTCGCTGTTCGTGCTTTCAACGAATGCAAATGCTATGAGAAGAACTTGGTTGTTCCCATCCATCGCAATTGTAGTAAGTATTTGCCCATTGTACTTCCTAGTTAGGAACATGTCATCCATGCATAAGATCGGATGGTAATGCCGAAATTCATTGACGCATGCACCGAAGGAGAAGAATACTCACTTTAGTACCCTATTCCCGGTGAACCGCTGATGCGGGGAATCTTGAAGGTCAATGTGAGTACTGAGATTCCTATCATGTATGACTCGGAGTTGACCGAGCAGGTTGTGGTAGGAGTCCTTGAACGTATCGAACCTTGCTTACAATACCTTTTGCTTTGCCCCCCACGCCTTAGCATAACTAATTGTGTACTAGAACCTTGAATCTATTTCCCGAATGAGTGATCATGGCTCGAAATCAAGATTATCCATTATCTCGCTATACATGACATTCGCAATGAAGCCTGATGACATGTTCTTGTGGGATTGCATTGATTTAGAGAAGACACATGTGCGAGAGATCACTATAGAGCATTTCCAGTAGGTGTCCCACTTAGATTGTAATGCATGCACTCACCAAGGACATCCCACTATCTCACACTTAACATCGTAGCACCTTGGGTTAGGCTTCACTACCATGAATGTGCGCCGCAGCAACAAGGCCTAGAATCTCACAACTTGTTGGACCACCTCCTTGTATTTGTACATGGCTCCTTGCCTGACTTTGTTTTGGTGGTACTCCCACAGTACACAGGATCCTTTGTCCACGACGAGGTTGTCGAATTGGTATGTATTCCACTCATATGGAACTGCCTACTGTTCCTGTGACGACCCACACATGCCACTACCTTAGGTAGCATGTCAGTCTACGGGCCACAACTGATAAAGTGTAACTTTACCAAATATGTGCACATCAGAGTATCACAAAGAAACAATAGCAACGGTCCCATAATTATCTTACAACTAGAACATAGTCTTACACATAAGATTTTAGAACACATGACATCGAACATCAAGTTCATGCCTATACTCGCCACGCGGGATGGACAAAAGCTACCTCCACTACACAACTCTCAAGCTTCATCTTCGACACCGAAGGTTGAACCATCGAAGTCCTGATCCTCTTGAGCTTTTTTCATCTGCCATTGTAGATCACTTCTGTCTTGCTCCTCGGCAACGAGACTCTTAGGACCAAACTCTCCAAAATCTAATAAAGGTAATTATAATATAGGGATGAGTATAGCAGGTACTCAACAAGTTCAACCATAGCAAGCCAACAATTATATGCTCTAATTATCCAATTATACCAAACCTATACTAGTAAAGGACCCACGTCCTTGAGAATGTGCTAGATAGTTTGCTAAACATTTGTTGTCAAATTGATCAAGTTTTAATTATGAATTCTCTACTATTCATGAGACAACACACGCAGAACTCTAGTAGTTCTATTTCCTACTACGATGTAGTTTCTACTCGAAACCAAGGGCAACAGTCACACTTTCAGTCTGCAGAGGTGCGCTACATTACCCACAAATGTCTCTGTCTTTACAGCCAACCAGATATACACACTTCTTTTATTGTGTGGCCAAGACCAAGAGTTAATTCACTATGCCTTTCCAATATTCCTTTAGGATATATCTGCAGTGAAAAGCGTGGCTTCCACCACTAGCTTCTGAAGCATAGAGTCCTTAAACCTAGCTTAGTAGAAGCACAAAGTCCTTAATCCCACCCAGAGATAATCCATCCAAAACAATTACTTGGCAAAGCCCAGATAACCAGGTATGTGGTCAGCGTGATTGAACGACGCTTGAATGCCTTATGGCAGTTGTTACTTAGTCCTTATATGGTAGTTCCATATGTAGTGGAATAACAACACTTCCATAAACACATCTAGTGATTCCAACTACCATCCATACCAGTGATCATCATATAACCAAATCCAGATGTCATATTGATTTAGGAATTTATAAAGTAAATTTTTGACATGCAGGTGATAACATAAAATAGATTGCTAGTAATTTGTACTGAAATTAAGTCCAAAGCAGTATGATCAAATGTGTTGAACTTGCCTGATAAACAAGGAAAATTTGAGTATTAAGGCTTAGGTTCGATAAGAACTTTCCCCGAAGCTCCGATTCCTAAAAACTGCCAACGAAGTCTGATAAGGACTAAGATCCAACTGGAAATCCATGCATACATCGATAAGTCTACATGTCTAGGCTATCGTTTGAATTGAACAACACTCTCCCCCAAAAGACTAAGGTTTTGAAGGAGAAGAAAAGAGAAAAAAAATATAAGACAATATTTATTTGAAGAAGACAAGGATTTCCTTTCTTTTTATAAAAAGAAAACTTCTTTTATTAGAAATTAATAAGTAATTAATGATAAAAGGGGTTTATCCAATTTTGGATTGAATAGTGATTCAAGTAGACTTATTAATAGTTTTATTATTTATAGGTTATGTGCTTGATATTTATTTTATTGCAAATATTTATGAAATTGGAATTAGGTTTGGAAAAGAAAAGAATAAAACCAAATCAACCCAGCTGGCCCAGCCCACCAGGCCCAACACACGCACACACACACGCCTAACACACGCACACAGCACACCTCTCATCACTCTCGGCTGAATCTCTCTTTTGCTCTCTCTCTCTCTCACCCGACGCCTCCACCCCAGGCATCGCCGACCTCGTCGGCTTGCTGGCATGAGCTCCACCTGAGCCCCCCACGCCACCGGTCCCGATTCCTCCTCGCTTTTCTCCAGCTCCTCTTCTCCTGGCACAGTAATGTGGCTAGGGTGCCACCGCCTCGGCCTCTTTGTCGGCCTTGCTGGTGCTAACCTCCTCGCTCACAACCCCACCAAGAAGATCCCAAGGCTCATTTTCTACTTGATGGATTTAGATCTAGGGAGACCCCTGTCCAATCCTCAAGACTGACCCCCAACTCACCGGTAACCGCCACTGGTTGTGAGATGGCATGGTACTAGGCACTACTACAACTCCAGCCGTCCATCTAGCCTTCCAGGTTTGTCCTTCTTCCACCTCTAGCTCTAAACCCTAACCGGATGATTCATGGATGATGCATGGATGGATAGGGAATATCTAAATTGATGCTTGAATATTGGATGCTTGATGCCTAGAAACATAGATGGATGACATGCACATACATTTGCATCATATTGTTTAGGATTTGGTTTAACAGCCTCTACTAGCATGATGATGTCTTGATTTTCATATGATAAGACATGATTAAGTTGAGCAATCAGTAGCATTGATGATGTTAACTAGCTTTGCAATGTTGGATAAAAACATTAAACTGAGCTTTGCTATATATTTGGTACACAATCTAGCATGTCACTGTTCTGGGCAATAGAGAGAAGGATGGTGTACTATTGTTGTATTGCAAGAATTGGATGTAGAGATCTTATACATGCTATTTATTCTCAGATGACAGATAATGGATTCTTGCTAGAACTCATGGGCAAAATTGATTAGAACAAGATACTATGCTAGATCTATAGAACTATCTCCATGATGATAATAAATCTGAGAGCAACCTACCTTGATTTCAATGAGAAATGAGATGCTAATTGTTATTGATGCTTAAGATGAAGTGAATTGCTGGTTCTAATACTTGAATAAGTGTTAGGTTTATTCTCCCTTTGATCTCCTATCCTTTGCTCCCTTCCCTTCTCCATGGCAAAACATGCAAGGCATTAGCCATGAATCAAGAAAGAAGAAAGGATTGAGAAGGAGAGGGATGAGCTTACCCCCTTGTTGGCCGAATAGAGCAATTGCTCTGTCCTGGTCGGCCAGGTGCTCTTTATGTTGGCATGCAATGCTTTTCTCCTAAGAAAATTTCTAAGTTTTCTTTTTAACTTTGTGAAAGGAAAATTTTTTATTTGATTGAGCTCTTGCCATCTCAAGGGACACCTTGCATTTTGGGTAAATTGGTAAAAACACCAGGACATTTTGGTAAAACTTAGATGGTCTTAGGGTAGTTTTGGTAGTTCATTGGAGTTCTCCAAAGCTAATTTCAAAATATTTTAATAATGAAACCCTTTTTTCATGGAGGCCCCTACTTTTGTTCTTTTCTACTTTTAAAATGGATAAGGACAATTTTGTAAAATGTCCAAAGCATAAGGGTCTTCTTGCAAAGTGGTCGAATGTCGGACCTTTTTGTAAAACAGAATTTCTGAAATTATTTTTTTAAAACTGAACCAAAATAATATATTTTTTTCTATTTGCTTGGAATCCTTTTTCTGCTAAAATTGTGCCACACTAGTTAGTGAAGTCCTAGCAGTTAGCGGGAATCTAGGGAATATGTTATTTTGAAAATTATTAATATGTTATTTTGAAAATTATTTATACTTACGATTTTTTGTCTCAAACCAAAATATTTTCCTCATGCATAAAAATGTGTACTCCAAGAGTGCACAGACATTCCCTTTTAAATTAATTTTCCAAACTTAATTCCTTGAAAGAAAAGGCCGATGCAATGCAATTGATGCCTGAGGAAAGATTTCTCAAAGTTATTCTAATTTTCTAGCTCTATAAATAATCAGCACCAAACGATCGAGCACACAAACGTACAAATAAACCACTAATGAATCAGCGATCGAATGGAATGCATTAAAACAACTAATAGACAATTATGGTTTTGCCAACATCGTGGCTCGACCAGCACTGCTCCTAGCTAGTGCGATCGAGTAAGCAATTCGACTCAACCCAAGTTAGGTAGGACTATTATAGTTCTCCACCATTCTCGTCATTGGAACCTTCATCTTCTGATAATACCTCGTAGTCCTGGTCTTCAAGCGTCATCCTTTCGATTAGGGCTCCGATCTCCTTACCTTCATCTACAATCCCACTAGCTTTGTGGACCAAATGAGCTTCCACCCCATCTTCCACGGCAACATCAGCAACTCCCCAACCTTCGGCCATGTGTGCGCTGCACTGTGTCTAAAGTCCCCAACTTCTTCGACATCACCACCAACTACCCCTTGTTTAGCCAAAAGTGCAGGTGAAGCTTTGACATATGACTGGGCTATAAGGACCAAATCCCATCTACGATCACTCGTCGTGCTTAGGTATGACTATCATGACCTCGTCCCCTTCAACTGCACTATCTCCCAATGTGTGCCCTGTGGTGATCGGTGACAAGGCAGTTCAATATCAGATCATATAGAGCATGATCCAACTCGAAGGTGTAATACAAACACAACATCACAGCACCCCATGTATGCTGATCTGGTTTTGTTAGGCTGACGGTTACCGATTGGAAATAATACAAATCAACCCACTTGGGACCCTCCAGAACAGTCCCTTGACCGTAGTAAATTTTGAAATTGATTGTGTCCGACATATTCGACGCACTGCACCATAAACAAGATTTACACGATTAACCACATATCCAAAAATAAATTACACACCTAAAAGGATGTACTACAACATATTACGCTACATTTGCATACATCTAAAACCATCTAATCCATTTAGTTACAAAAAATTACTTGGAAGGTGGACGATTGAATGAGACGGTAACCGCTAGCTCTCTCCTCCTCCTCTTTGCTCCTCTCCTTCCTCCACTTTCTCTTTTTGAATAAAAGTGAATTTATTGAATTTTATGGGTCTATTATAGGGAAGGTTGTATCGTCATTTAGAATGACGATTTGGCTAGAAATTTAGGCAAAACGTCGTTCCAAATGACGATATAGGCATTTGACACTATTCGGTGGACGCAGGGCTCGTGTCACCAATCTTAATGGCGATAGGTCATTTCATCATTTGGAATGGTGAGAGTAGCTCACTTTTGTAATTTTATTAAACGATTATTTATTTATTTATTTATTTATATAATTCTATTAAAAATGTATTATTTAAAAAAATCGGTTTTAAAACTACGTCGATGTCTATCAAAACCCTTTAAAAAAATTCGAAAATTACCATAGGCTAGTTGACTGGGCCCACATCCCACTGACTCAAGTGCAGTTCTTATCTCCTGAGAATAATCCCCTCTTGCAGCTTCGACTCTGGCAGCAGATCCACCGCTACGCCGCCTCGCCTGTATACCCCCGCCGGCGCTGCATCTCCGCCGGCGCCTCCAACCCCACCACCACCTCCCAATTTGTATCCATTGGCTCACTCTGCTTCAGGTATGAACCACATCCCCACTCCGTAAAGCTTCGATCTAAGTTACGCTTGCTCGTCGGAGGCGAATGTGCAATTAAAGGGGCGTTGTGCGTGTTGACGACTTGACGCAACTATCTATGCTTTAGTGAAGAACCTCTCTGTTTTTTTTTTTTTGCTCTTGTTGGTGCTTGATGATCCGTGAGATTCTAAGGGAAGGAAGGGTGTCCATGTTGTGAAGTGAAGTGGAAAGGATTGATCGAGCAGTTATGGATTTTAGAACTTATTGTGTTTCTGCATTTTGAATGGCGTCTAAAGCGACGAATTTGAATTGAAGTTTCGCATTAGGCAGCAACAGTACTCACATTATGTCTTTTAAGTTAACTTGTTTGAGCAGGCCAGAGGTGGATTGCGAATTTGTAATCTAGATTACACAAATACGCAGGATGAATGGCCTATCTTTTTAACTTGGTTGAGCAGGCCAGAGGTGGATTGCGAATTTGTAATCTAGATTACGCAAATACGCAGGAGGAATTGCCTATCTTTGATTAAAGGAGAATGAGGACTTGAACCCATAGCGTTGGCCACCACAACTTTTTGCTACTATAGTTTGCAACTGATAGGGAGCATTTGAACTTTAGCCATGACATTACTCGGAAACACTATTCCAATGTTAATAAGCAATGATTTTGTTGTTCTAGTAACTTGATCAAACAATGTAAGCTTCTCTTCTTTACTCAGTTGCATAATCAGTTAGCTGTAAAGCATTACGCATTGTTGGTAGTGTGGAAATTCTTATGCAAGGCAAAGAGTGTAGGTTGTTTGCAACTGATCGTAATCTTGTCTTTTGCTCTCTCTCTTTCTTTCTTCAGAACTACGTTTGTCTTTATTTCCCATTTTTCTTTCTTCAGAACTACGATTGAGATATATTTCCAGTTACTATGTTTGTTTTAACATTACAAGGCCTGTTTCTTGTCTAAAAATGTTATAGCTGAAAAATAATACATAGCCAATCATATCCCCTTTGCCTAATATTCGAAACACTAAGAATTACCATTGTTCCGTGCAGTAGCATATAGCGGATTTTTTGTTTATTTCTGTTATTGCTATTGACCTTGGACAGAGAATGGAAGGGCGCTCCTCAAATGAAATATCATCTGCTGAAGCTGTCTTGGTGGGAGCATTGTCTTCTGGTGTTAATGTAAGAAATACTGCAATGTTTCTTTTGAGGCCGGAATTACTGCAAGACTGCAATGTACAGTATTCATTGTGTTCAATCTAAAATTTAATTTTGATCTTGTCTCCGTTATGTGGTTTCGGATTATGCAGAGTTCATTATATTCAATCCCACATTTAACCTTAATCTTGTCACTTTTTATGTGGTTTTGGAATATACAAATCAATAAGAAAGCCTGATTGGTGTTATCTTATGGTGTAGGCCCCCACATGGTTTGTGCTCAAGATCACATTTTTGCTACTGGCCTTCTGTTTTACTGCAATGCTTTCTCTGGCATTTTTTTCAAGTGACTTCGTGATTGTTGGACATGTTCTTTTGCTCGTAACCATTGGCACAGTGTTATTTGTGCTTCTTAACAGGTCCCCCTCCCTCCCTTCTGCTCGCATGCCACCTTTACACTTATTGCAATGAATGATTCAGCAAACTGCTATTTTTGTATTATAGGTTTCTGGTAGAAACTGGTCTTGTGCCGGTTGAACAACAGATGCAGGAGATGGGTATCCATAAAACAGAAGCTACAGAGAAAAACAAAAGCAACTAGCGATTGCCTGCCTTTTATTGATATAGAAGACAGATTAACGTTTTACATCATTAAGCAGAGTGGCATTCAGCCATATATTATATATATCTAAAGTGTAGCCAGACACTTCAGCACAGATGACCCAAGCTCTTTAGACGTATTCTGAAGCGAAATGGATTTAGGAATAGACCACCTTTAAGAATGCTTGGCCTCTTCCTCCTTTGGTTTGCTCTTCTTTCTCTTGATGTAACAGAAGCATGAGCAGCAAGGAACTGAAACAAGAACTTCATTGTCTGAGATTTTACCAATACTGTGTTTGTAGAGATGTTTTGCTGAATAGATTTGCATGCAACCCTTAAATATACTATGCTGATTCCTTGCTTAGTTGCTTATCAGAAGACAATAGAAATTGTGGCCCAAGTCCCTGTCGCTCGGAGCTTTTCACCTCCGCTGATGCTTTCTTTTGTGGGGTGGTTTTTATGCAATCTCATCATGTTATGTATAGCAGATTTTAGCGGCAAGCAACAATGACTATCTTTGCATCGGTTTTATTATATCAACTGCAAATTATAAATCCTTCATTCAGAAGTTATGAGAATTTTTGAATTATAGTCCATGGAAGTGGTCTTCAAGTTAGGAAAACTTCATTGCCTCATTACAAGATGGAAAGCATATACTTTGGCTGCCGATGGGTTTCTGCTGTATATGCTTTGGTTACTGATGGGTTTGTGCTATTTCGTACATCTAGAGAGAATTGCTGAATGTAATAATCCGGTACCGAGATCATATCTGGATCAATTGCATACGATTGAAAAAAGATTAAGTTTAAGCACAGTACGATTAGATAGAGTTGATAACTGAAAAGTGAGCTGGGAAAAAAAGATACCAGCTTGGATCATGTCGACCAAAGCTCAACAATATTTTTCCTAAGGAATTGAGAGGACAATTCAGTAGATTACTAACATTAAAGGCCCGTGGCTTTGGAGCTCCCTCGAGGCCTGTATGTCGACAGGAATTCTTGCGCCGTCTGATCGCGCTCAACTGCTCGCGCCCGCACGATTTCGGCCCGTGTGCTTCCGTGGGAATGACCGTCGCTCACGCCTCCACGTTGCCTCGATATCTGCTGTGTCGGCTTCATCTCGCTCCTTCCATCGCCCCTCGCGATCCACGCGCCACACCTCCTCCTCGCTCCTTTCCCTCCTCTCCTCTTCGCGCATCTCTCCGCCAGCACCGCCGGCCCTTCCCTCTTCCTCCCCTGCTCTCCCCGGTATCCCTCCCCACCGCTGCCGTGCCCTCCCTCTTCCTCCCTCCCGCCCCCTCTCCGAGCTCCTCTTCGGCATCCCCGACGACCCCCTTCCCGTCAAGTTCGTCGCCTACAAGGTCCGCAGGATCTCATCCGGCAAGCCTTAGGGGGTCCTCAATTTTTACTACAAGCTCGGCGAGGTAACCCAATCCGGTGCCACTCGGGCCACATCGCGCAGCCTCACCGCCGCCGCCTACCGCCCGGCCGCTGACCTCGGCGAGCCAAGGGCGGCAGCGACCACGCACACCGGCAGCCAAGGCCAATGGGGCAACCGCGCCCTACCCACCTCCGTCCGCCTATCCGCCTCCCGGTGAAGGCAAGTGACCCATCGACGCTTACGACTCCTTCACCCTACGCTGCGAAAGCGGTGACGGCCTACCTGGCCGCCGTCGGGCCGAGCACCACCACGTCGTACGGTGCCCCACCGCAGTAGTACGGGTACCCAGCCCAGTAGCCGGTTGGCTACGGCTACCCACCCTCGCCGTCGCAAGATGGGTATGGGTATGAATACCTGCCGCCGCAGCAGCCTGGGTACGACCACCAACAGCAGGTCGTGAAGCCACCGAAGAACTTTGGGATGGGTCTCGGAGGCGCGTTGTAACATCCCAAGTTTAGACTCGTGTTTCAAATGTAAGAAAATGAGTAGAAATTAAAAAAAAATTCTTACATTATGAATTTCTTGTATGTTCTAAACAAATTCTGTACAAGAATTATGGACATACAAAAGTCACAAGTCTTTTGATCAACATCTCAGTCTTCAAAAAAATTCTTGTCAAATCTCGTGATCACCTTCGGGAAATATTTTTCCTAAGTTCTAGGATTGGTGTGGGACCCCTCTGAAAAATTTCACTATTTATAGAAATTGTTTGAATACCTTTGGAGGAAAGTCAACCCAATTCAAATCTTGGTCAAACCTTGGCCTAGCTCATTGTAGAATTTTTAGAGGAAAATGTGCAACACCAAAACCTCTGGGAAATTTATACAAAGTTTGTCATAGAGTCAGCAATCTCTAGTTAAAATTTCAGAACTTTTGGAGTTGGTTTGCTACCTCAAACAAACCCTCAAAGTTTATGTCCGTTCTAAACCCTAATTTCAAAATTCTCTGTCAGGTCTGAGTCGGACTCAGGCTCAGACCCGAGCCCAACCTCCGGTCTTGGTCGCGCCTAGCCACCTAACTGCACTGGGCGCGGTCAATTTGGGCACGTGTGAGTGCGGGCCGTTGGATTTCAATCCAACGATCATGGACCTCCTCAAAAGACCACCCTAGGACCTCCTTCACGCTTTTGCAAAGAAACCCCGAGGCCTCCCCTTGGACCACCCTTTTGCACCTTTGCAAAGACCACCTCGATCGACCACTTTTGCAGGGAGATCGTGAGTCGTCTATCTTCGGATCCGGGGTTCAGACCTCCCTAAGTGTAAGGACCTCTAGTCCTTATTTAAAATCTGCGCTCTTAGATTCTCATCCAGCGTTCGGACCTCCTGGTGGGAGCTCGGTCACAATTTTAGCCGTTGCACTTGTTGACCGGTCCTCCCGGGGTTGTTCAACGGTGGTGGGACCTCTGGGTGGTCATCATCGTTTTGCGAGCATACGTGTGTGCGAGCTACTGCAGTTGGAGCGGCGCCTTGTCAAATCATATTTTTGTCAACGGCTAGCTCTGCCAACCTTTAATGCATGTCAGCACCTTTTCCCAAAGTCCTCTTTTCCACATGCCCTGTCATTTTATGTACTTTCATGGCAGGGGCTTTTGACTCGAGTGCACCGTGGAGCTCAACCTTGCTCCACTCCTTTGCTCTCTCGGCCATATAGGGCCCTGAGCTCCTCCTTAGCTCCTCTTGGTTGCCATTGTTGCCACCTAAGCCCCTCTCTATGTTCTTGCCCTCACGCAACCAGAGAAACTTCCTCTCCGGCATTCCCAAACTTTGGAGCTCCTCGAGGCGTCCGAACTTGATGGTTCCATTGAAATTCTTGGCATATCAACTTGTCATTTGGTCACTTCAAGCATTCCCTAACTTGTTTTTGTTGACTTCACAGAGGAGGTCAAAGTGGGAACACGTTCCTTGAAGTCGGAATTTCTTTCTTCCTCATCTCCGGCAAGCTTTTTGGTCGCCGGAGCTCCTCCTACTATCTCCTTGGCTTCATCGTCCTCAGGTTAACAATGCGGGTCTACTTTAGTTCGGGTATTTTGCCGTTTTTGTGCCTCCGGCGATCATCTCCGACTAGCCGCTGGTCGGAGGTGTTCTGGTGGTAGTTGTTGGCACCTCTAGGTTCACCTCACTATTTTGGACCTACCCTTGTCCTTGGTTTCCTCTGCTGTGACTGGAGCTGCCGGCGGTGAGCTTGTCTTTAACCTCGGGGTTTTTGTCGTGCCCTACTCGGACACCCTCTGTAGCGCAATGATTGGTAATTATTAGCTATCGGAAGGGTTGGTTAAGTCGTCGGCTTAAGGACCTCCTGTTGTCGTACACCAAACCACCTCCGCGACAACCTTAAGGACCTCCTCGAATCGATCCCCACCGTTAAGGGCCTCTTGGAGATTAAATCTTAACCATAGGAGTTTGTCTGATGAAACCTAACGCCAGGACCTCTTTTCCTTTAAATCTCAGCCATCAAGATCTACTCATGCACATCCTATCCATCCAGGACCTCCTCTCTTTTAGTTTGTATCAGTTAAGGCCTCCCTGTGGTGTTCTGAGCCCTCAAAGACATCTTTGGGTTAGATCTGGACCGTAGAACCACTCTCCGTGATTCCGCAAAGACCTTCCCTAGTCGTTTTGTGAAAACCACCCCCAGGACCTTCCCGAGGTCCTCTTTGCAAAAGACCACCCCTTGGTCTTTTGCAAAGACAACCTCACGACCTCCCCTTCCCGTGTATCTAAGCCTTCAGGACCACCCGTGTTGAAATCTCGACCGTTCAGGACCTCCCAGCGGAGATCTGGACCGTCAGGACCTCCCTCTGTTAAGTCCTTGTCTTTTAGGACCTCCCCAGCTCAGATCCTGACCGTTAAGACCTCCCCTGATGAGATCTTAGCCGTTAAGGACCTCCCTCCGTTAGACCTCGTCGCGTAGGACCTCCCTGTGAGATCCTAACCGCTGGGACCTCCTTCCAGTTCATCTCGACCGTTGAGATCTTCCTCCATGAAGATCTCTTCTGCCAGGACCTCCCCCATCTAGATCTCGGCCGCCAAGACCTCTCCTTCTTTAGATCTCACCGTCCGGACCTCCCCCAGTCGATCTGGACCGTTCAGGACCTCCCTAGATCCATCTGAGCCGTCCAGACCTCCTCCCGCTAAAACCCTGACGCATCGGACCTCCCTCGATTAAATCTGGATCGTTCAAGACCTCCCCGGCAGATCTTGACCGTTCCGACCTCCCCTTTCTTAGATCTTACCGTTCAGACCTCCTTCGCTTGATCGTGACCGTTAAGACCTCCTCGGGTGAATTTTAGCCTGTAGGACCTCCCTCTTGAGATCTGGGCCGTCCAAGACCTCCCCGTGGAGATCTTAGCCGTCCGGACCTCCCCATGTGAACCTGACCCTTAGTACCTCCTTGTTAGATCTAGACCGTCCAATCTTGATCTAACGTTCTAGGACCTCCCTTAGTGCTCGGGACCGCCAGATCTTGATCTGACGGTCACGACGTCCTAGGCGCGCGAGGAGCTCCTCTCGCGTGCGCTGTGCGCCCATCTGGTCGTAGCCGTTGGATCTCATCTCAACGGCCACGACCTCCTCTTTTTCGTTAAGCCGGCTTGGACCTCCCAGTGCGCGTGGACCTCCTCCGTACGGTTGCGCTGTGCCCCCGTGCTCCATAGCCGGGCGATCTCGGATCAACGGTCCACGACCACCTCGTATTCTTTCAGTTCATTTGGACCTCCCGAGAGCTCAAATTTCCTAAGTCTTTTAATGTTTCAAATTTCAAAAGTGCATAACTTTGTCATTTTAACTCCTTTTTGAATGATTCCAGTTGCTTTAGCTCTGTTATAGAATGAACTTTAATCTGAGAATGAATTTAGGCACTGTTATGTAGCAGAAAATGATATAAACTGCATTAGCTTGTTTAGTATATAAGGTTGCCTAGAAATTCATTAAAATTTGTAAAATACATAACTTTTCTCTGTAAATCCAAACTGAGCAAACTCAACTTGGTAAAATTTATCTGTAGACATGCTTTAATGTGAACTAGGCCTTGTCCTTATTTATGTTCCTGAAAAGTGATATATGCTAGTTTTAGAACTTAGAAAAATCATAACTAATTCATTTCAACTCCAAATTGTGCAAACTCTGTTTTGCTGTTGTTAGGATACTATTACCTACCTACTATAAAAATTTCAGATTCCAGATCATTCTAGAATTTTTTTTCATGAACAGTAACCGAAATTAATTTAATTAGGATTTTTCAGGCTGAGAGAACTTAGTTTAGCCATAACTTTTTCATGCTAAGTCCAAATGACCTGTTTCTTGTTTCTAAATTTGTCTAAAATCATCATCTTGCTGCTGTACGAATTTCATGGTATTTCGAGAACTTTTGCTGTTGAGTTTTATTTGGAGTTCTTGTTCTTATTTGATTATCGCCTTTTCGCGTTAGGTTCCGAAGGAATTATTGTTTATGTAAGCGAATCCTTTGCAGCAAGAAAGTGATCTACAGCAAGGCAAGCAGTTTGATCATATCCACTCCATCCCATTACTTTTAAAATCTAATACTTTGTTTTACTTGTATGTATGCATGCTTTTGTGTCAATGATTAATTTTGTCGAATAGAGGTAGTTAATCCTATTGCATTGTTTCCCTTAAATTGTTCACCCCTGCCACTACCTTAGGAATATTATCCTCACCGGTGAATTAGAGCCCGGTGAATGATTTAGGGCCTTTTATTTGTCTTTACGATATGATGCTTAGCAATGCTTAGTTACCGGTAGAATTGGGCGGTTATCGACTTAGTCGATAGCTTTGATCACATAAAACATATTATCACTTATGATTTCAGCCTTGTGCCATGTTTACTTGTGAAAAATAAAACCTAAAAACAAAATGATTTAGACTTGGGCACAATGGTATGTTGGTGTGCTTCTGGGTGTGACTGGAATGGTGCCCGGATCATTAAGGACCGAGTTACTTGCGCCACCGTACTGAGCATTTTGCGTGCTAACCACACTAGAGGGTATGGGACCTCTCTTGAATTAGTACATCGGGAGGCATTAATTAATGAGTCGCTGGCTGTAGTTTATAGAGAAAAAGGATCACAAAGGCGTGACCGGGGTGGTTCCTTTCTAGGTCCTCCACCCCGACCAGGGTCTTGCAAATGTCCGGCTAGCTTTACCCTAAATGGCTAATGACTCCCGGCTTTGCTTGACTCCACCACAACGTGTGGTCCTAGTGGCCCATTTCGCCGGCTGGTCACTAAGGGTTAACCCCATACGTGCGACTCTTAATTAACGCATTCCATTGGAAACATCTCGTAGAACTTAGCCGTGCCGGCATACCAAAGGATGGTTAAGCATTGCAAGCCGAATAAACCGTGGTCCTCACAAAGTTGGTATCAGAGCCATACTGATCGTAGAAACCCCTAGCTTGGTCGTCTTTAGGATATTTTAAAAACTTATTTTCAAGTGTCAAATGGTTTATGAAAATTTAAGTAGATTCTCAGATTTTACTTCTCATCTATCTTAGCTTGCTCATCTCACCTTCTTCTTGATTGAGTTTGGAAAAATTGTTTTCCCTCTCCTCTTCTTTCCAAAAGATAGTTGTTTGGTCGATTAAATTGGTTTTGGGAGAACCATGAGAGCTTTAAATTGAAGTGTTGGCTGTTTTGGAGTGAATATTAGGAGCTCCCGGAGATGAAGAATTCGGCCAGGGACTTGGAGAAGAAATCTGGACAGCAAGCACAATTTTTGGACAGCTAGCTTTTGATTAGTAAGTAGTGCTGAAAATGAGAGGTAAATTCAACTAAAACTTGTGGAGATAAAAGGGTAAGAAGTGATATGAGTTAGCTAAGTGTCTGACCCTCGTTTAGGTGAGTTTACCTTGCTTTTTAGCAGTGATAGGCCAAGGGATGATTTCTGAAATTTTACCTTCCTAAACTGATTGCTCGTTCTTCCATACGAGTGAGTCATACTGGGAAGTTGATTATGTATCTTGCATTGATTTTGTGCTGGTTTTAAGCTTTTGGCATTCATTTTGTAGAGATGTTAATGGTTTTTCCTTGCCTTCAGTTTTCAGGCTTGTCCCTTATCCGTCTTAGTATCTGCTTCCACCCAGCTTTCGGTTAGATTCCCTAGCTAATCGCTCACCTACCTTGTTCTTATATGTGATAGATGGGTAGCTGGTATTTGGTCAAGGAGACGCGTGCGGAGTACGTAGACGGGTATCCCGCACTGCTGCGAGATATGATGTGGCGCGCCAATTTCACTTACCAGGTGGAGTATGCCATCTACCGCGGGACCGAGGACTGGAATGGAAGAATATCGATGCATGGTCAACGTCCATCGCAAGACAAGTGACCGCGGTGTTCCGCATACCTTTCGGGTTCACGCCACCTCGAAGCCATGGCCATTCAAGAAGCGCGCCAGAGGTTATGAGTCGGCCGCCATGACTTGACGGAATTGTCTCAGCCGCCCTACGACCATTTTCCCCAAAGAGGTTATGAAGCGGACGTAAACACATTCGCTGAAATCCAGTTCGGAGAAGACCCTCAAGTGCGCTAGTTGGCGAGGTTGGTCCACATCATGGACCAAGTTCATCGCTGCAATCTGTTTGAGTTGTCAGAAACTCGGTGCCGTCTCAGGGAGGCCCAGGAGTACCTCAGGATCGGGGTTAGCATGAACCGCGTTCCTCACAATGTGCTTTATGGTGCCAATGAGACCTCCCCAGCTGCTGCGGCACCACCCGAGTTTCGACTTCCGGAAGTGACAGGGCCAGTGCCTGTCTATGGGCCGCACCGCCAAGTTCGCATGACAGTAGGATTCCCTAGCAATCGGAGGCCCGATCCTCCGGGAGGTCATGTCTCTTTATTAGGATCCCCGAGGCGTCTCTTCAACCCTTTGTCACCCCTGGACACCGGATCACCTGGAGCTCATCTTCTGGACGAATTCCCTGTGAACTTCAACAGGGATGACCACATCTAGGTGTATGGGAACTACCATGAAAATTGTATCCAGCTAATAGCTGTCCTTTGGGAAAATGTAATAGGATAGCACCCATTTAGTTATGTATGTTGTGTAAGACTCTGTTGTGGGGGCAGTAGCCTTATCCCTTCCTCAATTAACTAAAAAGGAGTCTTTTATGCTAGGACTAATTGGTGCTCTTTAATTTGAATGGCGCTTCTCTTTCCCTATACGTCCGAAGGCATCACATACCTATTGCCTCAAGTTCTGCGGCCTTAGTGGCCATAGTCCTTCTAACCGACTAGCTGCGGAGGGATGACTCCGTATAGCTAGTTATCAAGCCGAGGCCCCATTCGTTAGTGAAGTAACCAGACAAATTGCTCCCCTAACTGAGAATGTCCTTGGTTCCACCAAGAAGCTAGCTGTGGGGGGATGACTCTACATACCTAGCTAGCAGGCTGAGGTCCCGTTGTTGGCGGAATTGACCAGACAAATCGCTCCACCAGCTAACAACGACCTTGCACCATCAACCATGGAACCTAGAAAGATCTCTCAGTCTGTCAATCCTTGGTATATCTAGACCTGGTAAGCTTTCCCCGTATCAACTAAAGTGGCACATTTTCTACAGTCGAACCAAAATTAATGCACTGTCCGCTTGGTGAGCTCTTTATCTCGGGGAATCATGCTATCAAAATTCCTTGGAGTTCGATGATCAAATCGTTCAAGGATGAAGCTACTTGGGCACGGGAAGATCATTTGCGTCTGACTACCCCTTTTTCTTTCGAGCGAGTCAAATCTCTGGGCGAGATTTTTGTAAGGGGAGATTTGTAACATCCCAAGTTTAGACTCGTGTTTCAAATGTAAGAAAATGAGTAGAAATTAAAACTTTTCTTACATTATGAATTTCTTGTATGTTCTAAACAAATTACAGTACAAGAATTATGGACATACAAAAGTCACAAGTCTTTTGATCAACATCTCGGTCTTCAAAAACATTCTTGTCAAATCTCGTGATCACCTTCGGAAAATATTTTTCCTAAGTTCTAGGATTGGTGTGGGACCCCTCTGAAAAATTTCACGATTTATAGAAATTGTTTGAATACCTTTGGAGGAAAGTCAACCCAATTCAAATCTTGGTCAAACCTTGGCCTAGCTCATTATAGAAATTTTGGAGGAAAATGTGCAACACCAAAACCTCTGGAAAATTTATACAAGGTTTGTCATAGAGTCAGCAATCTCTAGTTAAAATTTCAGAACTTTTGGAGTTGGTTTGCTACCTCAAACAAACCCTCAAAGTTTCATCCGTTCTAAACCCTAATTTCAAAATTCTCACATCAGTCCGAGTCGGACTCAGGCTCAGACCCGAGCCCAACCTCCGGTCTTGGTCGCGCCTAGCCACCTAACTGCACTGGGCGCGGTCAATTTGGGCACGTGTGGTCTGGACCGTTGGATTTCAATCCAACGATCATGGACCTCCTCAAAAGACCACCCTAGGACCTCCCTTCAGGCTTTTGCAAAGACAACCCCCCCCCCCCGACCTCCCCTTGGACCACCCTTTTGCACCTTTGCAAAGACCACCTCGGTCAACCACTTTTGCACCGAGGAGATCGTGAGCCGTCTATCTTCGGATCTGGGGTTCAGACCTCCCCTAAGTGTAAGGACCTCTAGTCCTTATTTAAAATCTGAGCCCTTAGATTCTCATCCAGCCGTTCGAACCTCCCTAGTGGGAGCTCGGTCATGATTTCACCGTTGCACTTGTTGACCAGTCCTCGCAGGGTTGTTCACTGACTGGTGGGACCTCTGGACTGGTCATCATCACTTTTGCAGGCATGCGTGTGTGCCAGAGCTACAGCAGTTGGAGCAGCGCCTTGTCAAACCATATTTTTGTCAACGGCTAGCTCTGCCAACCTTTAATGCATGTCAGCACCTTTTCCCAAAGTCCTCTTTTCCACCTGCCCTGTCATTTCATGTACTTTCATGGCAGGGGCTTTTGACTCGAGTGCACCGTGGAGCTCAACCTTGCTCCACTCCTTTGCTCTCTCGGCCATATAGGGCCCTGAGCTCCTCCTTAGCTCCTCTTGGTTGCCATTGTTGCCACCTAAGCCCCTCTCTACGTTCTTGCCCTCACGCAACCAGAGAAACTTCCTCTTCGGCATTCCCAAACTTTGGAGCTCCTCGAGGCCGTCCGAGTTTCAGTGGTTCCATTGAAATTCTTGGCATATCAACTTGTCATTTTGGTCACTTCAAGCATTCCCTAACTTGTTTTTGTTGACTTCACAGAGGAGGTCAAAGTGGGAACACGTTCCTTGAAGTCGGAATTTCTTTCTTCCTCATCTCCGGCAACCTTTTTGGTCGCCAGAGCTCCTCCTACTATCTCCTTGGCTTCATCGTCCTCAGGTAACCCCTGTTTAGTCCCTTAGTGTTTGAGCTTTTGCCCTGGTTAACAATGCGGGTCTACTTTAGTTCGGGTATTTTGCCTTTTTTGTGCCTCCGATGATCATCTCCGACTAGCCGCTGGTGGGAGGTGTTCTGGTGGTAGTTGTTGGCACCTCTAGGTTCACCTCACTATTTTGGACCTACCCTTGTCCTTGGTTTCCTCTGCCGTGACTGGAGCTGCCGGCGGTGAGCTTGTCTTTAACCTCGGGGTTTTTGTCGTGCCCTACTCGGACAGCATCTGTAGCGCAATGATTGGTAATTATTAGCTGTCGAAAGGGTTGGTTAAGTCGTCGGCTTAAGGACCTCCTGTTGTCGTACACAAAACCACCTCCACGACAACCTTAAGGACCTCCTCGATTCGATCCCCACCGTTAAGGGCCTCTTGGAGATTAAATCTTAACCATAGGAGTTTGTCTGATGAAACCTAACGCCAGGACCTCTTTTCCTTTAAATCTCAGCCATCAAGATCTACTCGTGCACATCCTATCCATCCAGGACCTCCTCTCTTTTAGTTTGTATTAGTTAAGGCCTCCCTGTGGTGTTCTGAGCCCTCAAAGACCTCTTTGGGTTAGATCTGGACCGTAGAACCACTCTCCATGATTCCGCAAAGACCTTCCCTAGTCGTTTTGTGAAAACCACCGCCAGGACCTTCCCGAGGTCCTCTTTGCAAAAGACCACCCCTTGGTCTTTTGCAAAGACAACCTCAGACCTCCCCTTCCCGTGTATCTAAGCCTTGGGACCACCTGTTGAAATCTCGACCGTTCAGGACCTCCCAGCGGAGATCTGGACCGTCAGGACCTCCCTCTGTTAAGTCCTTGTCTTTGAGGACCTCCCCAGCTCAGATCCTGACCGTTAAGACCTCCCCTGATGATATCTTAGCCGTTAAGGACCTCCCTCCGTTAGACCTCGTCGCGTAGGACCTCCCTGTGAGATCCTAACCGCTGGGAGCTCCTTCCAGTTCATCTCGACCGTTGAGATCTTCCTCCATGAAGATCTCTGCTGCCAGGACCTCCCCCATCTAGATCTCGGCTGCCAAGACCTCTCCTCCTTTAGATCTCACCGTCCGGACCTCCCCCAGTCGATCTGGACCGTTCAGGACCTCCCTAGATCCATCTGAGCCGTCCAGACCTCCTCCCGCTAAAACCCTGACGCATCGGACCTCCCTCGATTAAATCTGGATCGTTCAAGACCTCCTCGGCAGATCTTGACCATTCCGATCTCCCCTTCCTTAGATCTTACCGTTCAGACCTCCTTCGCTTGATCGTGACCGTTAAGACCTCCCTTGGGAGATCTTAGCCGTCGGGACCTCCTCAGGTGAATTTTAGCCCGTAGGACCTCCCTCTGGAGATCTGGGCTGTCCAAGACCTCCCCCTGGAGATCTTAGCCGTCCAGACCTCCCCATGTGAACCTGACCCTTAGGACCTCCTTGTTAGATCTAGACCGTCCAGTCTTGATCTAACGTTCTAGGACCTCCCTTAGTGCTCGGGACCGCCGGATCTTGATCTGACGGTCACGACCTCCTAGGCGCGCGAGGAGCTCCTCTCGCGTCTTGTTGCGCCCATCCGGTCGTAGCCGTTGGATCTCATCTCAACGCCACAACCTCCCCACGTTAAGCCGGCTTGGACCTCCTAGTGCGCGTGGACCTCCTCCGTACGGTTGCGCTGTGCCCCCGTGCTCCATAGCCGGGCGATCTCGGATCAACGGTCCACGACCTCCTCGTATTCTTTCAGTTCATTTGGACCTCCCGAGGGCTCAAATTTCCTAAGTCTTTTAATGTTTCAAATTTCAAAAGTGCATAACTTTGTCATTTTAACTCCTTTTTGAATGATTCCAGTTGCTTTAGCTCTGTTATAGAATGAACTTTAATCTGAGAATGAATTTAGGCACTGTTATGTAGCAGAAAATGATATAAACTGCATTAGTTTGTTTAGTATATAAGGTTGCCTAGAAATTCATTAAAAA
The DNA here is from genome assembly GCA_036346255.1 of Ampelocalamus luodianensis. Classification (NCBI taxonomy): domain Eukaryota; kingdom Viridiplantae; phylum Streptophyta; class Magnoliopsida; order Poales; family Poaceae; genus Ampelocalamus; species Ampelocalamus luodianensis. The sequence continues at coordinate 37,688,311 of CM070629.1, forward strand.
TTTGTAAAATACATAACTTTTTCTCTGTAAATCCAAACTGAGCAAACTCAACTTGGTAAAATTTATCTGTAGACATGCTTTAATGTGAACTAGGCCTTGTCCTTATTTATGTTCCTGAAAAGTGATATATGCTAGTTTTAGAACTTAGAAAAATCATAACTAATTCATTTCAACTCCAAATTGTGCAAACTCAGTTTTGCTGTTGTTAGGATACTATTAACTACCTACCATAAAAATTTCAGATTCCAGATCATTCTAGAAAATTTCGTCATGAACAGTAACCGAAATTAATTTAATTAGGATTTTTCAGGCTGAGAGAACTTAGTTTAGCCATAACTTTTTCATGCTAAGTCCAAATGACCTGTTTCTTGTTTCTAAATTTGTCTAAAATCGTCATCTTGCTGCTGTACGAATTTCGTGGTATTTGGAGAACTTTTGCTGTTGAGTTTTATTTAGAGTTCTTGTTCTTATTTGATTATCGCCTTTTCGCGTTAGGTTCCGAAGGAATTATTGTTTACTTAAGTGAATCCTCTGCAGCAAGAAAGTGATCTACAGCAAGGCAAGAAGTTTGATCATATCCACTCTATCCCATTACTTTTAAAATCTAATACTTTGTTTTACTTGTATGTATGCATGCTTTTGTGTCAATAATTAATTTTGCCGAATATAGGTAGCTAATCCTATTGCATTGTTTCCTTTAAATTGTTCACCCCTGCCACTACCTTAGGAATATTATCCTCACCGGTGAATTAGAGCCCGGTGAATGATTTAGGGCCTTTTATTTGTCTTTACGATATGATGCTTAGCAATGCTTAGTTACCGGTAGAATTGGGCGGTTATCGACTTAGTCGATAGCTTTGATCACATAAAACATATTATCACTTATGATTTCAGCCTTGTGCCATGTTTACTTGTGAAAACTAAAACCTAAAAACAAAATGATTTAGACTTGGGCACAATGGTATGTTGGTGTGCTTCAGGTGTGGCGGAATGGTGCCCGGATCATTAAGGACCGAGTTACTTGCGCCACCGTACTGAGCATTTTGCGTGCTAACCACACTAGAGGGTATGGGACCTCTCTTGAATTAGTACTTTGGGAGGCATTAATTAATGAGTCGGTTGTAGTTTATAGAGAAAGGATCACAAAGGCGTGGCCGGGTGGTTCCTTTCTAGGTCCTCCACCCGACCGGGTCTTGCAAATGTCCGGCTAGCTTTACCCTAAATGGCTAATGACTCCCGGCTTTGCTTGACTCCACCACAACATGTGGTCCTAGTGGCCCATTTCGCCGGCTGGTCACTAAGGGTTAACCCCATATGTGCGACTCTTAATTAACGCATTCCATTGGAAACGTCTCGTAGGACTTAGCCGTGCCGGCATACCAAAGGATGGTTAAGCATTGCAAGCCGAATAAACCGGGGTGCTCACACGCGCTCGACGGGCTCCTGATCGGGTAGATGGATTGAGCAGTTAGTAAATGCGATGTCGGTCCGACGATGGTGGCGCTTTGATTTCTAGAGCGTTTTGGGGATCTCAAATCCGATGGAGCCAGTGGTGGTGGCATAGAGGAAGGTGGTGAAGCGTCATCCTTTCTTCACAGAATTCTTCATTGCGACGGTGATTAAGATAAATTTGTGTGATCTTGTGCTTCTGTAGTTCCTCAAATTGTTTGATTGCTTGATTAATTCTACTAGATCGAAGAATTATTGTGTTGTTCGCTTTTTCATGTAGTAATACTGGCTTGGAGGAAGCCATGCATAGTATGATAATGATTTAGACATGCAGTAGTGTATTATCATATGTTGGAATACGGTTAGAGTGGTTAGAGTGATTTGTCAGGAACTCAATATTGCTTGATATAACATGCTGAAAGTCATAATTAGTAGTCTTTTATAGTCTTTGAATTAAGCAGCCTTTTTTCGCAAAATTCTTCATTGCAACAGTGATTAAGGTATAGTTGTGTGCTCTTGTGCTTCTGTAATTGCTCAAATTGTTTGATTGCTTGATTAATTCTACTAGATCGAAGAATTGTTTTGTTGTTCGCTTTTTCATGTAGTAATACTAGCTTAGAGGAAGCCGTGCATAGTATGATAATGATTTAGACATGCAATAGTGTATTGTCATATGTGGGAATACGGTCAAAGTGATTGGTCAGTGATTTGTCAAGAACTCAATATTGCTCGATATAACATGCTGAAAGTCATAATTAGTAGTCTTTTATAGTCTTTGAATTAAGAAGATGTGTGGTCGTACAACTGTCAAACCTTAACGGTAATACAACTTTAGTGGTTGTGTTGCTCACTTACTATGAATTCACAAGGAAAAGCAGAGATAAAATTGCTTCATACCTAAATTTGAACAACATTGTGGTTTTAAGCAAGATATATGAGTTCCAAAGCTAGAGTTTAGTTCAATGCTTATTTGGATGACGATCTTATCCCTTGTGACCTGCGTGTATGTTTTCACATCACATTGTTTCTACATATGTTCCTGAAATACTAAATCCATCCCCTCCAGAAGTCCCTCATTTGCATTTCGTCCTCCCTTAATCCATCCCCATATTTCTATATGTTTTGGATCTGGATCTCGCAGCGCCCTCCAGATTTGTTGATCCATTTCCTAAGCAATTCAGTGGTGAGTAACCATTGCTAATGCAGTGAGTACTTTACAACTAGATTCTCCTAGAGTCCCGGTGCATGCATCTCAAATGAGGTCCAAACTTTAATGTTGAATTTGTGAGCGCATATTACTGCTCAAAGTTTAAAAATGTTGATTACGCACATTCTAGGACGACAAATAAAATATAATGGAGGAAGTAACAAAATGATAAGGTGAGGTTGGGCAGCAAATTTTTTTTTCCGGTAATATCTCTATATATGACTTTAAGATCTGTTGAGGTATTGCCAACTATATACAAGTATATGACTCTCTTTGGTTAAAAAAAGTATATGAGTCTCATACTTTCAAATCTCTTTTATATATAAAAAAGTATCTCTATATATGACTTTAAGATCATTTGAGGTATTGCCAATTATATACAAGTATATGAGTCTCTTTGGTGAAAAAAGAAAAGTATATGAGTCTCATACTCTCGAAACTCTTTGGTAAAAAAAAAAGAGTATATGTGTCTCATATTCTCGAATCTCCCTTGATTTATTGTAACTGACCTTAAACTCCATTTCTTTTTTGTGACAACTACTGTGTTGAATTTTCATTTACAGTCTTTGAATCTATGGATGATTTGATTCCTACATCTTATATGCCTTTTGTTTTCGCTCCCAAATAACACGAAACTTTTATGTGTTAGTTTTTCTTTTACAGTAACATGAAATATTCTACACATACAGCTTTCAGAATACATTAGATGGACAACTACTTTGTGTCTCCAAATAGCAATTTCTCTCGCTACGTTCGTGATCCAAATCTTTGTATGCTGCCTTAGTTTGCCCAAGCTATTTATTTTCAAGTATCTGAGTTATGAGACCATAATACAAATCAGGTGGTTTCACTACTTTGTTTTTTTATCAGTTTGCCATGTTCTTTGTTTGTCACAGGTCACAACCTGCTTACTATTGGCTAGCCCCAGGCAAAAGATATTAGGAAGCGAAATGTTGAAACCTGCCACACCCCACAGTTAACACTTACTGAGTCAAAACAATAGCATCTTTTTGTGAAAAAGGGATCTCCCTTATACATACATTTTCTCCATTTCTCTTCTTGTCATCTTAATTACATTTACCATATATCTGTTGGAATTCAGTCTCATCTATTAAATTGGTTTAGGTGTTATCTTCCTAACGATTGGGATGCAACTGACCTAATTTTCTCATTCTTAAATGAGCTTGAGTTAAATCATGACAAACTTTATTACAATCATTAATGATAGGAAATGATCAAAATGCAACAAAATGAAGTGGGTTGATTAAATTGTTTGCATTTTTTAAATATGGGCTTGCTACACCCCTTCATATCTTTTTTTTTAATTCACTACCTTAATCCAGACCTAAAGTGTATATGGGAGCATAATGTCATAGATAGTAGCACGTTGGCCATATTATTCCAGATATTGCTTTCTGTGGTCTATTTTGTTTTTACTCAGAAATCGCAATTATATTGCATTCGAACTAACATGTGCATTAGTGCATCCTTTGTATAATGTTTCCCTCTTATAACATCACTTTTGTGTGCAAATAGCAATCGGCTGGATCCATTCCATAAAAACAAAATGCCATTATCCCGGCAAAAACAGAGTTTGTGATATACAAGTGCAGCATGAGATGTGTTCTTTACTGCATCATCAAATATATTTTTGGATTTGGAAGCTTTGATAACCTCTTCCCCTTATATAGAACATTATCAAATTTATTTGTTCTAGAATTGAATTACTTAGCAAACAGTATAGGTCATGGATTGTAAAATCTAAAAGGACATGGAACTACTACATTAGTAACACTACATAGCATGGGAATACAAGTGTAGCTGGATCCATACTAAACAAATTAATCATTAGGTTAAGAATAGAAAGTTGGATGGATGGTCAACATCGTTATTATGTAGAGACTTACACAATAAAAAAAACTAATTGTGTAAGTCCCCGTTGTACTTAATTAACCAACAGTGGTACATCTACATCATATGGTTCAAAATATCATTTTGCAAATATAATTTTCTTTACAGATGAAAAGTTCATAACAATTTCAATATAGATAAGAATCACATATTTCACATTAAAGTTGCGTGCGGTTCATACCTACTTTCATATTATTGTGTCGTACGCCTGAAAATATTGGTAATGTTTGGCTAAGTAAAACTTGAAAAGAATCATATTGCTTACAAGTTACAATATACAAAACAATTCATGATATTTTAGTTATCAGTTTTCAGAGGAAAATATTCATGTTAAAGGCAAACAAACGTTGGGATGTTCATAAAAAACATGTGATATAATGCATACACAATATAATGAAAATAGTGTTGTCTTTAAGACATTGACTAAATAGTTTTTTCTCTTCATATATCACGATGCCTCTCGAAAAGCTTATGCATCCATAAAATTAATTCATGCTATATGGTTGCGCTTGCTGATAGCAAATTCAGCATTACATGTTAACACTGCTGAAAAAAGTTGGGGTAGATTTATGGAATATAAGCTAGGTACAAGATAAAATCTGAAATACGCCATTTTAGCGAAGTGTTGATAGCCTCTAATTTGAATGTACACTTAAAGCATATACTCTTCTTTCAACCCCCCCCCCCCCCCCAAGAATGTGAACTGTCGTACTTGATCATATTTTGCGTAGCTTACGAGCAACCATAGTACCATCTTATTATCTATTTCATGGCTAAGAACACTATTGTTTACTGTCTTTAGTCTAATATATGCAAGACTAGAGCAGCAATTGATCATGTTGCGACATCATTCACTTATTTTCATCCTGCGGGCGCGCCATTTGGCGTAGGTTCTCTTCTAGTATGAATTGCATGAATGATTCTATCACAATACAGCAAATAGAAAGAAAAAATGCCTCAACAGAGCATAGATCTTAGCATGGCGCCCAATGTATTTAACCATATAGCCTTGAGTACCATGTTGACAGCTTGTTTGATAAACGCAGCAACGACCTTAGAAAATAGATCCGATGAAGGAACAATCAAACAGGTCCAAAAATCTGATGCTTTTGTTGAATGGAGCCACGAATCCTAAACATGTTTCACCATAAGAGTCTGACGAGTAGAAGCAAGTGTATTTCAAGCCATCGTAGTGCAATTGCATCTTGGAATCCCGGTTAGCACCGCCAATGCCATAGTAACTCAAGACCTCATGCATGCAAGCCAACTATACTATCAACTGTTGTTCTGACTTTTGTGGGCTCAAATTGTATCCCCATGCTCTTAATCTGGACCACCCCTGCAGTAGCACCACTGCTTATAGTCTAGCATGCCTCATAACAAGATAAATTGTATATTGGCCTACACCAAATACGGATACAGTCAGCATTAGTGATTTAATGCAGAGGATAAAAAAAACATTCTGTGAAGACTTAAAGAGAACAAGTGGTGAGAAATGTCAAATATCAACAAGTAGAGGTACTTCAAACATTATTTGAGATTTATCTGGGCTGCTTGCTGCAGCATGTCGCCAGCCTTAATTTCTTTTCACACATACCTTTCAATTGGTTGCCCTAATTTCTTTTCGAATTGTCAAAAAAACATACCTTTCAATTGGCTGCCTATTAATGCCTTTTGAAGCTTCAGGTTTCTCCATCAATCTTCAGTTCAGGCTTCTGCAAAAACCTATACAAAAATGGAACATGGTCAACTCAAATAACTACCAACTGAAATTTTCACATATTATTCTGTGTACATATGATTGTCTTCTTTACAATTATGCCATGGATAATCAGCAACAGACAATGTCTAAAAAGCAGCCACTTAACCAGTAAGAGAACCCTATCCACTTATAAAGCACTGCTTAATCACTTAGACAACCAACAAAATAAATAGAAAATGCCAAATTGCACGTAAATTTGGATCTTTTTTTATTAGAAAATTACACGATAGGTCCCTGAACTTGCGAGGTTGTGCCACTTAGCTCCCCGAACTTGCATTTTACTTTCTCAGCCCCCTGAATTTGCGAGGTTGTATCACTTAGCTCCCTAAACTTGCGTTGAAACGATGTTCCTCGGATGAGATGCTGACGACTTCGTCCCCTCCAAATCCGATGGACTCGTCGCCGCCCCGTTTCGGCCGTGTTCATCATCCCCGTCACCTCACGCCGACAAAAACGGATTCTTCGAACCCAGAAATGCACTGTGCTCACGTCTTCGCCGAAGTTCCACCGTCGTAGCTTGCCGCCGTCCTCGCTCTTGTCTTCTTTGAGTCGGCTGTGAGAGAGAGAAGTACATTCCTAGTGCTAGAACAGGGGCATAATACTCTCTCTCTCACGGTGATTCGCCAACTCAGTCTTTTCTGTTAGCAAACGACCAAATGAACTTCATGTAGGGTGAGTAGCTTCTGCTCTAACACTAAGAATGTACTCTCTCTCTCACGGCCGACTTAGAGAAGCCAAGGGCAAGGGCGGTGGCAAGCTGCAACGGTGGAGCTCCAGCGAAGACGCGAGCACAGTGCATTCCCGGTCCTCAAGAATCCGTTTTTGTTAGCGTGGGGTGACGAGGATGGTGAAAACGACCAGAACAGGATGGCGACGAGTCCACCAAACTCGGAGGGGATGAAGTCGCCGGCATCGCATCCGAGGAACTTCGCTTTAATGTAAGTTCAGGGAGCTAAGTGGCTCAACCTCGCAAGTTCAGGGAGCCAAGTAGCTCAACCTCGCAAGTTCAGGGGGCTGAGAAATTAAATATAAGTTCAGAAAGCTAAATGGTACAACCTCACAAGTTCAATGGGCTAAAAAATTAAATACAAGTTCAGAGAACTAAGTGACACAACCTTACAAGTTCAGGGACCTACGGTGCAATTCACTCTTTTTATTATTGAGTAAGCCAATGACCCTTGTCAACATTTATTCTAATAAAAATGAATATAATATGATTAACAAAATTATGTGATGACTAGATGTTATTATTATTTACAATTATGCAATCCACTTATAAGGCCGTAAAACCACTCGCTTTTCGCAAAAATGCTAAGCAGTGGAGCGACCACTTGCTTAACCACCTTTTAGAACATTGGCAACAAGAGAACCTCAGCTTCTACAAGCATGAATTATAAATGAAAATGGCATTCAAGTCCTTGTTCACCCATAGCATCAAATTTTATTTACTCACAAGTAGATGTTTAAATGAGAAGAAAATGCGAACCTGCTACAATGATGGCGATCGTATTTGTTCCATAAAAAAAAAGGAGTAACACAATATCTCATATTTCCCTCTGGAGTAAAATTCAGGTGAACAAATTCATGCTGCTGAAGTTTCCAGCAGTACTCCTCAAGACAGTAAAAGTTCAAAACACGCTATGTACTCCAACAGAGTGTACAAGAACAGTAATGATCCTGATAGTGGCAAAATACATGTACTCCAAAACGAATTTGACCTCCTAGTTTTCATGAATGGTTCAACGGACAACGGTTATGAACTTATGATATATGTCCTCATATCATGACGGTAATCCATGTCTTGCACATGGATGTGCAAATTGTACTATTCAGGACTAGAGAAAGCACCCAAAAATGCCCTAACCTTCATTTTCACCACATATACATTGTCTGACTGCTCCAACCAGCAATGCAGTTGAGACAATTTCAATACCCCTAATCCATATGAACAGGTGTAACAATATCACTTTCTTAAAGGGATCTGTGGGCATAAATGCACATGAGCATAACAGAGTAGCATAAACAGTGATATGACGACAGCAAAGATACAACCTAAGCCCTCTTGTACGCTGTCACCAATAATCCCCACAAGAGCATAATCCATCCTTGAAATGATGGAAGCGCTGTAAATCTCTAACGATAATTTCTCGTTCAGTGATCTTTGTAATAAACTTGATTGCTGTATGGCAATCAGTGCAGACCCGGAGATTCTTTATTACATGGATTACTGATCCTGAAACAGAATTCATTAGAGCAAAAGCAACAGCAAGCTTTTCACTATGGATGCGCAATGCAGACTCTTTCTCCTCTTCATCCAGATCATGAAGAACAGAGCCAGTGTTTGGTACATAGCCAGCTGCTTGCATTCTCTCAAGCAGTTTCTCCAAATAAGAATAGATCTCCTTGTGCTGAGGATGACTCTTGTCACCAACATAAAACAAATGGGTTTTACCTTTCAACTCGACTGAGCTATACCCTGGAGGCTTTTGTATTCCTCTTGTCTTAACCAGCACTCTCATTCTTTCCACATCTTTCCACATACCAGCTTCTGCATATATATTGGACAGCAGAACATAATACCCACAGTTAGTTGCATCCAACTCAAACAATCTTTTCGCAGAAATTTCTGCCAGCTCAACATTTTTGTGGATTCGCATGCACTAAGAAGAGCTCCCAGATAGCAGCATCAGGTTTGACCTTCATTTTTAATGATGTCATAAGCCTCATCAAGACAACCGGCCCGGCCAACAAGATCCACCATGCATCCATAGTGCTCCACACCAGGTTCAATTCCAAATTCTTTTTCCATGGCATTGTACCAATGACGTCCCTCATCCAAAAGACCAGTATGACTGCAAGCAGCTAAAACCGAAATAAAAGTTATGTAGTTAGGCTTTTGCCCTGATCTCCTCATCTCATTGAAAACCTCAAGGGCTTCTTGCCCATGACCATGCATGCCATAGCCAGTAATCATGGCAGACCATGAAAGGATATTCTTCTCCTTAATTTTTCGGAAGGCCTTCCATGCCATTTCAACTCTTCCGCACTTGCTGTACATATCAACTACAGAAGTCCCAACATAGACATTTTCCTCCAAGCCCATTCTTACCACCTTATAAATATACCAAAGAGGAAAGTTCAATCACATTAGCACTGAATAGAAAGAATTTCATAGCACCATGATATGAGTAAAATGCATCGAAAATGTAAAACACATCAATAATTGATTTGATCAATATCCTACACCGCCGAGGTGAGTTGCCAAAGCTTAGAATAATTTCACCAATAAAATTTCAAACTAATGCAAGTGACCTAGCATTTTAAGTTTTCAACCCATGTGTTGAATTAATCAATGATTCGTAGACCTCATGAAGACAGTGTGCTTATGGTTATGATTTAAACATAGTGACAAACAAATTACTCAAAATTCTTAAATGTGAAATTTTACAAGTTTGGCCCCTAGAAAGTGCTAATATATTTGAGGTATTCAAAATTACTCTCTGGCATACATGAAATTTCACCCATAACTAAAAATTGTTGTTGATGGACAAATTTTGAGACACCGAAGATCTGCAAATGCAAAGCAACAATTTGTGAACTTCTAAGTGATTACATATTTCAGTACTTTGGTGCTTTAAATAGTATGCATTGTGTGTTTACATTTTCAGGCTCTTTGCCTTCGAATATTTGATACCACTAACAGCAGTGGCGGACCCAAGACCAAAATTTAGGAGGTGCTAGTGAGACTTGCTCACCTGCTTGCGGCTTGTCGAATGCCAAGTTGCTGGCCAGCGGTAGTCTGCCTGGGCGCGGCTAGGCTGGGGGTGTTAGGAGGGGTACACCATGAGCCGGCCGTCGGTGGGGTGCCAACCCGGCTGCCCCCAGTTCTACCCCGACTAATAGGCAATTAGTAGTGTGTACCAAGATTTTAGGGTCCTGCATATAGGTATTGTTCGGTGCTATAGAGCCTTCACACTCCAAAATCTGGCTCATGTGCTGAGCTTTTCCCACACTTTTAATCCGACACCCAATCCCTCCACAACTAATGTGGGACCATTCTAACAGGTAAATTATCTCACTTTGTTCAACAATATTATCTAAACTGCTGTTTTTATGGTGTTTTCGATCCGAACAACATGCAAGTGGTCAAGAAACATCTGATTATAGATTTAATAGCAAGTAATTCACCTGATTATGAATGCGCTTTCCAGTCTGTATCGCCCCAGCATGCGCGCAAGCCAGTAGCACAGCAGAGAATGTCACGGCGTTGCACTTAATGCCTCCGCCAACATTCAGCATCTTGGTATACAGCCCGAGCGCCTCCACTGACAACCCATTCTGGGCGTACAGTGCAATCATCGAGTTCCAGGACACCACATCCTTTTCCATCGTATCAAACACCTTCCTCGCAGCCCCCAGGTCACGACCGCCGCCCTTGGCATAAGCATCTAGCATTGTGTTGACCACCCCAGCGTCACCGTCCAAGCCAATCTTCGCAACAAGCGCATGGAGGCCACCGGTAACGCCACGGTCGGGGACGCGGGCCGACGCGGAGAACGCTACGAGGGCAGCCGCCTCGTCGACCGCCGCGGCAGAACTGGAGGCGACCATGGCGCGGAAGAGGGCGAGAGAGGGGTAGACGAGGTTGTTGCGTACGTAGCCGGAGGCCATAGCGGTGACGATGACAGGATTGGGGCTGGGGATTTCGTCGAACGCCCTGCGGGCGTGGAGGGGACGGGAGCAGTGGTGGTACATGTGGAGGAGGGCGGAGGCGGAGAACGGGTCGGAGGGGAAGAGTCCGGAGCGGAGGGCGAGGAGGTGGAGCTGGCGGCCGGCGGCGAGGAAGCGGCGGCGGCGGCGGCGCGGAGGGCGGGGAAGGGCAGGGCGGAGCGCGGCGGGGTGACGCGGAGAGCCACGGCGAGGCCGCTAACGCGGCGATGGGGTCACCGGAGGAGAGAAGGTCGGCGACGGCGGCGGACCAGGAGGCAGGGTGGGAGGGTCCACAGCGCGCAGGAACAGCGCGCGGAGGGAGGGGTGGGGTGGGGTGGGAGTGGGGCGTCCGGTCGGCGTTGGGGATTGGAGGTGGGAATCGCTGGGAGGCGCCATGGCTGGTGAGTCTCGGAGCGGAGGCAGGGCGCACGCTCCTGCCATTGCTGAGCTGCTTGTGGTTTATCGGAGGGAAGGAAGCCGCAAGGCATTGCGAACGACTAGGAACCGGACTTACCACGGTACGGCAAAATTTGATATATGTTATTAAGAAAGTTGGTATTTTGAGATATACCATTCAATTTGACGAAATTCAAAATTTACTACTCTAATTTTTCACTCTTTTGACATATGCCATTATCACTCATTTTTTCTTCTATTCTCTGATTTTCCATATATTCCAAAGATGAACTGCCGATTTTGCCTCTTATCTATTCCTCTCATCCCTTCGTTCTGGACAGCTTCATCATCAACTCAATCCCAAACAGGCCTGAGCACAGCACAGGTGCTGCCGTGCTGGTGAGACGGCACTGCCTCCCCGTGCTCCCCGACGGCGCCGCCTCCCCCGAGCTCCCCTACAGTCCCTCCGCGTCTCCCCCGAGCTCCATGTGAGGCCGGTCTCGCCGACGGCGCCGCCTTCCCTGTTTTCGAAGAACAGCATGGCCACATCCACATTTTACTTTGTCAATATAATTACTACAGTATTGAAGAAAAAATCATCCGGGGCAATGTGGTGGGCATGTGAAATTTCAACCTGCTGTTCGGTGTAGAATGGAGCTAACATTTAGTAGTATGACATTGTAATGCAATTTTTGTGCATTAGAAAAGGAAAAAGGAATGGAATTTGAAGATTTCTGGCTAGTCCTTTGCCCACAATACACCATGCATTAGTGATGTAAATGCTGTATTTTGTGAGTCGTGATGAAAGAACTTGTGTTGTCATCAGCTGGAGCTGTTGAACAACATTCGTCATTCAAACATGGTCCACCTGGTGGGTGCTTGCCCTGAGTATGGTTGCCTGGTGTACGAGTACATGCCTAACGACAGCCTTCAGGACCGTCTCTTCTGCCGGTCAGGCACGCCGCCGCTGCCATGGCAGCTCCGTTTCAAGATTGCAGTGGAGATAGCCATCGGCCTGCTCTATTTACACAAGATTAAACCTTGCCTTTGTCCATCGAGACCTCAAGCCTGTAAACATCCTCCTTGACAAAGATTTTGCCAGCAAGATCGGCGATGTCGGTCTCGCCCGCATCATTCCCCAGTCGATGGACGACACCGTCAAGCAGTATCGGATGACCGCCGCTGCGGGGACCTTCTGCTACATTGATCCCGAGTACCAGAAGACCGGATTGGTCAGCACAGAACCTGATGTGTATGCACTCGTTGTCATCTATCTTCAGATGATCACTGCAAAGGACGCCATGGGGCTCGCTTACAATGTATCTGATGCCCTGCAATGGACGCCATGGTGCCATTAGTTATCAAGTTATGTATTGTCTGTGCTGTGATCAAGACATGCAGGCTATTTAACAACATCACGATTCTCTTTGGATTTCCCCTGCGTACTTCAAATCCATTTCAACATTACAAACATTGCCTTGAAAAAAATCCAGAGCAAAAGCAATTTGTCAAGATCATGTAGCCAAATTTTTAGATAATGGAAGAGAAAAAATGATGGACATCACATTTCAGTGTTGCTTGATCACACACAACAACAATTTCAGTAATAGTTGCAACATCAGCAATTTCAGTGCAAATTCAATGGGAATTCACAATATTGAGTACAACGCACATTCCAACAATAGCAAGTTGCAACATCAGCACACACATCAGCTACCGCTACTGCTTCTCCTGCTACTGCTGCTACTCCAGATCCTTGCGACAGGCTGACTGGGGGAATAGGGGCTTGGAACGACGCGGCCACCGACCGGAGCGGCGACGCGGAAGGGGAAGACGCACTGTGCGCAGCGGCCAAGCGGGAGGGGTAGGATTGGCGAGATCGGCGGGAGCACGAGGAGGCGGCGATGTCGGCGAGATCGGCGAGGGAGCACGGCCTCACATCAGCTCGGGGAGACAGGGAGGGACTGTAGGGGAGCTCGGGGGAGGCGGGTACCGGAGGGGAGCTCGGGGGAGGCGGCGTCGTCAGCGAGACCGGCGGGGAACATGGGGAGGCAGCACTGTCTCACCAACATGGCAGCACCTGTGCTGTGCTCGAGCCTGTTTGGGATTGAGTCTGATGATGAAGCTGTTCAGAATGAAGGGATGAGAGGAATAGATAAGGGGCAAAAACGGCAGTTCACCTTTGGAATATATGGGAAATCAGAGAATAGAAATGAAAATGGGAGAAGATGAGTGATAGTGGCATATGTTAAAAGATGGAGAAACTAGAGTGGCAAATTTTGAATTTCAGTAACCGAGTGGCATATCTCGAAGCACCAACTTTCTGAGTGGCATATATCAAAATTTTCCCCACGGGAATGTTCTCATACAGTAGGATCTCACTTAAAGTCCACCTCCTTAGTCATGAGATCCTACTCCTGTAGCCCATCATTTGACGACGGCGACACTGCCAGGAGGAAGCTGGGAAAGCGCAAACGACGCCGACACCGCGAGGCTGTGAAAGTAGCCACGCCGCTTTGATCCTCCGGCCGCCGCGACACCCTATCCTCGCCTCTAAAGAGAGAGTGAGAGACAAAGAGGCGGGAGGGGCATGGGTACGATTGCTGGCTCCAACCGCTGAAGACTAGTGGACTGTTGGGATGCGAGAAGGGGACTGGCAGGTGTAGGTTTGGTGGGTGAATGGATGAGTACTGTAACAGCCCCAGTTTTAAGGAACAGTAATAATATGCTTTATGAACAGTAATGAGGTACTATTCATAACAGTAATGAGATATTGTTCATAGCATCACTGTTCATTTTTACAAATTGGGCATTATGTTACAAATTAAAACCTTCCTTTTCTAGCCAAAATCCAAAACCTATTTGAAGTTTCAAAGGAAATACATGTTAGTGCTTGTATTATGACCGGGAGGTATTTTTATTAAAGCCTAGATAGATTATCTTGAGAAAAATATTTGTCTTTAAATAAACCTACTCGGTTTAAGTGAATTAAGTATGTATTTTAAAAGGTGAAACAGTGGTTTTTAAATTTTATTTGGGAATATATCATCCCAGTAGCATCCTTGCAAAAATTCATAATTTTACAAATTTATTTGCTATTTTTAAAAGTCCTGGTCAAACTTTTGAAGCTTTGAAATGAGTTAGTCAACTCTCCCGGCCTAACCTCGGTCCATGTCACTGTAGCGACCGAGCTAACCAGGTTTGAGTCCAAACCGGTGCATCGGGCCTTGTCTACCACGTCTATACGTGTGCCCCAGTCCTCGGTGCTTGCGAGCCGTTGATCTCCAGGCGAACGGGCAAGATCTGCGAAGCCGCGTGGACTCTCCACGTGCGCGAAGCACTTTCCACCTTTGGATCTTCATCCAACAACCATCCCATCTTAATTCAAAACTCTAACGCGCCTCCAATCCTCCGTCGTTTACCCACAAGGCAACCAACCGGACCGCCAAGCTAATCGTCCCAAACAGCGCCGCAACACAGCTCACAAAAGTGAGGCCCTTGGGGCTCACCTTCTTCCTCTGCAACAATTAATATTAAGCAAAGCAGATGAGTACAAAACTTGTTTTTGTACTCGCAAGACTGGCGTGTGAGATAACAGAACTATAATTAACTACATGCAAGCTTTATTTAAGTGGATGAGGCTCTGGACTTATTTTCAGCATAAAGCAAGTTTTCATTTGCAATAGGGTAATAGATTCAAAGCAAGTTTGGAATTAACTTTTATTGTTCAAATAAAAGAGAGACAATTATAGCAATAGATAATTGACAACACCAACCTAGAAGTGACTAACCCATAGTCACCACAACAATAGCATGAAGTACCCCTTCATACCACCCATGTCAAGTTTAAGTTTTTAAAAGGTTGTAGTCTAGTTCTTGCACGACCTTACCAAGCATGTCCATAACCTAGGACTAGGCTATTCGAATAGTTTTAACCTGCAGGGTGTACCAATGTACCCACACGATAGACCGCCTTTCCACGACCACGGTTAGCACACTTCCTTTGGTATGCGGCATGGCTAAGTCTAACAAGACGCTTTCCAATGGACGATGCTAATTAAGAGCCGCAACCCACGGAGAAAGACACATTAGATGCACCCTAACCTGGTGCGCTAATGCTCCTCCAAAACACACACACAAGAACACACCCACCGACCGGCTCATAATTAGCACCTCCCAAAGTACTTAGTCAAGAGAGGTTCCATATCCCCTCGTGTGGTTGCACGCAATAAGCGCTTGGCTTAGTGACACAAGTAACTCGGTCCTTGGGGACTTAGGCACCATTCCACACACCCAACAGATCACATCAACATACCATTGTGCCCAAGTCAAGATATAGTTTTGTTTTCGTTTTTGATTTGTAAATCAATAAAACACAAGGGTTGGACATAATGGAGTAGTATAAGTAGTTGTGTGATCAAGATCACCGACTAAGTCGATGATCGCCCAATACTACCGATAACTAGGCATGGCTAAGCAATATTCATTCGTAATCTACTAAGTGATAAGAGTTCATCCATCGAACTCTAACCACACAAATAACCTAGGCTCGGTAGTAGAGGATAACCATTTACCTACAGATTATGCAACTAGAGGTCTAACTAATCAATTTAACAACAAAATAGCAATGCATACATAGAAGTTAAACAAAATATTAGACTTTAAAAGTAAAGGGATCAATGGGAAATGATCAAACTGCTTGCCTGCTTGTTGTGGCTCAAATTGTTGCGGAGGGTCGTTTTCGGGGTTACCGCATATATCGAATCCTAAGCGAAAGAGCGAAAACAACCAATAAGACGAGCAACACTTAAACAAAAGAGCAAGCAAAAATTATCCAAATGCGACGAAAATTATACACAAGGTATAATAGGAATATACCTAGACATAGGAATTGGAAAAACCTAATTGGGATTTGTGGTGCAAAAGATATTCTCTAAAAACTTATTTTCGGCCATAATTAGTACTGTAGCAAAAATATTTTCTAGGAAGATCTCGAAGCTGAAATTTTTATGGTAGCTACCTACTGGTGTGGTGATAACCCATATAAAATTTCAGGTCATTTGGAGTTATATTGAAAGAGTTATGATTTGTCTAAATTGTTTAGGTTATTAAACTAAAATATGATCCTTATGATTTCTAAAAAAAAATAGTGAAATTTGTGAAACCAATTTTCCTAGCAAATACACTATCAGTGGAAGCTAATCCAATTGGATTCATACAAAAATGGGTTATAGA
The DNA here is from genome assembly GCA_036346255.1 of Ampelocalamus luodianensis. Taxonomy (NCBI): domain Eukaryota; kingdom Viridiplantae; phylum Streptophyta; class Magnoliopsida; order Poales; family Poaceae; genus Ampelocalamus; species Ampelocalamus luodianensis. The sequence continues at coordinate 37,704,981 of CM070629.1, forward strand.
CTAAAAGTTATGCATTTTACAAGTTTGCTAAAAGTTCTGAAAACAGTATTAAGTTCACTTGTTTATTATTTTTGAAAGTGGTTTTCCAGATTTGATCATGGTCTACAATTATTTTTCTATTTAAGTTCAAGTTATAAGGAAGCTAACAAAATTGGAATCATCTAATTTGGATTTATAGTTACATAGATACAAAAATGACAAGACCATAAAGTTCTTGAGTTTTGGACTTAGCATTTTGGGGCTTTTCCTAACAACCGAGGCGTGGGCGATTGAGAGCCGTTGATTTCAGATCGGACGATCACTAATGAGCCACGTCGCCACGACGCTGCTGCTGCTCGTCCGACAACAGAGGAGTCCCGACGCGAACTTGCTCGGCTCGTCGCGGCGAGATCGCCATGGCGGCCCGCCAAGGGCCAAAATGGGACCCTAGCACTATTGCGCACCTAAAGCGGTGGGGGACCGCGGGGCGACGGGGCGGTGGTGCGATGCGACGGAGCGGAGGAGTGCTACGGCGGCGCGAAAACAACGACAAGGCTAAGCTACGCACAAAAGGACAGTGCAAAAACTATGACGGTCCTACGGACGTGTGCGACCAACCGGAGCCCATATGGTAGCCGACGGCGAGCCGAGGCTAACGGCGGCGCGCGCGATCGAAACAGAAACCATGGCTAGGTGCAGCAAAAACTAAACGGGAAGAGCTTACGCCACCGGGGTTCACCAAGATGATGACGGGTTGCGGTGGACGGAGGATGAACGGAGCGGCCGGCGACGAAGTCCAACGGCGATGCGAAGAGCTTCACCGTGGAGGGTCAACCCAGGCCAAGCTAGCAACACCGGTGGTACCATGAGCCGCAATACCATAGAGAAGCTCCAGGAGGAGGATTGGGAAATGGGGTCTTCCGACCGAGAAGAAAAGAAGTCTTGGCGGCGCGAGCTCCAAAACTCCAATCTCATTGCCTCAAGAGGAAACCCAAAATAGAGTGAGGTTAAGCACCACAGAGGTAAGAGGATGCAACAGAGCAAGGAGGGAGCCAGGAACCATTGTGATACCGCCTTCACCGTGAGCTTGAAGCTCGGCAATGGCGGCCGGGCGGTTTCGGGTTTTAGAGCTCAAACACACACAGAGTACTAGCTCGAGTTGCGCAAAGGTGAAAGGGAGGTCAAGGAGGAGCAAGGGGCTTAAGTAGCCGAGGGGCAGCAGGCACCGTTGGCGCCTCGGATGCCGGCGCCTCTCGCGGTGTGACGGCGACGGGAGCGATTGAGCCATGGACTTGCGAGGGCGGTGCACTGGCGCGCATTAAATGCTGCGAGACCCGTTGCGGTGACCCAGCCGCGCGCTCCAACCACCGCCATGGCGGCTGCCGCGCGAGCTCGCTCACGCGCCGCGAGCGCGAGGAAGGCGACGACGGCCGGCCGTCCGATTCGCATCCAACGGCTATCACGCGATCGCGTTGAAGCGGCGCGCGACAAACGCCCACCGTCCGATGGAAATCCAACGGCCGAGAACCAAAGGGCAACCGAGTTGTCCGAATGCATACACGAACGCGAGCCGTCCGATTGAGATCCAACGGTCCAGAGCCTTGCTACGCGATCGATCGCGCGGTGACAGCTTAGTTGACTTCGACCGAGTCGGTTGGCTCGAGCCCAGTCGACCGCGCCAAGGAACAATGCAAACCCATTAGAATTTGATTTTTGAGCTGAAACTTTTGGGGATTTGATTGAGGCATCAAATCAACTTCAAAATTTATGAAATTTTAACTTGAGCTTCCTGACCTTAGGGTTAACCTTCCATAAAATTTCCAGAGATTTTTGTGCACTGGAATTTTCCCAAAAATTTCCAGAAGGTTAAGACAGAGGTTTGACCAAGGTTTGACTTGCCTCTAAAATATTTCAAATAATTTCCAAAAATTATGAAATAATTCAGAGGTGTTACCAAGCAACCTTAGAACCCGGGAAAATTATTTCCAAGGGTTTGACAAAAGATTTGACCAAGGAGGTAGTTGACTTGATAAATGAGGCCTTTGATTTTTAATGTTCCAAAATTCTTTTACAAGAATTTCAGAAAAGTTTCAAAAGTAAAAGGATGAAGGAAAAGTTTTAATTTACCCTCATTTTATTACATTTGAAACACAAGCCAAAATGGGGATGTTACAAACCTCCCCCCCTTACAAAAATCTCGTCCCGAGATTTGGTTCACTCGGAAAAGAATGAGGGGTAGTCTGCACGGAGACGATCTTCTCGCTCCCAAGTAGCCTCATCCTCGGAATGGTTTGACCACTGAACTTTAAGGAACTTGATGGTCTTGTTCCTTGTTCTTCGCTCGGCCTCCTCGAGTATGCGAACAGGGTGCTCGCGATAGGTCAAATCCTCCACGAACATCAAGAGTTTCCAACGAGCTTCCTCCGTTGGAACCCGAGGCACTTCTTTAGTTGGGACACATGGAACACATCATGTACCCCGTAAGTGCAGCAGTAACTCCAACTTGTAGGCAACGGCTCCCTTCTTCTCGATAACACGGTATGGACCGACATATCGAGGAGCCAACTTGCCCTTGACACCAAAACGCCGTGTGATCCTTCGGGAGAAACCTTGAGATAAACGAAGTCATTGGGCTCAAAGCTCAACTCACGACGCGGCGATCCGCATAGCTCTTTTGCCTCGGATTGAGCCGTGCGTAGCGATCACGAATGAGTGGACTTGACCCTCGGCCTCATTAATCGAGTCGGGCCAAAGAAAGGTCTCTCACCGGTCTCGAGACTAGTTCAACGGGTTCTACACTTTCTCCCGTATAAGGCCTCAAATGGTGCCATGCCGAGGCGGCTTGGAAGTCTGTTGTTATAAGAAAACTCGCGAATGACAAACACTTCTCCCAATGCTTCCCATAGGAAAGGACACAAGCTCGCATGACATGTCCTCCAAAACTTGGTTGACCTCTCTCGTCCGACCATCTGCTTGGGGTGAAAAGTCGAGCTGAAAGAAAGGCGAGTTCCCATAGCCTCTTGCAGGCTATGCCAAAATCGCTGAAGTGAACAAGAACCACGATCCGACACAATTGTCTTTGGCACACCATGCAAACTCACGATGCAAGCTAGGTAGAGCTCGCGAGAGACCCACTCGAAGGTCGGTCTTGGACAGAAGAAAATGAGCCACCTTAGTCAATCGATCGATGGCGACCGGATGGCATCATTCTTCTTTGGAGACCGGGTAGACCAGTGATAAAGTCCATCCCGACCGAATCCCACTTCCACCCGGAATTGGTAAGGGCGAGCGATCGACGGACGATGCTCGGCCTTGACACGACGGCACACGCCGCACTCGAAGAACGAACCTTGCGATCTCCCTCTTCATTCGGGTCCACCAAAATCTCGCCGGAGATCATGATACATCTTCGTGGCCCCGGATGAATGGATAACAGAGAATCGTGGGCTTCGAGGATCAAATCCCGCAACTCCATGTCCTTTGGAACCACGGCGTTGTTCGAACCTTACGACACCAAGCTCATCTACGGAGAAGCACTTGGCGGTTCCATTCTTGACATTTTCCTTGATGCGGTTCACTCCAACATCCGATCACTGAGCGGACTTGATCCGATCCACCAAGGTTGGTCTGTACAACCAAGGCAAATGAGGAACCATGCTCAACCAAACCCAAGTTGAGACAAAACTCCTCTAGAAGAGGGTGATGCTCTGAAGCAACAATGCATTGCAATGCGCTGCGACTAAGCGCATCCGCAACGACATTGGCCTTGCCGGATGGTAGTGAATACCCATGTCATAGTCCTTGATCAACTCCAACCATCTCCTTTGCCGGAGGTTCAGTGCAGTTGGGTGAACAAATACTTTAGGCTTTTGTGATCCGAATACACTTCACAACGACACCGATTAGGTAATGTCGCCAAATCTTAAGTGCATGAATCACACGGCCAACTCCAAGTCATGGGTAGGATAGTTGAGTTCATGAGGTCTCAATTGCCTTGATGCATAGGCCACTACCTTGCCTTCTTGCATAAGGACACAACCGAGGCCTCGGCGAAGCGTCACAAAAGATATCGAAGCTTCGACGGACATCGGGAGAACAAGAACGGGAGCGGTGGTCAATCGCTTTTTAAGTGCTTGAAACTTTCCTCGCAATCACGGACCACGAGAACTTCTTGTCCTTCTTGAGCAACTCCGTCATAGGCTTCGCTATCTTGGAGAAGTTCTCGATAAAGCGACGATAATATCCCGCTAAACCAAGAAAACTCCGAACCGGTGGGACCGGTGGTCGACTCGAGAAAGCACGTCGATCTTGCTAGGATCCACGCCACGCCTCTGCCGAAAGAATATGGCCTAAGAAGGCTACTTCCTTTAACCAGAATGCACACTTGCTGAACTTCGCATATAGTCGGTGCTCACGAAGCTTGCCCAACACAAGCCTCAAATGCTCGGTGTGTTCTTCATCGCTCTTGGAGTAGATAAGGATATCATCGATGAAGACCACAACGAACCTATCCAAATACTCCATGAACACCGAATTCATGAGGTTCATGAACAAGGCCGAGCATTGGTTAAGCCGAATGACATGACGGTATACTCGCATGCCATAGCGAGTAGAAAAAGCCGTCTTTGGAATATCCTCGTGTCGAATCCGAACTCGATGATATCCCACTCGAATCAATCTTGGAGAAAACTCGAGCTCGGTTAATTGATCGAAAGGTCATCGATACGGGCAAAGGGTACTTGTTCTTTACCGCTACTTCATTAAGTGGGCGGTAATCAACGCGACATCTTGCAGCGTCTTGTCCTTTTTCGGACAAAGATTGCTGAGCATCCCCAAGGAGATGAGCTAGGCGGATGAAACCCTTCTCTTGAAGCTCACCCACCGCTTCTTCAACTCCACCAACTCAATTGGGTCCATCCGTAAGGCCTCTTCGAGATCGGGCTGCAGGGAACCAACTCAATGACAAACTCGAGGTCTCGAACGGTGGCATCCTCGAAGGTCGTCGGGAAGACATCAACAAAGTCACATACCACCGGGACTTCACTAATATCTAGAGTCGGCTTCGCCGAGCGCGAAGAGATGCGGACCTCGCAGCTTTGGCGGCGAACCCGCTGCGGAAGGACTAGTGAGGTAGATGAGTCTCTAGCGCAATCAATTTGTCCCATGTCTTTGAGACAACCAATCCATGCCTAGGATTACATCTAAGCTCGCGATCGAAGGAGGATAAGGTTTGCCAAGAATCCTACCCCTTCTATCTCAACAGGACATCCCTACACTCGGACTCGGCTCTCAACTCCAACCGGAGAGCGAATGAGCAGCAGACCAACAATGGAGTAAAAGAAAACCTCCCACAAGCAAAGAAAAGACTCGAAACAAACGAATGAGATGCGCTGAATCAAATAATATCAGAGCGAGGAAAGAGTTAACCGAAAGGGTACCCAACACGACGCCGGGTGCCTCTCTGTGCCTCCTCGCGGAGATGAGGTTGACGCGCCACTACCCACGCCTTGGGTAGCGGGGACAACCTTCTCGATCTCGGGAGAACCACCTCCTGCCGCGTCCTCCATTAGGACGAGGCCGCTCCGATCTGTTAGGGCAACTATTGGCATAATGCCCTTCGGTTGCATGAAAAGCAGTGACCCCGGCAATGGATTGCGGGGCCACCTCGCTGGTTCGCAGCGCACGTGATCGGGCACGCCTGCGAGGGCGAGCGGTCGGTGGCGGCCTCGGTGGTAGCGAAGCCCGTAAGCGGGCCCGGAGTAGGCCCGACACGAGGACGAGAGGCCGGCTGTGCGGCATCGGGCCTCCCACTTGCGCTTGCGGGACTCGCCCAGCGCCTTCGCCTTGTGCTCAGCAACAATGGCCTTGTCCACCAAGGTCTGAAAGTCAGCAAAGTCCACAATGGAGAGCCTGTCTTGCAGCTCCTCAGACAAACCCTCCATGAACTTCTCCTGCTTGGCCTCATCAGTGGCCACCTCAGATGGAGCATAACGAGCCAAGTGATTGAACTCGTACATACTCCATCACCGACTTACGCCTTGCTTGAGCGCGAAATTCCTTCTTCTTGACTTCATCAAGCGGGCGGGATGTGAGCTCGACGAACGCCGTCCGAACTCATCCCAAGAGGCGGTGTGGCGGCGGGCTGCATGGCCAAGAAGTTCTTCCACCAGAGAGGCCGCCAAGGCGATGGGAGGCAAAGAGTGCTCTGTCTGGTCCAGCATCGAGCAACGCCGAGCTTACGCTCAACTTGACGCACCAGTCATCTGCGTCTAAAGGGTCCTCGGTCACGGAGAACGTGGGGTTGAGTGCGAAGAAACTCACCAAACCCCACGAGATCGATGTCCACCCGCCGCCAGATCCCGAGGAACCGCAAGGCGGAGGTGTTGCGCGCAATAACATCCAGCGAGACCTCCCGTCCTCTCGAGCAGTTGCGCTCGATCTGAAGCAGGACCTCGACCATGGTTGGAGGAGGCGGAAGCCTCATCCAAACAGTGTCACGACTACGGCCGCACGAGTACCTCCACCATCTGGTTCAAGAAATTTAGGTTAGAAACCAAAGCACTAATACTAGAAGTTGATGAAAGCGAAAAGTTAATGATTAGGGGAATGAGATATCACCCTAACCGAAAGCCAAAACAGCAAGTAAACACACTTTAAATGTTTCCAAAGAAGCTCCAAAACAGCAAGGAAACTCCAAACCAAGCTCAACTTCTCAATGCCATTAACCCGTATTGAATGAACGAGTAATAGTGTGAGAAGATAAAAATTTCAGCGCACTACAACAAGTTTAACAGTACTCATGAGCAAGGTTAAAGCGATAAACATACGTTAGATACTTAGCTAACTAGTATCACATCTTACCCTTTTATTCCCACAAGTTTTAGTTGATTAACCTCTCGCTTTCTACCTATTTAGAACCTTTGAGCTGCTGTCCGGAAATTGAACGATCGTTGTCCGATTTTGCATCCAAGCTCCTAAGCGAAATCTTCAACCGGAGCTTCAAAACCTTGTAGAGAACAGCTAACACTTCAATTTGCCAAACTCATTGGTTTCCAAACCCAATTAATCGATACAACTATCTTTTGAGAGAAGGAAAGGAGAACAACTTTAAAACTCAAATTAGAGTAAGATGAGATAGAAAGCTAAGATAAGTAAGGAATAAAATCTGAGAATTTACTTAAGCTTTCACAACTCATTTGACTCTTTGAAAATAAGGTTCTCAAAATATCCTAAGGATCGACCAAGTTTGGGTTACTACGGTCGGAATGGCTCGATACCAACTTTGTGAGGACCCGGTTTATTCGGCTTGTACTGCTTAACCATCCACTTGGTCCTAACAAGACAAATCAAATAAACCAAGCCTCGAGATATGTATACTTCCAGTGCAGTATACACACCGTTACAAAATCATGCATCATTTCCATTCATACACATAGAGCCAAGCAAAAGCAACAATCGAAAGACATAGATAATATAAAGAGAGTTATTACAAAAGAGAGGCCGACTGCCCAAAAGTCATACAAATAAGTAAATACACAAAGAAGCAAATGGCCAAAAGATGACGATAAACAAAGCCAATCGGTGTGCCTTTACCCACAAGGCAACCAACCGGACCGCCAAGCTAATCGTCCCAAACAGTGCGCAACACTGACTCACAAAAGTGAGGCCCTTGGGGCTCACCTTCTTCCTCTGCAACAATTAATATTAAGAAAGCGGATGAGTACAAAACTTGTTTTTGTACTCGCAAGACTGACGTGTGAGATAACAGAACTATAATTAACTACATGCAAGCTTTATTTAAGTGGATGAGGCTCTGGACTAATTTTCAGCATAAAGCAAGTTTTCATTTGCAATAGGGTAATAGATTCAAAGCAAGTTTGCAATTAACTTTTATTGTTCAAATAAAAGAGAGACAATTATAGCAATGTATAAATGACAACACCAACCTAGAAGTGACTAACCCATAGTCACCACAACAATAGCATGAAGTACCCCTTCATACCACCCATGTCAAGTTTAAGTTTTTAAAAAGTTGTAGTCTAGTTCTTGCACGACCTTACCAAGCATGTCCATAACCTAGGACTAGGCTATTCGAATAGTTTTAACCTGCAGGGGTGTACCAATGTACCCACACGATAGACCGCCTTTCCACGACCACGGTTAGCACACTTCCTTTGGTATGCGGGCATGACTAAGTCTAACAAGACGCTTTCCAATGGACGATGCTAATTAAGAGCCGCAACCCACGGAGAAAGACACATTAGACGGCCTAACCGGTGCGCTAATGCTCCTCCAAAACACACACACAAGAACACACCCACCGACCAGCTCATAATTAGCACCTCCCAAAGTACTTAGTCAAGAGAGGTTCCATATCCCCTCGTGTGGTTAGCACGCAATAAGCGCTGGCTTAGTGACACAAGTAACTCGGTCCTTGGGGACTTAGGCACCATTCCACACACCCAACAGATCACATCAACATACCATTGTGCCCAAGTCAAGATATAGTTTTGTTTTCGGTTTTGATTTGTAAATCAATAAAACACAAGGGTTGGACATAATGGAGTAGTATAAGTAGTTGTGTGATCAAGATCACCGACTAAGTCGATGATCGCCCAATACTACCGATAACTAGGCATGGCTAAGCAATATTCATTCGTAATCTACTAAGTGATAAGAGTTCATCCATCGAACTCTAACCACAAGAAATAACCTAGGCTCGTGTAGTAGAGGATAACCATTTACCTACAGATTATGCAACTAGAGGTCTAACTAATCAATTTAACAACAAAATAGCAATGCATACATAGAAGTTAAACAAAATATTAGACTTTAAAAGTAAAGGGATCAATGGGAAATGATCAAACCGCTTGCCCGCTTGTTGTGGCTCAAATTGTTGCGGAGGGTCGTTTTGGTTACCGCAAATATCGAATCCTAAGCGAAAGAGCGAAAACAACCAATAAGACGAGCAACACTTAAACAAAAGAGCAAGCAAAAATTATCCAAATGCGATTTAAAATTATACACAAGGTATAATAGGAATATACCTAGACATAGGAATTGGAAAAACCTAATTGGGATTTGTGGTGCAAAGATATTCTCTAAAAACTTATTTTTGGCCATAATTAGTAATCTTGTAGCAAAAATATTTTCTAGGAAGATCTCAGCTGAAATTTTTATGGTAGCTACCTACTGGTGTGGTGATAACCCATATAAAATTTCAGGTCATTTGGAGTTATATTGAAAGAGTTATGATTTGTCTAAATTGTTTAGGTTATTAAACTAAAATATGATCCTTATGATTTCTAAAAAAAAACAGTGAAATTTGTGAAACCAATTTTCCTAGCAAATACACTATCAGTGGAAGATAATCCAATTGGATTCATACAAAAATGGGTTATAGACTAAAAGTTATGCATTTTACAAGTTTGCTAAAAGTTCTGAAAACAGTATTAAGTTCACTTGTTTATTATTTTTGAAAGTGGTTTTCCAGATTTGATCATGGTCTACAATTATTTTTCTATTTAAGTTCAAGTTATAAGGAAGCTAACAAAATTGGAATCATCTAATTTGGATTTATAGTTACATAGATACAAAAATGACAAGACCATAAAGTTCTTCAGTTTTTGGACTTAGCATTTTTGGGGCTTTTCCTAACAACCGGAGGCGTGGGCGATTGAGAGCCGTTGATTTCAGATCGGACGATCACTAATGAGCCACGTCGCCCTGACGCTGCTGCTGCTCGTCCGACAACAGAGGAGTCCCCGGCCGCGAACTTGCTCGGCTCGTCGCCGGCGAGGATCGCCATGGCGGCCGGCCAAGGGCCAAATGGGACCCTAGCACTATTGCGCACCTAAAGGCGGTGGGGCTGCACGGAGGCGACGGAGGCGGTGGTGCGTGCGACGGAGCGGAGGAGTGCTACGGCGGCGAAACAACGACAAGGCTAAGCTACGCACAAAAGGACAGTGCAAAACTATGACGGGTCCTACGGACGTAATGCGACCAACCGGAGCCCATATGGTAGCCGACGGCAGCCGAGGCTAACGGCGGCGGCGCGCGATCGAAACAGAAACCATGGCTAGGTGCAGCAAAAACTAAGCGGGAAGAGCTTACGCTCACGAGGTTCACCAAGATGATGACGGGGTTGCGGTGGACGGAGGATGAACGGGCGGCCGGCGACGAAGTCCAACGGCGATCTGCGAAGAGCTTCACCGTGGAGGGTCAACTGGCCAAGCTAGCAACACCGGTGGTACCATGAGCTTCGCAATACCATAGAAGCTCCGGAGGCGGATTGGGAAATGGGGTCTTACCAGCACCGGAGAAGAAAAGGGGTCTTTGGCGTCGCGAGCTCCAAAACTCCAATCTCCGCGCCTCAAGAGGAAACCAAAATAGAGTGAGGTTAAGCACCACAGAGGTAAGAGGATGCAACAGAGCAAGGAGGGAGCCAGGGAACCATCGTGGATACCGCCTTCACCGTGAGCTTGAAGCTCGGCAATGGCGGCGGCGGTTTCGGGTTTTAGAGCTCAAACACACACGAGAGTACTAGCTCGAGTTGCGCAAAGGTGAAAGGGAGGTCAAGGAGGAGCAAGGGGCTTAAGTAGCCGAGGGGAGCAAGGCACCGTTGGCGCCTCGGATGCGGCGCCTCTCACGGTCGTGACGGCGACGGGGCGCTTGAGCCATGGACTTGCGAGGGCGGTGCACGCGCGCATTAAATGCACCGCAGAGACCGTTGCGAGGTGACCAGCCACGCGCTCCAACCACCGCCATGGCGCTGCTGACGCGAGCTCTGGCTGCGCTGCGCCGCGAGCGAGAGGAAGGCGATGACACCACCGTCCGATCGCATCCAACGGCTATCACGCGATCGCGTTGAAACGGCCACAAGCCAAACGTCCACCGTCGATGGAAATCAACGGCCGAGAACCAAAGGCAACCGGAGTTGTCCGAATGCATACACGAACGCGAGCCGTCCGATTGAGATCCAACAGATCAGAGCGCGCGCCCGATCGATCGCGCCGCAGATAGTTAGTTGACTCGACCGAAGTCGGTTGGCTCGAGCCCGAGTCGACCTCGCGCCGAGGAACAGTGCAAACCCATTAGAATTTGATTTTTGAGCTGAAACTTTTGGGGATTTGATTGAGGCATCAAATCAACTTCAAAATTTATGAAATTTTAACTTGAGCTTCCTGACCTTAGGGTTAACCTTCCATAAAATTTCCAGAGATTTTTGTGCACTGGAATTTTCCCAAAAATTTCCAGAAGGTTAAGACAGAGGTTTGACCAAGGTTTGACTTGCCTCTAAAATATTTCAAATAATTTCCAAAAATTATGAAATAATTCAGAGGTGTTACCAAGCAACCTTAGAACCCGGGAAAATTATTTCCAAGGGTTTGACAAAAGATTTGACCAAGGAGGTAGTTGACTTGATAAATGAGGCCTTTGATTTTTAATTTTCCAAAATTCTTTTACAAGAATTTCAGAAAAGTTTCAAAAGTAAAAGGATGAAGGAAAAGTTTTAATTTACCCTCATTTTATTACATTTGAAACACAAGCCAAAATGGGGATGTTACAGTCTGGAGACTACGACATATGATAATTTTGGGGTGTACAAAATTGGAAAGCTGAGATTACATATTTTGGGCTGCATGCATGATGGGTCGATGCAAGGCTTGGTGTCATGGAATTAGGTGATCATGTATTTCACGTATGTCCTAGGGTTATTTATGTGGATGTGATTAGGGTTGGCGGCCATGAGTTTTGGCCGCAACGTGATCTCTAGAAGAATCGAGGGGATGTGCTTGGTGGCTGCTGTAGACAGAAAATAGGCAAGGGGGCTTTGGAGGCAGCTGTGCTTTTGCTTGTGTGGTGAGAACTCACTGCTATTTCTTGTGTTTCTTCTGTGCGCAACATGAGGTAGTGGGCTGCACAGGCTTTTATTGTTTTGGTGTTGAGTAAATCAAGAAAATTGATGTTTCTTTGATTGACTTTTGTCCTACGTGAAGTCTTTGGGCTCAGACATGTGCCTACTTCTTTTGGTGGTTTGATAGCTAGCAGCAGCTCGAGTTCTTTTTTGGATTGGCTAGGTGCTTGCGGCGGGGCTGTGAGGTGCTCACACGGCTGCACAGGGGCGACGTCCTACTCTGTCAATTATGGCACAGAAGCTGTGAGAGACATGAAGTACATGGTTGTCGTTGCCATCAAGGTAGTAGATGAAAAACACGTTTTGCTGTTTTGTGTGATCTCTAAATAGAAAACGTGCATGCGTGGATTCCTCCAACAAGAGATAGCAGCGCTTGATTGATTCCGGGTATGAAAAATCTCCCACAATCATTCACCCCCGTCTGATTGCCATTAACGGTCCTACAAGTGGTATCAGAGCAAAGTTGCTGTGGCGTCAGAGAGGTATGTGAATCGTCCCCCATGCTAGATGGTACTGATTTTGCTTTTTGGAAGTGTCGTATGCAAGCTTATATTGAGGCTCAAGGTAGTGATGTTTGGAATAAAGTTTCTAGACCTTATGAGGGTTCTCATTACTATTACAATTTAAACAAAACTAATGTTGATTTGAATGCTCAAGCTCAGTAACTTGTTTGTTTCAAGGATTTCTATAAAGAATTTGATCGTGTAGCTCATATTAATTGTGCCCACTTAATATAGAAGACTCTTTGCGATTATCATGAAGGAACCACTAAAATTAAAAAAGTACATAAAAATCTTTATAAAAAAGAATATTCTAATTTTGCTATGAAGCCCGGTAATCTATTGATGATCTTTTACTCGCTTTGAGAAAATTTTGAGTAATTTGTGCGGTGTTAATGTTATTCCCATCGATGAAGATAATACAACTAAAATTTTGAGATCTTTAGGTTCTGAGTGGTTGATAGTTGTCACAACTATCAACCAAACTATCGATCTAGATACTTTAACCATAGATGATCTTTTCTCTATATTGAAAACCTATGAGATGGAAGCTTTTCCATCTAAGATCGATAAATCTTCATCTTTAGCACTTGTGACTAACCCCATGCAGGTTGTTTCATCGAGTTCTTTTTCTTTGTCGGCTTTGTCTTCTTTTTTAGAGGAACAGTTCGAATAGCTCCCTGAAGAGGATTTGGTGTTGATCTCCCCACGGGCATACAAGGCACTTAACAACGTAAGAATGAGAAAGCGAGGTGGCGTGTCAAGTTCAATCAAGTGCTATGAGTGTGGCGAGCTAGGTCACATTAAGGTGGATTGTCCCAAGCTCAAGGGTAAGATGATCAAGGAAGACAAGAATTACCGTCATCGGCCATCCAAGAACAACAACACCAAGGGTGGTAATTTTCGTCGAAAATTTGCTAAAAATGTTCTTTCAGCTATCGAGCATCTTGATCCGAGTGATGTGCAATATGAAAGTTATGACGGCGGCGACAATGATGATGCCAAAGGTAAGAAGAAGAGCAATGACGACTTCACCGGCATGTGCTTCATGATAAGAACCGACAACAACGAAGACGACGACAGTGATCCCGATGAGGTAAGACCATTATATGATGAACTTGAAGATGGTTTGGTTAAACTTGCTATTGAATTAAAAAGACTAAAAAGAAACCGAAAGAAAATAATTGTCTTGTTGAAAGCTTAACTTCTGAAATTAATAGACTTAGAGCTTCTATTCATGATGATGAATCTTGTGAGTCTTGTCAAGTTTTACACTCTAAGTTAGAGACTGCTAGAACAATTAATGCATCAACCTTGGTTCAACTTGAGGATGTAATCATAAACTTGATGAATTAAGATTGACACATGATTCTTATAATGAAAAGTTAAAACTTGCAAATGACGAAATTGAAAAGCTCAAGTTAAGTTCTCTTACATGTTTAGAGTCAAGTATTTCAAATGCTCAAATTAAAACTTGCTCTAATTGTGGATTGCTAGAAGCTAGACTTAATTCATCTCAGAAACAATTCAATGATGTTCTATCATGAGATAGCTTCTTGCTCTAATTATCCTAAACTCACCATAGAAATAGAAGCTTTGACTAGACAACTTAATGATTTTGCTAAAAAAGAAAGGTTGGCTCAATCTAGTACTTCTAAGAAGATTGTGAATGAATCTGTCACATGCACTGCTTGTCCTACTCTAGCTAAAGAAATTGAGAATCTTAAGGACACTTTAGAAATATTTTCTTTTGGAAAGAAAAATTTGAATATGATTCTAAACAAATCAAAAGTGAGTGTTAAAAATCATAGTTTAGGATTTAATTTTGTTGAGCATGCCAAGAATAATCCTCCTACAGTTGTTAAGTTTCTTGAACCTAAAAAATTTGAAGCAAAATCTGAACCAAAACAAACTGTGTTTAAATCTGCTGATTTTGTGCAAAGCTCTTCTACTAATGTTGTAGGTGCTAGTTCATCATCTCAAAAGAATTCTAATTATATTAAATTTCATTGCACCTATTGTGGTAGAGATGGGCACTTGCATGAATTTGCTTTAGGCATGTTAAGAAAGATAAAAAGGAAATATTGAATGTTTTAAGACAAAAATGTGTATCTTCTTTTGTTGTTCCTAGAACTAATGTGAAAGCTAAGTTTTTAGAGAACTTTTATGATGATTTTAAATCTATTTCACGTGCTGGTTTGAGTTATAATTCAAATAATATTTATTCAACATTGCCTGCATTTCAAGGGGCAGTTAGACAGGCTTCTTTTTGGCGTTCTAATCGCTCACGCAAACATGTTTCTGGTTCTAGTGTTGTTGGTCCTATTCGTCGCGTATCTCAGTACTGGTTACCTAAATCTTTATTTTCTAACCCTAGTACTAAGATACCGACGATTGTTCGTACTTTGTAGACTCGACGTAGCGGAAGGAGAACATATGGTTCATTGACTCCGGTTGCTCTCGACATATGACCGGAGACTCACGATGGTTCTCCTCCCTCACTCATGCCACCGGTGATGAGATGATCACTTTGGGGACAATGCTCAAGGACGAGTTCTGCAAAAGGTATCGGCGCATCAACGATAAGTTCATTTTAAAAGATGTTGCTCTTGTTAGTAAGTTGAGCTATAATCGCTTTGACCTCACAATTGATAGACGACAATCTTGAGGTGAGCTTTAAAAGACATTCTTGCTGCATTTTAGATTCATCTGGTGATCTAGTGTGCAAAATTACTCGAGTTGATCGTCTGTTTAAGGGCGATTTTTCATACTCCTCATCATCTGATCTTAGATGCCTTGTCTCATCTGCTTCTAAAGATCTTTTTCACTAGCACCGGAGATTAGGTCATATTGGTTTTGATCATCTCACTCGTATCAGTAATATGAATCTTGTTAGAGGAATACGATCTTAAAATTGAAAATCAATGGATTTTGTTTGCACTCGTGTCGCCATGGTAAGATGGTCTCGCATCACATCCTCCACTCACTTGTAATGACCGATGCACTGACAATCAAGCACATGGATACTATAGGACCTGCTAGAGTTCAGTCAATTGGAGGTAAATGGTATGTTCTCATTATTGTTGATGATTATTCTAGATACTCTTGGGTCTTTTCCATGGCATCTAAGGACGAAGCTTTTGGTTACTTTAGAGAGCTTACTCTTAGACTTGTCACTGAACTCCCAGGAGCACTTAGAGCAATTAGAAGTGACAATGGAACTGAATTCAAGAACACATTATTTGCTTTTTTTTGTACTAAAAAAGGTTTAGATCATCAATTCTCTTCAGCACGTGTGCCTCAACAGAATGGTGTTGTAGAACGAAAAAACAGAACTTTGGTTGAGATGGATAGAACAATGTTAAATGAACATGCTACTCCTAGGAAGTTTTGGGCTGAAGCTATTTCTACTGCTTGCTATATTTCTAATAGAGTATTTTTGCGAGCTAAATTGTATAAGACTTCCTATGAGCTTCGTTTTGGTCATTCCCCTAATATTTCTCATTTGAGGGTGTTTGGATGTCAATGTTTCATTCTTAAACATGAAAATCTTGATAAGTTTGAATCTAGATCCTCGATGGTATTTTTCTTGGATATGCAAAGACATACTGAGGTTATCATGTATTCAACTTAGAAACTAACAAAATTGCAGAGACCTGTGAGGTCACTTTTGATAAAGCTAGTCCTGGTGTTAGATCGGACAATACAGGTATACAGGTAAATGACGCACCCGAAGACATCTTCTATGACTTTGACGACGATGAAAGGATAACCCCGATTCACACTACGACACACGTATCTACACCGATGGAGTCTACACCTAGTGGCTCGCTCCTACCTCCAATGAGGTAGAGGTCACTACTCTCGCACCTTTGTCACCAACGACCCCTGTGCTCCTCTGCATATTCAACGACGTCATCCTCCCGAACAAATGATTGGTGAGTTAGATAAGAGAGTGCTTCGCAACAGGTATAACTCCGATGCCTTGTATGCTCATGCTGCTTTTGTTTCCTCTTTTGAACCCCAATATGTAAGTCACGCTTTATCTGATGAGTCTTGAATTAATGCCATGCATGAGGAATTAGAAAATTTTGAGCATAATAAAGTATAGACTTTAGTTTCACTTCCTCATGGCCATAATGTTATTGGAACTAGATTGTCGACGATCAAGACGTCGATCTTACGAAAAGAAAAGGAGAAAGTGACGTGGGAAATCTAAGGAAATAATGGGACTGCTCTTTTATTAATATGAATTGGGTTTTACAGGGTATGCTCTGAGAACACTGCTTGTTCCCTTACAATCTCAGACCTACCACACGAATCTCCTGCTTGTGCTTTAGTCTGATGGCTCTATCTTGTCTTCCTCTCCCCTTGATCCGTCCAGGTCCCATCTTTAAATAGCCCTCGAAGAGGTGGCGATTACCGAGAAGACGCGTCGATGTGAAGCGCTGCGCCCGGTCGAGTCAAGTGACGGCTGATAAAGGATCAATCGTTCGCGTTATATGTCTATGAGACATATAACCGCATTGAGGTTGTTCGCCGATTGCTTACGGATAAGAAACGTCGATGGTATGGAATATACACGTGCTCCATTCGTCATACGGTAGAGAATATACCGGAATTAGTTCCAAGTATCGGTTCATACCTTTACGAGCAGATTCTCCGGTCTGAGCTTGGCTTAGGCCTTCGCCCAACCAGTGGTACCCATTATGTAACCTCCGAATCTATACGACCCGGAGGTCGTGCACCTCGAGGGTTACGACCACGAAGACGTATGGTCTTTTATATATTAAAAATAATATATAGAGGTTTTAATCCTAGTCATTAGCCCCGAACTTTAAATGAATAGGTCGTAGAACACTTTTCTTCCGATGAAGTCGATCGGCCGACGCTCATTTAAATGCAAGGGCATTTGAAGCGTTTGTATTCACTTTAAAGTTGAGAACTTTTCCTTGGGAATTGAAGAGTTTTTGTGTCCGTTGGACTTCTACTCTTATCTTCTTCTTTAATTCTATCACAATCTAAAGGTTATAAATAACCTTCGATGATAGATCTCAAGAGAAAAGAAAATCCTCACCTTCTTAGTTTCGCTTCGTGATAGAAATTTCTTTCTCAAGGATGAAAGGTGATCTAGAAGTCAATTTGGTCTATAAGTTTTGTTTTCAAGGTAAATATGGCCTTCGAAGATTGAGTGAATACTTCATTATGTATAGTCTTCAATTAAGATCGAAGTTCATGTCAAGAGAAAGGTGCGAAACTATGCCTACTTGGTTACACATTCTAGTCTCCTTCGCGTAAATCAACTTCGATCAACTGAAGTTATTCTTCGAAGAACTAGTCGAAGGATTTTCTGTTTAGAAGGTTTGTAGAAGAAATGTAACTAGGGGTTTTTGTAATATTTGGATCTTTAATAAAATAAAGCTTCATTCCGTTCATATCTTTGTAATGAGGTTTAGTCGAATCTTGGATATTTGATCTAGAGGGTATGCATCCAGATATAGAAAAAGAATCCAAATAAACAACATCCTCATTATCCGAATGAATGACTTAAAGATATGAAAAGAATGGTAAAAGAGAAAAAATATCTCTTAACTGTAGAGAATTAATCTTGAACAGATCTTCTGGTGTTCCAATCGTGTCTGACCAGAGCACTCCTCAGGAAAAGGTTTCTGGGGAAGAGGTGGTCGTGGAGGTTTCTGATCAGGATACTCCTAAAGCTAAAACTGCCGAGGATGGGATGGTAAAAGAAGCCCCCGAGCAGGTTTCAGCATCTGCTCAGGATCCTATAGTAATCCTTACTACTTCTCTGGAGGTAGTCATCTCCAAAGATCCTCAACAGGTTCCACCTCCTCCTGGAAATACCTCTCAGGTTAACAAATTCCCTTTTTCTCCCCGATTTATCGAGGATAAGGAACTTGATAAAGCCTGGGAAAGATATCGGACCATCAAGTTGAGATTGGTCTAGATACAATTTTTTCCGAATATAATGATATGGCAATTCGGGTAAGTGTTTTACGACCATCCTTACAACTCTTTCTTTTGAAGTTTCTTTTTTTTTTAAAAAAAAAAAACTTACCAAAGAAAGGGATTTTGCTTTTGTAGCATATGGTCGAGAAATATGTCATGGGTCTGAGGACTAACCAAATAATAAGATCTTTGGAGCAGAAACACTCCGATCTGAGAAGTAAGAATATTTCTCTTTTAGTTTGACTTCCTAAATTTTATCATCTTGTTTCTCTCTTATAACTTAACCTTCTCTTTCTATCATATTTGATGGATTTAGAGAAAATTAAAGAAGAGATTGTGGCCAAAGAAGCCATAATTATAAAACTCATGGAAGAAAATCAGGGAAAAGACTGGTCGATCGAGCATGCGATGACCAGGCAAAAGGAGGTTTTCACTATTGTGAGAGGAAAATCAAAGGTAATCGGTTGTAGACTTAACCAGATTCCATAACTCCAATTGTAAAGAGTATGTTAACTTCTTTTATCCACCCGCAGTAAAAATCAAGCACTTAAACGAGCGGAGAAAACCTCAAGTTTGAGCGTGGCCAAGGGGTCAACTCGATCAGTCTTGAAGACAAAGTCAAGGCTCAACAAGATGCTCTTCGACACGGGTCGAACGCATCGCCCATTCTAAGAGATCCTTCAGAGAGAATCAATTTTCTCGGCCATCAACTCGAAGATCTCAAGGAGGTAATAACACTCTTTCGAAAGAACCATGTTAAGACAATGAAGGAAGCTATCGTGAATGGAGTTAGTGTCGCTTTAGCTAAACTGAAGGCTTCCGACCCATCTGTTAATCTTAAAGCTGTGGAGGAAGACTTCGACTATTCTGAAAATGAAGCAACAAAACTTCTCGTGGAAGTAAGACCTATCGGAGAGAAAGTTGCTGAAGAAATGGAAGTCGGATATCCATCACGCAGCGACTAGTCTGGTGGTCCCAACAAGTAAATGGATGTAATATTAGTGTAACAGCCCTAAGTTAGGGTTTGTGTTTCAAATGTAAAATTTTGTGGAGAAATAAAAACTCTTGATCGTTTGAAAGTTTCCTACATTTTTCCCTAGCAATTATCCTTTTCTTTAATCATGTTCTTATGAATGATAGTTGTTGTCAACAAAATTATCAACCTCAAACTTGTGATCATCCTCTAGGAATATTTTTCCTATCATCTTGATCATCCTATCTACCTCTCTGAAAAATCTCACATTTTTTAGATTTTATTTGCTATTTCAAAAGAGCAAGTCAACTCTGTTTGAAATCTGGTCAAACTCCTAGGGCAGCAGCTTGTGAATTTTCTTTAGAACAATGCAATGCATAAAAAGTTCTGGAAAATTTATTCAATGTTGTTCTCTGTCCAAAGTAGCTACCATAACAATTTCGGAATTTTTGGAGCTCGAACTACCTCTAAAATTCCCAAACTCTCTCACCTTTTAAACTCAAAATCGGTGAGTCATCGTTTGTCGGGCTCGAACCGAGCCCGACTCAAGTCCGACCGGACCACCTCGGCGCGCCTCGCCTCGACCACGCCAGCTCTCCTCCGCGCCAGACTGGACCCCAACCCGAGCACGGCTCCGACCGCGCCACTTCGCCATTGGTCCAACCGCACCGCCGCTCGTCGCGTTGCTCGTCTCGACGGCAGGCCCCACTCGCGAGCTCGTTCTCCACGCATCGCGCGCGCGTGCCGACTCTCCGCCGCGCTCGCTCTCTCGCTGCCGCTCTTCGCCGCCGGCGCATGCGCGCCGCCACGTCGCCTCGCCACCTCGCCGCTTACCGCTTCCACCTCGGCGCCTCCGCTTCCCCTTCATAAGCGATCGAGTGCTCCACTTTTCGGTTTCCTTCTTCTCCTCTGTCCTCTTCCGCCGAGCTCCGGCCGAGAGCATCGCCGCGCGCCTCCGAGCCCGCCGCCACCCGGTGATCTCCGACCAAAGATCGATCGCGTCCACGGTGTGTTCCGCATCCCGTGAAGCAAACCCCAAGGAATTTGGGTTTCACCGCCCGAGAGCTGCGCTGGCTTTCTTCTCAACTCCGTGATTCGCCTCCCGCCGCGTTTTCTCCAGCGAGCTTGAGCTCGATTCCTAGCTCCGTAAGCACCCTCGTGTCCTCTACCCTTCCCCATCACTCACTCGCTCTCGCTCACCTCGGGTCCTCGCTGCCGTTGACCGCCTCGCGCCACCGCAGCTCTCGCCGCCGGGCCATCTCCGCAGCACCACCGCACCCGCGTCATCCGGTGAGTTCTCGTGACCCCTTGCTCATGCGCGCACTATTTCTTCCCAATCGCACCTTCGCGCGCCGCCTTTTCACCTCACGGGCCGGCCGTGTTCGCCGCCACGCCGCCACCGTGCATCTCCGGCTACCCCGTGACCACCTCTAGCCTCAGTAGACATCAGGCAACCCATTTTGGCCTTGGTCCCCACCTCGCCGCGCCTCCACCGCCGGTGCCGTTTTTGGCTCCCTCTCTGCCCGAGCCTCCCCTGCTTCTTTCCCTGTTCTTCCTGTCTATGACAGTGGGCCCCACCTCCCTTAAGCCTTGTAGTTAGCTGCTAATCAATCTTATGATTGTTCATTAGTTCACTCTCTTGCATGATCAAAATTGGTATTTGAGGTTTGGAAGAAAGTTAGTCTCTAAAGTGCTCTGTAGTTTTCTCTGTTGTCGGAGTAATCGAACTTGGTAGCATTGCTTGCTATTCAAATCTTGTTAGTGCTTGATGACTCCCCTAAGTAGTAGTGGTTAGCATGAAGTCAGTTAGTTAGTATCAATAGGTTTCAAAGCTTTTGTTGGCATGAATGATCAAAAGAAGCTGTTATTGGAACTAGTTGTTTTGTCTCTGTACTTGTGATTCTTGCTTTTACAAGTATAGTAAGGCCTTGTAGTAGTAGCATGCTGAAATTTGTTAGCCTTATGATATTATGGTGTGGTGCTTAGAAGTGTTAATAGCTGAATTTTATTCAAGCCCAAACTTAATTAGAAAATTGTTGAACATCTATTAGTTGGATAATTAGTTAGTCAGTGTTTCCATAGCAACTTGTAGGTCTAACTGATCTTATCTTAGAAGGTTGCATAGAATAGCTAGCTAGTTAATTAAAATATGGTTTTTTGCTGCTTAGTTAATAGATGTGCACTCAATCACCATCAAAGTCTGTCAAAAGAATAAAACATATAAGAGGATTGATTTCGACGTTATGGTTTTCATGAGCAATAAGTGTGTTTGGGAAGATCAATCGCGAGAAATCCTATCTATCGGTTAAATTGTTTTTTCCTTTTTGAATGATCTATTGTCGGTGTTATTTGATCCTTGCATATTTTGAAATTTTGGTTGTTGACGGCGTTATTTGTTCTTATTCGTTGTTGTTGCTCGATCGATAGATTGCGACGATTCCGGTGCGTTTGAGAGTGAACCTCTGCAACAGGTTGATCTTTCGAGCGTAATAAATGTGCAAAGCGCAGCTTGATCATGTTAATCCCAGTATTTTAAAGTCTAATATTTTGTTTCAATCAGATGTACGCATCGCTTATTTTGTGTTAAATTGGTTAGTTAATCCTTAGATGCATAATATGTAGGTAAATGTTTGTCCTCTACTACCTGAGCCTAGGTTATTTGCTGTGATTGGAGTTCGTTGGATGAAGTCTTGTCACTTAGTAGATTACGAGTCCAGTTGCTTAGCCATGCTTAGTTAATCGGTAGTATTGGGCGATCATCGACTTAGTCGATGGTCTGGATCACATAAAATTATTATTGTTCCTTATGGTTCAGCTTATGCTATGTTTAACTTCAAAACTAAAAATGAAAACAAAAATGATTTAGACTTGGGCCACAACGGTATGATGGTGTGATCTGTTGGGTGTGATCGAATGGTGCCGTGTCAATTAAGGACCGAACATCTTGTGAGTGAATTGTTATCCAGCATTTTTGCGTATAACCACACTAGAGTATATGGGACCTCTCTTGACTTAGTACTTTGGCGTATTGGCTCGGGTAGCGGGAGGTCGCAGGAGGGATGGTGTTGGGAGCATGGTAGTTGTCCGAAAAGCTTTATCCTGAGTGGGTAGTTGTCTTTTCGGCTTTACCATGTAAGCGTATGGATTTCTATCCATACGAGCGGCTCGTAGTTAATACACAATATTGGAAAGCGTCTCGTAGGACTTAGCCGTGCAAAGATACCTTCTAAGTGTGCTTTGGCTTAAAGGCGATGCAAGTGTGGGTACAGTGGTACACCCCGCAGGTTAAAACTATTCGAATAGCCTCGCCCTAGGTTATGGACACGCTTGGGTAAGCTTTTCAAGAGTTAGACTACAACCTTTTAATTAAAATTTGACGGGTGGTACGAATCAGAGATTCGTGCTATGTTGTGGTGACTATTGGGATAGTCACTTCAAGGTGATTACTTGTATCTATCCTTATTTAGTCATTATTTCAACACTAAAAATGAATTGCAAATTTGCCTTCAAACTCTATTACTTTGTTACAAACAAACTTGGCTTTGTGCAAATGAAACATATGGCCTCCACCAAATAAGCCTGCATGTAGCATATGAACAGGTCTGCTAGTTCACACGTCAGTCTTGCGAGTACAAAAACAATTTTTGTACTCAGCTGCTTTGCTTAATGTTTTTGTTGCGGAGGAAGAAGGTGAGCCCCAAGGGCCTCACTTCTGTGAGTTGTGCTGCCGCTTCGTGTTTGACGACTAGGCTTGGCGGTCCTCGCCGATGCCTTGTGGGTTGAAGGCACGCGATTGGCTTTGTTTATAGCCATCTTATGGCACTTTTGCTTCACTGTCTATCTTCTGGTATTTGTGTATCTTTTGGCCGGTCGGCCCTGGTCTGTAATAATCTATTGTTATTTACCTTCTGCTTGGTAGTGTAATGTTTGGACTCTATGTTGGGAATGGAGTTGATGCATAATTTTGTGGCGAGGTGTGTATACTGCATTCTGGGAAGTATACATATCTCGAGGCTCGGTTTATTTGATTTGTGATGCTAGGGCCAGGTGGTTGGTTAAGCATTACAAGCCAAATAAATTGGGGTCCTCACAAAGTTGGTATCAGAGCCATCCTGATCGTAGTAACCCAAGCATAGTCGTCTTTAGGATATTTTGGAAAAGCTTATTTGCGAACTATAAAAAGGTTTATGAAAACCTAGGCAGATTCTCAGATTTTACTCCTTACCTATCTTAGCCTTCTACTCTCATCTCACTCCAATTTGAGTTTTGAAACTTGGTTTCTCTCTTTCCTTTCAAAAAGATAGTTACGCATCCTGGTTGGATTAGTTTTGGGAGAACCATGAAGATTAATCCAACTAAAACTTGTGGGGATAATAGGGTAAGGTGTAAAATGAGTTAGTTATGTGTCTAACTTTTGTTGGTTGGACTTTACCTTGCTTTTTGGTGTATTAAACCAATGATTGAAGTTTGAGACATTATCTTCCTTAGCGATTGCTCGTTCTGCCAATACGGGTTGGTCGCCTCGGGAGATTGATCTTGTAGCTCAAGCCTTTATACTTGCTTTGTGTTTGTTTTTGACCGCTTTTAGGAAGTATTGGCTTTCTTGCTCTTAGGCTTGTTGCTAACTTGTCTTAGTGAAACAGATGGTCGCGGAACCCGTAGTGGTCGAATCACCACTGGTTTTGATGAGGAGCTTCCCCTCCTCCGACCATGGTCGAGGTTCTCGCCGATCGAGCGAAACCGCATGGATCGACTCGATTTTGGAGGTCATTGCGCGGAACACCTCCATTCCGCGGTGCCTCGACCGGTGGTGGTGGACACCGATCTCGTGGGGACTTGCGGAGTTCCTCCGCACGCACCGCCGACTTTCTCCCGCTCGAGGACCCTCTCGATGCGGATGATTGGTCGCGCATGGTTGAGCGAAGCTCAACATCGCCGCTGTGCCCAGAGAAGGCACTCTTCGCGTCCCACCGGCCTGAGGGCGCAAAGACTCATGGTGGGAGAACTACCTCACCATGCATCCTGCGGGCCATGTGGTCTCGTGGGAGGAGTTCAGGTCTGCTTTTCGTCGGGCCCACATCCCTGATGGACTGATGAAGCTAAAGAAGAAAGAGTTCCTCGCCAAACAGCGCAAATGCGTGACTTAATACCTCTACGAGTTTAATCATTTGGCTCGTTATGCTCCGGGGGAGGTGGCCTCTGATGAGGCCAAGCAGGAGAAGTTTATGGATGGCTTGTCCGAGGAGCTACAGGACAAGCTATCTATTATGGACTTCTCCGACTTTCAGGCCTTAGTGGATAAGGCCATTGTTGCAGAGCATAAGGCAAAGGCGCTGGGCGAGTCTCGCAAGCGCAAATGGGAGGCCCATCGGTCTACTCACGCCAGCCTCACTCGTCCTCGGGCTGGGCCAGCACCAGGGGCCCGTTCTTTTGCTCCACCGGCGCCGAGGCCATCAGCGCTAGTTCCTCGTCCACCGCAGGCCGTGTTTCAGCCACGTGCACCTGCGATCTAGCAGCCGGGTGGCCTCCGCAATCCGGCGGCCGAGGTTACTTGTTTCCGCTGCCACAACAAGGGCCACTACGCCAACGCTTGCCCTCAGTGTTTGGGCGGCCCTCGTCCTAATGGAGGGCGTGGGCAGGGGAGTGGTCACCCACCTGACCAGAAGATGATCCAGAAGACCCAGGGTGCGAGCAGCGGTCGAGTCAACCATCTTTCAGCTGAGGAGGCTCAGGAGGCGCTAGATGTTGTGATGGGTACACTTCTTGTCAATTATCATCCTGCTGCAGTATTATTTGATTCTGGAGCATCGCATTCTTTCATTTCAAGATCATTTGCTGCTGCTAGGTGTCTCCACTGTGTTCCTTTGGGGGTTTCTTTGCTCATTCGCTCTCCGGGGTCGGAAATGAGAGCTGATTTAGAATGTTGGGATGTTCTTATCGAAGTCAAAGGAGTGGGATTCTTGGCAAATCTCATCCTGCTCAACTCAGCAAGTTTGGATGTAATTCTTGGCATGGATTGGTTGTCCCAACACTTGGGACAGATCGATTGTGCCAAGAAGATGGTTTTCCTCACCAACCTTTCCGGCGAACAAGTTGGCTTTTCCCCGCAGCTGCAAGGGTCACACCTTTGTGTACTTGTAACAAAGCCAGCTTTGGAAATTCAGGAGGTTCCCACCATATGTGATTTTGCGGATGTCTTTCCTGATGATTTGCCTGGGATGCCTCCAGTTCGAGACCTTGAGTTTGTCATTGAGTTGTTGCCCGGTACCGCTCCGATTTCGAAGGCGCCGTATCGGATGCCTCCCAACGAATTGGAGGAATTGAAGAAGCAATTAGGTGAGCTTTAGGCAAAGGGATTCATCCGTCCTAGCTCATCTCCTTGGGGTTGTCCGGTGATCTTTGTGAAGAAGAAGGACAAGACTTTGCGCATGTGTGTTGATTACCGTCCGCTCAATGAGGTGACATGAAGAACAAATATCCTTTGCCCGCATTGATGATCTGCTTGACCAGTTGTGCGGGGCCCGATCTTCTCAAGATTGACTTGAGATTGGGATATCATCAAGTCGAATCGAGTGAGGATATTCCGAAGACGGCTTTCACTACTCGTTATGGTCTTTACGAGTACACCGTCATGTCGTTCGGCTTAACAAATGCTCCAGCTTTATTCATGAACCTTATGAATTTAGTATTCATGGAGTATTTGGATAAATTTGTGGTGGTCTTCATTGATGATATTCTTATCTACTCAAGAATGAAGAAGAGCATGTTGAGCATCCAAGATTGTTTTGGGCAAGTGCGTGAGCACCACCAGACGCTGAGTTCAACAAATGCGAGTTCGTTGAAGGAAGTGGCATTCTTGGGCCATGTTCTTTCGGCGGAGGCGTATCTGTGGATCCCGGCAAGGTCGATGTGCTATCTTGGGTCACCCAAGTCGACCACCGATGTGCGGAGTTTTCTTGGTTTAGCGGCCACTACCGCCGCTTTATCGAGAATTTCTCCAAGATCGCGAAGCCGATGACTGAATTGCTCAAGAAGGACAAGAAGTTTGTGTGGTCCTCTGCTTGTGATGAGAGCTTTCAGGAGCTCAAACAGCGATTGACATCAGCCCCAGTTCTTACTCTTCCCGATATCCACAAGAGCTTCGATATCTTTTGCGATGCCTCTCGTCAGGGACTCGGTTGTGTTCTTATGCAGGAAGGCAAAACTGTGGCCTATGCATCAAGGCAGCTGAGGCCTCATGAGCTCAACTATCCTACCCATGATTTAGAGTTGGCTGCTGTGGTGCATGCACTCAAGATTTGGCGGCATTATCTGATTGGTAACCACGTGAGGTGTATTCGATCACAAGAGCTTGAAATACTTGTTCACCCAACAGATCCAACCTCGAGCAGAGGAGATGGTGGAATTGATCAAAGATTATGACATGGGTATTCAAGATCATCCCGGCAAAGCCAATGTGGTTACTTGATGCACTTAGCCGAAAGGTGTATTGCAATACTTTAATGATCCAAGAGCAAAGAACCGACACTTCTTGCGACTTTCGTCCTCAACTTGG
The DNA here is from genome assembly GCA_036346255.1 of Ampelocalamus luodianensis. Lineage (NCBI taxonomy): Eukaryota > Viridiplantae > Streptophyta > Magnoliopsida > Poales > Poaceae > Ampelocalamus > Ampelocalamus luodianensis. The sequence continues at coordinate 37,731,872 of CM070629.1, forward strand.
GTTTGGTTGAGCATGGTTCTCTTCTTGCCTTGGTTGTGCAACCAACCTTAGTGGATCAAATCAAGGCGGCACAAAGAATCGGATGATGGTGTAAGTCACATCAAGGAGAACATCGAGAATGGGACACCAAGTGTTTCACGTAAGATGAGCATGGTGTCCCGTGGTTTGGACAATGGTGGTTGTTCCTAAGGACATGGAATTGCGGATTTGATTCTCCGCGAGGCCCATGATTCGCCCTTGTCCGTCCATCCCGGCTACCAAGATGTATCGGGATCTTCGTCAAAGATTACGTGGACCCAATGAAGCGAGATTGCTGTTCGTTGCCAAAGTGCGGCGGTGTTGTCGATGTGAAGGCGAGTATCGACAGCGGGTCTTCTCCACCCTTGCCTATACGAGTGGAAGTGGATTCCGTTGGTATGGATTTCATCACCGGTTTGCCCCGTATTTCTTCTGGGAAGGATGCTATCTGGGTTGTTATCGATCGGCTGACTAAGGTAGCACACTTTCTGCCAGTGAGTACCACTCTCAATGTCAGTCGACTGGCGGACCTCTACCTATCCCGCATTGTGAGCTTGCATGGTGTGCCACGAACGATTGTATCTGATCGTGGTTCTCTTTTTACCTCTCGGTTTTGGCACAAATTGCAAGAGGCCATGGGGACCCGTCTTTCTTTCAGCTCAGCCTATCATCCTCAGACAGATGGTCAGACGGAGCGAGTCAACCAAGTTCTAGAAGATATGCTCCGCGCCTGTGTTCTTTCCTATGGAAAGAATTGGGAGAAGTGCCTGCCATTCGCTGAGTTTTCTTACAACAACAGCTTCCAGGCTAGTCTCGGTATGGCACCGTTTGAGGCTTTGTATGGGAGGAGTTGTAGAACCCCATTGAACTGGTCCGAAACTGGGGAAAGACAGTTCTTCGGCCCAGAATCAATTAATGAGGCTGAAAGTCAAGTGCACTTGATTCGTGAGCACTTGCGCGTAGCTCACCTCGAGCAAATGAGCTATGCGGATCGACGCTGCGTGAGGTGAAGTTTCACCAATGACTTTGTGTATCTCAAAGTCTCACCTTTGAAGGACATCGTCGTTTGATGTCAAGGCAACCGCTCCTCGATATGTCGGGTCGTGATCGCATCATCAAGAAAGTGGAACCGTTGCATACAAGTTAGAATTGCCACTACACTCGAAGGAGTGCATGATGTTTTCCATGTATCGCAATTGAAGAAGTGCCTCCGTGTTAGGTTGAGGAAACGCCATTGGAAAATATCGATGTGCGTGAAGATCTGCCTTATCGTGGCGCCCGTTCGTATCCTCGAAGAAGCCGAACGAAGAACAAGGAACCGTGCGATCAAGTTCCCGAAGGTTCGGTGGTCGAATCACCCGAGGATGAAGCCACTTGGGAGCGGGAAGATCGTCTCCGTGCAGACTACCCGTCCTTCTTTTCCCAGTGATCAGAATCTCGGGGCGAGATTCTTGTAAGGGGAGATTTGTAACAGCCCTAAGTTAGGGTTTGTGTTTCAAATGTAAAATTTTGTGGAGAAATAAAAACTCTTGATCGTTTGAAAGTTTCCTACATTTTTCCCTAGCAATTATCCTTTTCTTTAATCATGTTCTTATGAATGATAGTTGTTGTCAACAAAATTATCAACCTCAAACTTGTGATCATCCTCTAGGAATATTTTTCCTATCATCTTGATCATCCTATCTACCTCTCTGAAAAATCTCACATTTTTTATATTTTATTTGCTATTTCAAAAGAGCAAGTCAACTCTGTTTGAAATCTAGTCAAACTCCTAGGGCAGCAGCTTGTGAATTTTCTTCAGAACAATGCAGTGCATAAAAAGTTCTGGAAAATTTATGCAATGTTTTTCTCTGTCCAAAGTAGCTACCATAAAAATTTCGGAATTTTTGGAGCTCGAGAACTACCTCTAAAAATTCCCCAAACTCTCTCAGCCTTTTAAACTCAAAATCAGTAATCATCGCTTGTCGCTCGAACCCGAGCCCGACTCAAGTCCGACCGGACCACCTCGGCGCGTCTCGTATCGACCACGCCAGCTCTCCCTCCGCGCCGCACCGGACCCCAACCCGAGCTCGGCTCGACCGCGCCGCCGCCACTTGGTCCAACCGCGCCGCCGCGCCGCGTCGCGTTTGTCGCGCCGACGGCTTGGCCCCACTCGCGAGCTCGTTCTCCACGCGCGCGCGCCGTGCCAGCTCTCCCGCGCTCGCTCTCTCGCGCGCGCTCTTCGCCACCAGCGCATGCGCGTCGCCACGCCGCCTCGCTGTCACCTCGCCGCCTTACCGCTTCCACCTCGCCCTCCGCCTTCCCCTTCATAAGCGATCGAGTGCTCCACTTTTCGGTTTCCTTCTTCTCCTCTGTCCTCTTCCGCCCGAGCTCGGCCGAGAGCGTCGCGCGCGCCTCGAGCCCGCCGCCACCCCGGTGATCTCCGACCCGCATCGACCAGCGTCACGGTGTGTTCCGCATCCCGTGAAGCAAACCCCATGGAATTTCGGGTTTCACCACCCGAGGCTGCGCGGGCTTTCTTCTCCAACTCGGCCGATTCGCCTCTCCGCGCGCGTCTTCTCCAAATGAGCTTGAGCTCGATTCCTAGCTCCGTAAGCACCCTCCGGTGTCCCTCTACCCTTCCCATCACTCACTCGTTCTCTCGCTCACCTCAGTCCTCGTTGCCGTCGTTGACCGCCTCGCGCCACTGCAGCTCTCGCCGCCGGGCCATCTCCGGCGACCACCGTACTCCGCGTCATCCCGGTGAGTTCTGGTGACCCCTCATTGCTCATCTGCGCTTATTTCTTCCCAATCGCACCGTCGCCGCCGCCTTTTCACCCCACGGTGGCGCCGTGCTCCGTCGCCGCCGCCACCACCGTGCATCTCCTGCTACCCCGTGACCACCTCTAGCCTCGATGAGACATCAGCAACCCATTTTGGCCTTGGTCCCCACTCGCCGCGCCTCCACCGCCGTGCCGCTTTGGCTCCCTCTGCCCGAGCCTCCCGCTTCTTTCCCTGTTCTTCCTGTCTATGACAAGGGCCCACCTCCCTTAAGCCTTGTAGTTAGTCGCTAATCAATCTTATGATTGTTCATTAGTTCACTCTCTTGCATGATCAAAATTGGTATTTGAGGTTTGGAAGAAAGTTAGTCTCAAAGTGCTCTGTAGTTTTCTCTTTGTCGATGAATTGAACTTGGTAGCATTGCTTGCTATTCAAATCTTGTTAGTGCTTGATGACTCCCTAAGTAGTGGTGGTTAGCATGAAGTCGCTTAGTTAGTATCAATAGGTTTCAAAGCTTTTGTTGGTATGAATGATCAAAAGAAGTCATTGTTGAACTAGTTGTTTTGTCTCTGCATTTTGATTCTTGCTTTTACAAGTATAGTAAGGCCTTGTAGTAGTAGCATGCTGAAATTTGTTAGCCTTATGATATTATGGTGTGGTGCTTAGAAGTGTTAATAGCTGAATTTTATTCAAGCCCAAACTTAATTAGAAAATTGCTTTGAACATCTATTAGTTGGATAATTAGTTAGTCAGTGTTTCCATAGCAACTTGTAGGTCTAACGATCTTATCTTAAGAGGGTGCATAGAATAGCTAGTTAATTAAAATATGGTGTTTTGGTTGCTTAGTTAATAGATGTGCACTCAATCACCATCAAAGTCTGTCAAAAAGAATAAAACATATAAGAGGATTGATTTCAACGTTATGGTTTTCATGAGCAATAAGTGTGTTTGGGAAGATCAATCGCGAGAAATCCTATCTATCGGTTAAATTGTTTTTTCCTTTTTGAATGATCTATTGTCGGTGTTATTTGATCCTTGCATATTTTGAAATTTTGGTTGTTGACGGCGTTATTTGTTCTTATTCGTTGTTGTTGCTCGATCGATAGATTGCGACGATTCCGGTGCGTTTGAGAGTGAACCTCGCAGCGAGTTGATCTTTCTCGAGCGGAAGCGAATAAGCAAGCAGTTTGATCATGTTAATCCCAGTATTTTAAAGTCTAATATTTTGTTTCAACTGTATGTACGCATCGCTTATTTTGTGTTAAATTGGTTAGTTAATCCTTAGATGCATATTATGTAGGTAAATGTTTGTCCTCTACTACCTGAGCCTAGGTTATTTGCTGTGATTGGAGTTCGTTGGATGAACTCTTGTCACTTAGTAGATTACGAGTCCAGTTGCTTAGCCATGCTTAGTTAACGGTAGTATTGGGCGATCATCGACTTAGTCGATGGTCTGGATCACATAAAATTATTATTGTTCCTTATGTTTCAGCTTATGCTATGTTTAACTTCAAAACTAAAAATGAAAACAAAAATGATTTAGACTTGGGCACAACGTATGATGGTGTGATCTGTTGGGTGTGGCGGAATGGTGCCAGTCAATTAAGGACCGAACATCTTGTGAGTGAATTGTTATCCAGCATTTTTGCGTGCTAACCACACTAGAGTATATGGGACCTCTCTTGACTTAGTACTTTGGCGTGTATTGGCTCCGGTCGCAGGAGGTCGCAGAGGGATGGTGTTGGGAGCATGGTAGTTGTCCAAAAGCTTTATCCCGAGTGGGTAGTTGTCTTTTCGGCTTTACCATGTAAGCGTATGGATTTCTATCCATACGAGCGGCTCAGAGTTAATACACAATATTGGAAAGCGTCTCGTAGGACTTAGCCGTGCAAGATACCTTCTAAGTGTGCTTTGGCTTAAAGGCGATGCAAGTGTGGGTACGATGGTACACCCCAGCAGGTTAAAACTATTCGAATAGCCTCGCCCTAGGTTATGGACACGCTTGGGTAAGCTTTTCAAGAGTTAGACTACAACCTTTTAATTAAAATTTGATGGGTGGTACGAATCAGGGATTCGTGCTATGTTGTGGTGACTATTGGGATAGTCACTTCAGTGTGATTACTTGTATCTATCCTTATTTAGCCGTTATTTCAACACTAAAAATGAATTGCAAATTTGTCTTCAAACTCAGACACTTTGTTACAAACAAACTTGGCTTTGTGCAAATGAAACATATGGCCTCCACCAAATAAGCTTTGCATGTAGCATATGAACAGTCCGCTAGTTCACACGTCGGTCTTGCGAGTACAAAAACAATTTTGTACTCAAATTGCTTTTCTTAATGTTTTGTTGCAAAGGAAGAAGGTGAGCCCCAAGGGCCTCACTTCATGAGTTGTCTTGCCGCGCCGTGTTTGACGACTAGGCTTGGCGGTCCGGTCGGATGCCTTGTGGGTTGAAGGCACGTTGATTGGCTTTGTTTATAGCCATCTTGTGGCACTTTGCTTCACTGCCTATCTTCCGTATTTGTGTATCTTTTGGCCGGCCGGCCAGTCCGTAATAATCATCGTTGTTTACCTTCGCGCTTGTAGTGTAATGTTTGGACTCTATCTTTGGGAATGGAGTTGATGCATAATTTTGTGGCGAGTGTATATCTTGCATTCAGGAAGTATACATATCTCGAGGCTCGGTTTATTTGATTTGTGATGCTAGGGCCAGGTGGTTGGTTAAGCATTACAAGCCAAATAAATTGGGGTCCTCACAAAGTTGGTATCAGAGCCATCCTGATCGTAGTAACCCAAGCATAGTCGTCTTTAGGATATTTTGGAAAAGCTTATTTGCGAACTATAAAAAGGTTTATGAAAACCTAGGCAGATTCTCAGATTTTACTCCTTACCTATCTTAGCCTTCTACTCTCATCTCACTCCAATTTGAGTTTTGAAACTTGGTTTCTCTCTTTCCTTTCAAAAAGATATTTACACATCCGGTTGGATTAGTTTTGGGAGAACCATGAAGATTAATCCAACTAAAACTTGTGGGGATAATAGGGTAAGGGGTAAAATGAGTTAGTTATGTGTCTAACTTTTGTTGGTTGGACTTTACCTTGCTTTTTGGCTGTATTAAACCAATGATTGAAGTTTGAGACATTATCTTCCTTAGCGATTGCTCGTTCTGCCAATACGGGTTGGTCGCTTCGGGAGATTGATCTTGTAGCTCAAGCCTTTATACTTGCTTTGTGTTTGTTTTTGGACTGTTTTTAGGAAATATTGGCTTTCTTGCTCTTAGGCTTGTTGCTAACTTGTCTTAGTGAAACAGGATGGCTGGCGGAACCCGTAGTGGTCGTAATCAGCCAGCTGGTTTTGATGAGGAGCTTCCCCCTCCTCCGACCATGGCTGAGGTTCTCGCTCAGATCGAGCGAAACCGCATGGATCAGACTCGGATTTTGGAGGTCATTGCGCGGAACACCTCCATTCCCGCGGGTGCCTCGGGACCTGGTGGTGGTGGACACCAGTCTCGTGGGGGACTTGCGGAGTTCCTCCGTACGCAGCCGCCGACTTTCTCCCGCTCTGAGGACCCTCTCGATGCGGATGATTGGCTGCGCATGGTTGAGCGAAAGCTCAACATCGCTCAGTGCCAGGCCCAGGAGAAGGCACTCTTCGCGTCCCACCAGCTTGAGGGCGCAGCACTCTCATGGTGGGAGAACTATCTCGCCATGCAGACTGCGGGCCATGTGGTCGTGGGAGGAGTTCAGTGCCTTTTCGTCGGGCCCACATCCCCGATGGCCCGATGAAGCTAAAGAAGAAAGAGTTCCTCGCGCTCAAGCAGGGCGCAAATCAGGATTTGAGTACCTCTACGAGTTTAATTATTTGGCTCGTTATGCTCAGGGGAGGTGGCCTCACGATGAGGCCAAGCGGGAGAAGTTTGTGGATGGCTTGTCAGAGAGCTGCGGGACAAGCTATCTATTGTGGACTTCTCGACTTTCGGCCTTAGTGGATAAGGCCATTGTTGCGAGCATAAGGCAAAGCGCGCCATGCGAGTCTCGCAGCGCAAATGGGAGGCCCATCGGTCTACTCACGCCACCTCACTGCGTCCTCGGTGGGCTAGCACCGAGGCCCGTTCTTTTGCTCCACCGCGGCCGAGGCCATCGGCGCCGATTCTCGTCCACCGCGAGCCGTGTTTCCACCACGTGCGCTGCGATCCAAGCCGGGTGGCCTCGCAATCCAGTGCCGAGGTTACTTGTTTCATTGCCACAACAAGGGCCACTACGCCAACGCTTGCCCTCGAGTCTTTGGGCGGCCCCTGCGTCCTAATGGGCGTGGGCGGAGTGGTCACCCACGACGTAAGATGATCCAAGACCGAGTGCGAGTGCGGTCGAGTCAACCATCTTTCACCGAGGAGGCTCGGAGGTGCCGATGTTGTGATGGGTACACTTCTTGTCAATTATCGTCTACTGCGGTATTATTTGATTACGGAGCATCGCATTCTTTCATTTCAAGATCATTTGCTGCTGCTAGTGGTCTCCATTTGTGTTCCTTTGGGGTTCCTTTGCTCATTCGCTCTCCGGTCGGAAATGAGAGCTGATTTAGAATGTCCGGATGTTCCTATCGAAGTCAAAGGAGTGGGATTCTTGGCAAATCTCATCTGCTCAACTCAAAGAAGTTTGGATGTAATTCTTGGCATGGATTGGTTGTCCCAACACCGGGACGGTCGATTGTGCCAAGAAGATGATTTTCTCACCAACCTTTCCACGAACAAGTTGGCTTTTCCCATGGTGCAAGGGTCACACCTTTGTGCACTTGTAACAAAGCCAGCTTTGGAAATTCAGAAGGTTTCCACCGTATGTGATTTTGCGGATGTCTTTCCTGATGATTTGCCTGGGATGCCTCCAGTTCGAGACCTTGAGTTTGTCATTGAGTTGCTGCCCGGTACCGCTCCGATTTCGAAGGCGCCGTATCGGATGCCTCCCAACGAATTGGAGGAATTGAAGAAGCAATTAGGTGAGCTTTAGGCAAAGGGGTTCATCCGTCCTAGCTCATCTCCTTGGGGTTGTCCGGTGATCTTTGTGAAGAAGAAGGACAAGACTTTGCGCATGTGTGTTGATTACCGTCCGCTCAATGAGGTGACGGTGAAGAACAAATATCCTTTGCCCCGCATTGATGATCTGTTTGACCAGTTGTCTGGGGCCCAGATCTTCTCCAAGATTGACTTGAGATTGGGATATCATAGGAAAAGGACCGTCACTAGGAAGCTCCTTCTAGTGGGCAAGACCACGTGCAGAGAGGAGAGACTTCGACCAGGGGGTTTTCCGTGTCCCGACCAGTAGCTAAACTTGAGTAGAACAGAATGTTGAAATAAAATAACAGTCTTCAAATTCAAGAAAGAACGAAAACCATATAAATTGTCTGAGTTGGTACTCCTTATACTCGTATGTTTCTTTAAGAAAAGAGTATTTGGTTGTGCGTGTGTATCATTTAAGCTATGATCAGGACTAAAACCGGTGTGGTCTGTGACATTTAAGTCAGCACCCTTGAGTATTTGAGATCCTTTGGAAAGGAATATCGGAGAGAATGAGTGTATTCTCCGACCAACCAAAGAACAATAAAGGCATATGACCGATGCGATTTAATAATAATTATAAATAACCATACTTATTGTTTAAAAGAAAAGGAAATGCATCTTTTATTGAAATATGAAATGAAATAAAGACAGAAAATTAAACAAAGAACTTACGCAATTGATCAATATTCCAAGAATTAGACAAAATTTGCCCATCCGACATAGCTAATCGTGCGATCCCGGTGGGTGACTTCGACCACGATGTATGGACCTTCCCATTTAGGTGAAAGTTTGTTGCGACCCACTTGGTTCTGAATTTTCTAAGAACCAAATCACCTCTGACTAAGGCCGCGAGGTTGCACCTTACGACTGTGGTACCGACGCATGGCTTGCTTCGGTAGATTGATTGTAGCAAAGCTTGATTTTGTCGTTCTTCAAGAAAATTGTCGCCGTCAAGTCTGTCGTTCACACCGATCACTTTGGAAAAGCAATCAGTTCAGCGAGAACCAATTTTGAGTTACGGAGGAAGCATGGCTTCAAACCCCATAAACCATAAAGAATGGTGTTTCACCTGGCCGCACGACTAGTTGTGGTACGAACGGCCCATAATACTGGAAGGAAGTTCTTGAACCCAAACCTCGACCGCTGAAGTAATCGGGTCGAACACTCGCTTTGATTCCTTGCATTATGATACCATTGGCTCGCTCAATCGCTCTATTGCTCATGGATGAGCAATGAAGCGAAATGTATCTTGATACCTAGGTTTTCACGCACTTCACGAAAATTGCTTTTGTGAGAAACCTCGCGCTTTCAGTTGTAATTTTACAACCGCCTCGGCTTCGATCCATTTAGTGAACGTGTCAATCATGACGGTGTAACTCAAAGCCCCGGTGCTCTTGGGAAAGGTCCCGAATGTCTAGTCCCGAGGCTGCAAAAGGCCAAGAAAGAGGAATTATTTGCAAAGCTTGGGACGATGATGTACTTGTCGGCTATGAAATCGATATTGCATCGTGCCGTCACGAGCTCTTTTGCATCATGAAGGCGATTAGCCAATAGTATCCTTGCCTAAAGGCTTTACCAACCAACGCTCAGAGGAATGATGAGCTCCACAGACTCCTCCATGAATTTCGCTAGCAATTTAATGCCATCCGAGTGAGATATGCTTCTCATCAACACTCGTGAGATCCTCGCTTGTACAAGGTACGCTCAATTAGAGTGTATGATTTGGCTTTTCGTGCTATCGATCGCCTCTACATCATCTTACTGGAATTAGGTCGGCTGAAGATAATTGTAGATCGATGTCATCCAATCTCTCAGTGATCATGATGGCGCCAACCATCATCGACACATGGAGAATCCATGTTTGCAGAATCAAGGTGTGTCAGAATATATGACCCTAACTTAGGTTTGTATTTCAAATGTAAAATTTTGAGGAGAAATAAAAACTTTTGTTGTCTCTTCAAATCATTTGAAAGTTTCTAAAGTTTTCCCTAGCAATTTCCAATTTTTAGAATTTAATTCTTGTGATTGGAAATTGTTGTTGTCAGGTTCTTAGCTTTCAAACTTATGGTCATCCTCTGAAATTATTTTTCCTATCATATTGATCATCCTATCTACCTCCTGAATTATTTCACAATTTTTAGATTTTGTTTGCTATTTTAAATGGCCAAGTCAAACTAGTTGAAAACCTGGTCAAACTCCCTGTACAGCAGCTTGTGAATTTTCTCTAGAACAATGCAGTGCATAAAAAGTTCTGGAAAAATTATACAAGGTTGTCCTCTGTCTCTAGTAGCTACCATAAAAATTTCGAAATTTTTAGAGCTCAGAGCTACCTCTAAAAATTCCCAAAACCTTCTCTGTCTTTTAAATCAAATTCCAAAGGTACTTCCTCGGCCCGAACCAACTCGGGCTCGAGTCCGACTACGCACCACTTGGCTCGGCCGCGTCAACTAAACGTGCCGCCCGAGTCCAATCAATCGTGACCGTCCGATGAAGATCGAACGATCCACGCCGCGCGTCGCGAACCGACCTGTCCGAATGCATACACCAATCCCACCGTCCCATTTCGGATCCAACGGCCGGCGGTCGTCGATCAAATCAAACCACCGGTTCGCACCACTTCGATCGTCGCCGACATATGGGTCCCACTGTCAGTTCTTCCTCGCCGACTCACGCCTCGGAGCTCGCGGCGATCGCGCATGCGTGCACGCAGCTTCGTCGCCACGCCGGGAGCGCGGTTCGCCTCCGCAGGATCGCTCAAGTCCATCTACCTCATAGGGTCGCCCATTCCTTCGCAGCCATTCTTGCGCTCTCCGCCCATTTCTTAGCTTCGCCGGAGAAAAACTCGAGCGTAGCGCGCTGCTTCGAGCCGCTCTGAGCCAGGCCGACGCACCATCGTGTTCCTCTTGCCTCGCCGCCTCCATTTTGCCTATTCCGGTCCTTGGCGCCCAAAGGATCACCAAGAGCGTATTGTCGTCTCCGCTCCGCGATCTCGATCCCGTGAGCTCGTTTGCGACCGGTGAGTTTCGGCTCCGTCACTTAGTCCCTTAGGATCGCATTGATGCACCGAGTCTAACGGTGGGCTTGTTTACGCTTTTGTGCATCGTTGCGGGCGTGCGACCAATTCTTCTCAAGCTCGATTTCGCCGCGGAAATTCCGGTCACCTCGCTTTCTTACGTCGGCGTTATCGTGTGCTTCTTGCTCCGGTGTTGAGGCGGCTTAAGCACACCTTCCGAGTCTTCTAGAAGTCCGACGCCTTCTCGCGTGGGCGTGCTTTCTCCGCTCCGGCCGCCGTGAGCTCAACTCGGTGACCATCGGACCGCGCCGCCACCACCGGTTCGCCGAGTCTCTGTGGAACCCGGTATCACTCGCCGCTTTGAAACCCACTAGTTCGCGATCCATCTGCGGCGCGCCGCCGTCCCGTCTTGCGCCGCCGAGCGCCGCATGGCGTTCGCCAGCCCTAATATTTGTTTAGTTATGTCACCGATTTGTGGGCCTCTCGTAATCGTGTTTAGTAAACTCTAATCCAACCGTTATATTTCCCTCGAGTCAACGCCATGTGGGCCCATGATGTCGCTTAGTGGGTGTGTAACCCTTGGCGATATGTTTTCTGTTTGAAAGCGTATTTCTCGTGAGTATGTGTTAGAAGTACACTTTGATATGTCAAAGACGTATTCTTAGAATACGCCGACGCGTCACTTTCGTGCGGTTGTTCTCGTCAGCACTTTCGCGGCCCGCCCATCGCCGATGTCTGGGTTAGTTGGTGTGGGTAGAAAAAGGATTAAATGCTTTAGTAAATCTGTAATGCTTTTACATTGCCTCGTTAATTCAATTAAACTTGTAAAATGCATAACTAATTGAATTTTTATCCAAATTGCATGAATCCAAAGGTCGTTTATTTTCATTTCAAATGTATTGTTTACTAAAATTAGCTTCACCCATGTCTCTGTAGCAAAAATCTGTTAGCTAATAAAATGATGTCTTATGTATCTTCTAAATTAGAAAATGCATATCTCTTCAAAAATTGTCCAAATTAAATGAACCCAATTCAGTGAAATTTCATTTTCGAGTATACTAACTATTAGGATAGGTTTTACACATCGCTTCTGTTCATGAAAATTTGTTAAGTAATTAACTAGTGGCTTGTTGTGTTTTTAGCTTAGAAAATTCATAGAAAATTGCTAATAACTTAAAATAATTTGTTCTCTGTTTCTAAAATTTTGTTATATCTTGCTTAGGTTCTTTGTGTGAGTTTTAGCTTGTTTTGGTGTTGTTGTATGTTTGAGTTTTGTCGGTGTTATTCGTTCTTATTTGTCGTTATGTTCGATCGTTAGGCTTCGATATTTGCGGCAACCACGAGGACGATCCTCCGCACCATATTGAGCAACAAAGAATGCAAGCGGTTTGATCATATTTATCCCAAAGATTTTAAAGTCTAATATTTTGTTTCACTGTATGTATGCATCGCTTAATTTGTGTTAAATTGATTAGTTAAATCCGTAGTGCATATCCTCGTAGACAAAATATTGATCTCTACTACCGAGCCTAGGTTATTTGCTGTGATTAGAGATCATTGGATGATTTCTTGTCACTTAGTAGATACGATTTCATTTGCTAGACATGCTTAGTATCGGTAGAATCGGGCGTTATCGACTTTAGTCGGTAACCTTGATCACACAAAATTTACTACAACTTTATGTTTCAAATTCTGCTATGTTTAATTGCAAAACTAAAAATGAAAACAAAAATGATTTGGGCCTTGCGCACAATGGTAAGATTGGTGTGATCTTTTGGGTGTGATCGAAAGGTGCCCGTCAATTAAGGACCGAACATCTTGTGAGTGAATTTTTATCCGGGCATTTCAAGTGCTAACCACACTAGAGTATATGGGACCTCTCTTGACCTAGTACTTTGGCGTGTATTGGCTCAGGTCGCAGGAGGTCGCAGGAGGATGGAGGTGGGAGCATGGTAGTTGTCCGAAAAGCTTTATCCTGAGTGGGTAGTTGTCTTTTCGGCTTTACCATGTAAGCGTATGGGTTTCTATCCATACGAGCGGCTCGGGGTTGATACACAATATTGGAAACAGTCTCGTAGGACTTAGTGTGTGCCGGCATACCTTCTAAGTGTGCTTTGGCTTAAAGGCGATGCGAGGTGTGGTACGATGGTACACCCTGCGGTTAAAAACTATTCGAATAGCCTCGTCCTAGGTGATGGACACGCTTGGGTAAGCTTTTCAAGAGTTAGACTACAACATTTAAATTAAAACTTGATGGGTGGTACGAATCTGGGATTCGTGCTATTGTTGTGGTGACTATTGGGATAGTCACTTCTAGGTTGTTTTATCTTTGCTCTGTTGCTATTATTATCCTTCTTGCTATTTCAATCTTAAAATGAATTGCAAACTTGCCTTTAAACGGTATTATATTATTGCAAATGAAAATTGGCTTTATGCAAATAAAACATATGGCCTCCACTAAACAAGCTCGCATGTAGCATATGAGCAGTGCGCTAGTTCACACGTCGGTCTTGCGGGTACAAAGACAATCTTTGTACTCGGTGCTTTGCTTAATGTTTTTGTTGCAGAGGAAGAAGGTGAGCCTCGGGGCCTCACTTCGTGGTTGTCTTTGTAAACCGTGGGTGACGACTAGGCTTGGCGGTCGGTCGGATGCCTTGTGGGTTGAAGGCACACCGATTGGCTTTGTTTATAGCCATCTTATGGCACTTTTGCTTCATTGTCGTTCGGTTATTTGTGTATCTTTGGCTGCCGGCCTATGTACGTAATATTGTTACTATTTGTTTATCTTCCGTTTGTAGTGTAATGTTTGGACTCTATGTTGAATGGAGTTGATGTCTAATTTTGTAACGAGTGCGATATCGCTTTCGGAAGTATACATATCGAGGATCAGTTTATTTGATTTGTGATGCTAGGACCGGTGGTTGGTTAAGCATTACAAGCCAAATAAACTGGGTCCTCACAAAGTTGGTATCGAGCCATTCGACCGTAGTAACCCAAGCATAGTCGTCCTTAGGATATTTTGAAAGTCTTATTTTCAAATCATAAAAGGTTTATGAAAACCTAGGCGATTCTCGATTTTATTCCTTACCTATCTTAGCTTTCTACTCTCATCTTACTCTAATTTAAGTTTTGAAACTTGGTTTCTCTCTTTCCTATCAAAAGATAGTTAATACCGGTAGAATCAGTCTTTGGGAGAACCATAGGGAATTAGTTTAATTAAAAATTTTGTGGGGACATAAGGGTAAGATATGTATGAGTTTGCTAAGTGTCTGATCTTTGTCAGTTGGTTTTTGTAACTTAAAAGTCTTGTGCTTGTTTTGTGCTGTTAGTAAGTTAATTGCAGTGGGTATTGACTTCGTGTTTTCCGGCTATTGTTAACTTGTCTTAGTGAACCAGGATGGCCGGGAGAACGCGTGGCAGTCAGCAGGCTGGTCATGATGAGGAGCTTCCCCCTCCTCCGACCATGGCTGAGGTTCGCGCCGATTGAGCGAAACCGCATGGACCGACGCGCATCTTGGAGGTTATTGCTAGGAATACCTCCACTCCTGCCGGCAGGTGGCGGCCACCGACTCGCGGGGACTTGCAGAGTTCCTCCGTACCACGACCGCCGACTTTCTCCGCTCGAGGACCCTCTCGATGCGGATGATTGGTGCGCATGGTTGGCGGAAGCTCAACATAGCTCGATGCGGGCGCAGGACAAGGCACTCTTCGCGTCCCCACCGGCCTTGAGGGCGCGCACTCTCATGGTGGGAGAACTATCTCGCCATGCAGCCCGCGAGCCATGTGGTCGCGTGGGAGGAGTTCCGCCGACTTTTCGTCGGGCCCATATCCCGGATGGCCTTGATGAAGTGAAGAAAAGGAGTTTCGCGCTCAAACAAGGGCGCAAGTGCGTGACGGAGTATCTATACGAGTTTAATCACTTGGCTCGTTATGCTCGGGTGAGGTGGCCTCAGATGAGGCTAGCAGAGAAGTTTATGGATGGCTTGTCCGAGGAGCTGCAGACAAGCTATCTATTGTGGACTTCTCGGACTTTCGTGCCTTGGTAGATAAGGCCATCGCTGCGAGCATAAGGCGAAGGCGCCACGAGTCCCGCAGCGCAAATGGGAGGCGCATCGGTCTACTCACACCACCCTCGTTCGTCCTCGGTGGGCGGCACAATGGCCCGTTCTTTTGCTCCACCGCCGAGACCATCTCGCACCAGCTCCTCGCCCACCGCAGGCGTGTTTCAGCCACGTGCGCTGCGATCCAAAGACAGAGCGGCCTCCGCAATCCGGCGGCCGAGGTTACTTGTTTTATTTGCCACAACAAGGGCCATTATGCGAATGCACGCCGAGTGTTGCAGCAGCCTCGCCCTAATGGAGGACGCGGGCGGGAGTGGTCATCCACGACCGAAGATGATCCGAAGCCCGAGTGCGGCGGTCCGAGTCAACCACCTTTCACCGAGGAGGCTCGGGGGCGCGGATGTCGTGATGGGTACACTTCTTGTTAATTCTCGTCCCGCTGCAGATTATTTGATTCTCGAGCATCGCATTCTTTATTTCAAGATCATTTGCTGCTGCTAGTAGTCTTCACTGTACCTTTGGGGTTCTTTGCTCATCCGCTCTCCGGCGGAAATGAGAGCCGATTCTGATGTCGGGATGTTCCTATCGTAGTCGAAGGATTGGTATTTTTGGCAAACCTTATTTTGCCTCATTCAATGAACCGGATGTGATTCTTGGCATGGATTGGTTGTCCCAACACTTGGGGCATATCGATTGTGCCGGAAGATTGTCTATCTCACCGACCCTTCAGCGGCAGTCGGGTTTTCGCCGCGCCTACAGGCCACATCTATGTGCATTAGAAGCAAAGCCACCTTGCAAATTCGGATGTCCCCATAGTATCTCGACTTTGTGGATGTCTTTCTGAAGATTTGCACAGGATGCCTCGGTTCGAGATCCGAGTTTGCCATCGAGTTGTTGCCCTGCATCATCCCGATTTCAAGCGCCGTGACGGATGCCTCCCAATGAGCTAGAAGAATTGAAGAAGCACTTGGTGAGCTCCAAGCAAAGGGTTTCATCCGTCCCAGTTCATCTCCTTGGGGTTGTCCGGTGATCTTTGTGAAGAAGAAGGACAAGACTTTGCGTATGTGTGTTGATTACCGTCCTCTCAATGAAGTGACGGTGAAGAACAAATATCCTCTCGCCCGCATTGATGATCTTTTGACCAGGTTGTCCGAGCTCGTGTGTTCTCCAAGATTGATCTGAGATCGGGCTATCATCAAGTCCGGATCGTACGAGGATATTCAAGAAAGCGGCTTTCACTACTCGTTATGGCTCGCACGAGTACACCGTCATGTCTTTCTGATTAACCAATGCTCCAGCTTTGTTCATGAACTTGATGAATTCAAGTATTCATGGAGTTTTTGGACAAATTTGTGGTGGTCTTCATTGATGATATTCTTATTTATTCCAAGATCAAGTAGAGCATCTTGAGCATCCAAGATTGTTTTGGGCAAGTTATGAGCATCACCGTATCAGGTTCACCAATGTGAGTTCGTTGAAGGAAGTAGCATTTTGGGCCATGTTCTTTCACCGGAGGCATAGCCAGGATCCCAAGCAAGGTCGATGTTCTATCTTGGGGCAGCCCAAGTCGATCATCGATGTCGGAGTTTTCTCGCTTAGCGGGCTATTACCGCGCTTTATCGAGAACTTCTCCAAAATCGCAGCCGATGACCGAATTGCTTAAGAAGGACAAGAAGTTTGTATGGTCCTCGCTTGTGATGAGAGCTTTCGTGAGCTCAAGCGGCGATTGACTTCACTCAGTCCTTACTCTTCCCGATATCCACAAGAGCTTCGATATTTATTGCGATGCCTCTCGCCGGGACTCGGATGTGTTTTTATGCAGAAGGCAAGGCGCTTGCCTATGCATCCGTGCAATTGAGGCCTCATGAGCTCAACTATCCCACCCATGATTTAGAGCTTGTCGCAGAGTTCATGCACTCAAGATTTGGCGGCATTATTTGATCGGAAACGGCGTGAGGTGTATTCCGATCATAAGAGTTTGAAATACTTATTTACTCAAACAGATTTGAACCTCGTGCAGGAGATGGTTGGAATTAATCAAAGATTATGACATGGGTATTCGGTATCACCTGCAAGGCCAATGTGGTTGCCGATGCACTTAGTCGAAAGGTGTATTGCAATACTATGATGATCCAAGAGCGACAAACTCGCATCGGGCGAGTTTCAATGTCTCAACTTGGGTTTAGTTGAGCATGGTTCCTTTGCGCCTTGGTTGTACAACCAACCTTGGTGGATCGATCAAGGCGAAGACAAAGAATCGATGATGGTGTGGGTAAAATCAAGCGAAATATCAAGGATGGATCAGCCAAGTGTTTCACGTAAGATGAGCACGGTGTTGTGTGGTTTGGGCGCGCCTTGTGGTCCCAAAGGTCCCGAGTTGCGGATTTGATTCTTCAGAGGCCCACGGTTCGCCTTTGTCCATCCATCCCGGGCCACTAAAATGTACCAAGATCTGCGTCGAGATTTCGTGGACTCGCATGAAACGCGAGATTGCGGTGTTCGTGGCCGATGTGACATATGTTGTCGCGTCAAGGCCGAGCATCGGCGTCGGCAGGTCTCCTCCATCCCTTGCCTATACCGTGAGTGGAAGTGGGATTACGAGGCATGGATTTTATCACCGTCCGCCTGCATTTCTTCAGGAAGGATGCTATCCGGTTGTTATCGATCGATTGACGGTTGTAGCGCACTTCCGCCAAGATTTACCACTCTCGGTGTCGATCGATTGGCGATCTCTATATCTCCGCATTGTGAGCTTGCATGGTGTGCCACGAACGATTGTGTCGATCGTGGCTCTCTTTTCACTTCTCGGCTATGGCACGCTTTGAGAAGCCATGGGGACCCGTCTTTCTTCATTTCACCTATCATCCTCGGACTGATGGTCAGACGGAGCGGGTCAACCAAGTTCTTGAAGATATGCTCCGTGCTTGTGTTCTTTCCTATGGGAAGAATTGGGAGAAGTGTCTACCGCTTGCCGAGTTCTCCTACAACAACAGCTTCCAGGCTAGTCTCGGTATGGCACCGTTTGAGGCTTTGTATGGGAGGCGCTGCAGAACCCCGTTGAACCGGTCGTAAACCGTGAAAGCGCGCTCTTTGCCCGAATTCAATCAATGAGGCTGAAAGTCAAGTGCAGTTGATTCGTGAGCACTTGCGCGTAGCTCAGTCCAGGCAGAAGAGCTATGCAGATCGACGTCGTCGTGAGTTGAGTTTCCAGCCCAATGACTTTGTGTATCTCAAAGTCTCACCTCGAAGGACATCGTCGCTTGGTGTCAAGGGCAAGCGGCTCCTCGATATGTCGGGCCATATCGCATCATCAAGAAAGTGGGAGCCGTTGCATACAAGTTGGAGTTGCCGCCACACTCGAAGGGTGCATGATGTGTTCCACGATCGCAATTGAAGAAGTGCCTTCGTGTTCCCGTGGAGGAAACGCCATTGGAAAATATCGATGTGCGGAAGATCCGTCTTATCATGAGCATCCCTTTCGTATCCTCAAGAAGTGAACGCAGAACAAGGAACCGTGTGATCAAGTTCCTTAAAGTTCAGTGGTCAAACCACTCCGAGGATGAAGCCACTTGGGAGCGGGAAGATCGCCTCCGGCAGATTACCCATCCTTCTTCTCCCAGTGATCGAGAATCTCTGGCGAGATTCCTGTAAGGGGGAGATTTGTAACAGCCCTAACTTAGGTTTGTATTTCAAATGTAAAATTTTGAGGAGAAATAAAACTTTTGTTGTCTCTTCAAATCATTTGAAAGTTTCTAAAGTTTTCCTAGCAATTTCCAATTTTAGAATTTAATTCTTGTGATTGGAAATTGTTGTTGTCGTTCTTAGCTTTCAAACTTATGGTCATCCTCTGAAATTATTTTTCCTATCATATTGATCATCCTATCTACCTCCCTGAATTATTTCACAATTTTTAGATTTTGTTTGCTATTTTAAATGGCCAAGTCAAACTAGTTGAAAACTCGGTCAAACTCCTCTGACAGAGAGCTTGTGAATTTTCTCTAGAACAATGCAGTGCATAAAAGTTCTGGAAAAATTATACAAGGTTGTCCTCTATCTCTAGTAGCTACCATAAAAATTTCTGAAATTTTTAGAGCTCAGGAGCTACCTCTAAAAATTCCCAAAACCTTCTCTGTCTTTTAAATCAAATTCCAAAGGTACTGCCTCTGCCCGAACTCAACTCAGCTCGAGTCCGACTCGCACCACTTGGCTCGGTCGCGTCAACTAAACGCATCGCCCGAGTCCAATCAATCGTGACCGTCCGATGAAGATCGAACGATCCACGCCGCGTCGCAACCGACTGTCCGAATGCATACACCAATCCCACCGGCCCATTTCGGATCCAACGGTCGGTCGCGCGATCAAATCAAACCACCGTTCGCACCACTTATCGCCGACATATGGGTCCCACTGCCGTTCTTCCTCGCCGACTCGCGCCTCGGAGCTCGGCGATCAGCGCATGCGTGCACGCAGCTTCGTCGGCCGCCACGCAGGGACGCGTGTTCGCCTCCGCAGGATCGCTCAAGTCCATCTACCTCATAGGGTCGCCCATTCCTTCTCGCAGCCATTCTTGCGCCTCTCGCCCATTTCTTAGCTTCGCCGAGAAAACTCGAGCGTAGCGCCGCCGCTTCGAGCCGCCTTGAGCCGCGACCGCACCATCGTGTTCCTCTTGCCTCGCGCCTCCATTTTGCCTATTCCGTGTCCTTGGCGCCCAAAGGATCACCAAGAGCGGTATTGTCGTCTCCGCTCTCCGGCGATCTCGATCCGTGAGCTCGCTTGCGACTGGTGAGTTTCACCCGTCACTTAGTCCCTTAGGATCGCATTGATGCATCGAGTCTAACGGTGGGCTTGTTTCGCTTTTTGTGCATCGTTGCGCGCGTGCGACCAATTCTTCTCAAGCTCGGTTTCCGCCGCGTGGAAATTCCGGCCACCTCGGGCTTTCTTCGTCGGCGTTATCGTGTGCTTCTTGCTCACGGTGTTGAGGCGGCTTAAGCACACCTTCCGAGTCTTCTAGAAGTCCAGACGCCTTCTCCGCGTGGGCGTGCTTTCTCCGCCGCCTCGTCGTCGTGAGCTCAACTCCGGTGACCATCGGACCGCGCCGCCACCTGCGGTTCGCCGAGTCTCGTGAACCCGGCGTATCACTCGCCGCTTTGAAACCCACTAGTTCGCGAGATCCACTGCGCGCCGCGCCGCCGCCCTCCGTCTTGTGGCCGAGCCGGCGGTGGCGTTCGATTAGCACTAATATTTGTTTAGTTATGTCACCGATTTGTGGGCCCTCTCGTAATCGTGTTTAGTAAACTTTAATCCAACCGCTATTTTTCCCTCTCGAGTCACCGCCATGTGGCCCATGATGTCGCTTAGTGGGTGTGTAACCCTTGGCGATATGTTTTCTCTGCTTGAAAGCGTATTTCTCGTGGGTATGTGTTAGAAGTACACTTTGATATGTCAAAGACGTATTCTTAGAATACGCCTTCGACGCCACTTTCGCGGCGGGGTTGTTCGTCAAGACTTTCACGCGGGCCGCCCGGTCGATGTCTGGGTTAGTTGGTCGTGGTAGAAAAAGGATTAAATGCTTTAGTAAATCTGTAATGCTTTTCTCACTTGTAATCGTTAATTCAATTAAACTTGTAAAATGCATAACTAATTCAATTTTTATCCAAATTGCATGAATCCAAATCTTGTTTATTTTCATTTCAAATGTATTGTTTACTAAAATTAGCTTCACCCATGTCTCTCAGAGTAAAAATCTGTTAGCTAATAAAATGATGTCTTATGTATCTTCTAAATTAGAAAATGCATATCTCTTCCAAAAATTGTCCAAATTAAATGAACCCAATTCAGAAATTTCATTTTCAGTATACTAACTATTAGGATAGGTTTTACACACTGCTTCGTTCATGAAAATTTGTTAAGTAATTAACTAGTGGCTTGTTGTGTTTTAGCTTAGAAAATTCATAGAAAATTGCTAATAACTTAAAATAATTTGTTCTCTGTTTCCAAAATTCATTATATCTTGCTTAGGTTGTTTGTGTGAGTTTTAGCTTGTTTTGGTGTTGTTGTATGTTTGAGTTTTGTCGGTGTTATTCGCTCTTATTTGCTTGTTATGTTCGATCGTTAGGCTTCGATATTTGCGCAACCCCGAGGACAATCCTCCGCACCATATTGAGCAACAAAGAACAGCAAGCGCTTTGATCATATTTATCCCAAGGTATTTTAAAGTCTAATATTTTGTTTCATTTGTATGTATGCATCGCTAATTTGTGTTAAATTGATTAGTTAAATCCAGTGTTGCATATCCTGTAGACAAAATATTGATCTCTACTACCGAGCCTAGGTTATTTGTCGTGATTAGAGATCACGGATGATTTCTTGTCACTTAGTAGATACGATTTCACCGCTTAGACATGCTTAGTATCGGTAGAATCGGCGATTATCGACTTTAGTCGGTAACCTTGATCACACAAAATTTACTACAACTTTATGTTTCAGCATTTCTGCTATGTTTAATTGCAAAACTAAAAATGAAAACAAAAATGATTTGGACGCGGGCACAATGGTAAGATTGGTGTGATCTTTGGGTGTGATCGAAAGGTGCCCGGTCAGTTAAGGACCGAACATCTTGTGAGTGAATTTTTATCCGTGCATTTCGCGTGCTAACCACACTAGAGTATATGGGACCTCTCTTGACCTAGTACTTTGGCGTGTATTGGCTCCGGTCGCAGGAGGTCGCAGAGGGATGGAGGTGGGAGCATGGTAGTTGTCCAAAAGCTTTATCCCGAGTGGGTAGTTGTCTTTCGGCTTTACCATGTAAGCGTATGGGTTTCTATCCATACGAGCGGCTCGGGTTGATACACAATATTGGAAACAGTCTCGAGGACTTAGTCAGGCAGCATACCTTCTAAGTGTGCTTTGGCTTAAAGGCGGTGCGAGGTGTGGGTACAGTGGTACACCGCAGGTTAAAACTATTCGAATAGCCTCGCGTCTAGGTGATGGACACGCTTGGGTAAGCTTTTCAAGAGTTAGACTACAACATTTAAATTAAAACTTGATGGGTGGTACGAATGGGATTCGTGCTATTGTTGTGGTGACTATTGGGATAGTCACTTCTAGGTTGTTTTATCTTTGCTCTGTGCTATTATTATCCTTTATCGCTATTTCAATCTTAAAAATGAATTGCAAACTTGCCTTTAAACAAAGATATATTATTGCAAACGAAAGTTGGCTTTATGCAAATGAAACATATGGCCTCCACCAAATAAGCTTCGCATGTAGCATATGAACAGTGTCCGCTAGTTCACACGTCGGTCTTGCGGGTACAAAGACAATCTTTGTACTCGGTGCTTTGCTTAATGTTTTTGTTGCAGAGGAAGAAGGTGAGCCTCGTGGTCCTCACTACGTGAGTGTGTTGCCGCTTCTTGGGCGACTAGTCTTGGCGGTCCGTCGGATGCCTTGTGGGTTGAAGGCACACCGATTGGCTTTGTTTATAGCCATCTTATGGCACTTTGCTTCATTTATCGTTCTTGTTATTTGTGTATCTTTGGCCATGCGGCCTATGTTTGTAATATTGTTACTATTTGTTTATCTTCCGCTTGTAGTGTAATGTTTGGACTCTATGTTGAATGGAGTTGATGTCTAATTTTGTAACGAGGTGCGATATCGCTTTCGGGAAGTATACATATCTCGAGGATCGCTTTATTTGATTTGTGATGCTAGGACCAGGTGGTTGGTTAAGCATTACAAGCCAAATAAACTGGGGTCCTCACACAACCGTTCGGCGATTATATGTCTATGAGACATATAACCGCATGGAGGTTGTTCATCAGTGCTTCTGGATAAGAAACGTCATATGGTATGGAATATGCACGTGCTCCATTCGTCATACGGTAGAGAATATACCTGGAATTAGTTCCAAGTATCAGTTCATACCTTTTACGAGAAGTTCTCCTGGTCGGGAGCTTGGCTTAGGCCTTCGTCCGACCAGGGTACCCATTATGTAACCTCTGGAATCTCTACAACCAGTGAGGTCGTGCACCTCAGGGGTTATGACCACGAAGACGTATGGTCTTTTATATATTAAAAATAATATATAGAGGTTTTAATCCTCGTCATAGATGGATTTTCAAGAATAAACAAAGTGAGAATGGTGTTGTTGTTCGAAATAAGGCTAGACTTGTGGTAATTATCTATTTGTTTCCTAAAAGCAGGATCACACACAATTTCATCCGGGTTAAACACATCATCCTCATCATCATTAGCCATATTTGGTTCATCTTCATCATTTGGTTGTGGATCTTGTGGTTGCGGCTGTGGTAAGCTTCTCGAGTCAACCAAAAACCTCCTTATTTATGAAATTTTAACAATTATGTTATGTACCAACCAATAAGCAACAAACATAGCAATAAATTAAGCCCTAATTATATACTAATACTCAGCCTCAATTATATACTAATACTTAGTGCTGGTACAGTGGTCCACTGGTCCTGGCGGCCTGGCCGAAACCCCAATGCCCAAAGGCCAAAGCAGTGAAAGCACCCACCCGGCCACCCCCTGACCCCCACCCAGGAGCGGATTTGCCCATTTCTTCTTCTTAGTTCAGCAGTTCCCCAACGCCCTACCCCATTCTCAGATTCTCTCTCAGTCTCTTTCACGCGAGTACGCGACCGTGTGCGGTGTCTGCCGGCCGGGCGGCCTCTACTGTCTTTGCGCTGCTGGCTGCCGATAGGCGGCAGCGCTGCCAACGGCGGCTCCCCAAGTCCCCGTGCCGCCACCAGCGGTCCAGCGCCCAGCCCGCTCCTTCTCGGCTCTCGGGTCCCAGCTCGCCATCAACAAAGGGAACAACTCACCTAGCTGCCTGGGTCCCGGAGCCGGAGCCAGAGCCGTAGCCGTAGCCGGAAGGCCGGCAATCGCCGTCCCGCCGCTGCCCGGCGCCGCCGCCGGAATCGCCGACTCTATGAGTTGGAGAGGCTGTGCCGTTGCGGGATTTGGGAATGGGGATTGGGGAGGCTGCTGGATACGATACTATTCACTGTTGGAGACGCTGCGCTGAGCGAGGAAGCGGGCCGGCTGTGCTGAGCGAGGAAGCGCCGAGCCCCGAGCGTCCGACTCCGAGCGAGGCCCATGTTGATGTACATCGAGGAGGCGGCCCAAAGGGCGCGCAATCGCCAGCCGAGGCCCTTGAATCCGCCCAACCAGGCTCGTGGTTTTACCTGTAGAAGGTCTTGATTTTGGTGAAACTTTTGCTCTTGTTGCTCGATTAGAAGCTATTAGAATCCTTTTAGTATTTGCTGCATCTAAGGGTTTTAGGTTGTATCAAATGGGTGTTAAGAGCGCTTTTCTTAATGGCTATATTGAGAAAGAAGTTTATGTAAGACAATCGCCTGGTTTTGAAAATCCCAATTTTTTTGATCATGTCTACAAACTGTCCAAAGCTTTATATGGTTTAAAACAAGCACCGAGAGCATGGTATGATAGACTTAAATCATATTTTCTTAAAAATGACTTTCAATTGGGTAAGGTATATAAAACATTGTTTACTCTCAAGCATGGCAATGATCTTTTACTCGTTCAGATTTATGTGGATGATATCATCTTTGGTGGTTCCTCTCATGCTCTTGTTTCCAAGTTTTCAAATACTATGAGCAGGGAATTTGAGATGAGCATGATGGGAGAAGTCACGTTCTTCCTAGGCTTTCATATCAAACAATCAAAGCTGGGCATTTTTGTTCATCAAACCAAGTACACCAAGGATCTACTTCATCGTTTCGACATGGGGACGAGCAAACCAGTTTCCACTCCAATGGGATCCACTGCTGTGTTAGACCCTGACGAGGATGGAGAGTCTGTTGATAAAAAAGAATATAGAAGCATGATTGGTTCACTTTTGTATCTCACTACTTCAAGGCCAGACATTCACTTTGCTGTATGTCTGTGTGCTCGTTTTCAAGCTTCCCCATGTGCTTCACATCGTCAAGCAGTTAAGCGAATTTTCAGGTATCTTCAGTCAACTTTAGAATTTGGTTTATGATACTCTTCTTCATCATGCCTTACCCTTAGAGCTTATTCAGATGCGGATTTTGGGGGTTGTAGAATTGATAGGAAGAGTACTTCTGGCACATGTCACTTTTTAGGCACATCTCTTGTTTCATGGGCTTCTAGGAAACAGTTGTCTGTTGCACTTTCCACTACTGAGGCTGAATATGTAGTTGCCGCTTTTTGTTGCTCACAATTGCTTTGGATGATATCTACACTTAAGGATTTTGGCTTAGAATTGGATAGTGTACCACTTTTCTGTGATAACACTAGTGCTATTAGTATTGCTAAAAATCCTGTGCAACATTTAAGAACCAAACACATTGATATTCGGTATCACTTTCTTAGAGACCATGTGGAAAAGAGAGATGTTGTTTTGCATTTTATTGATACAGATTCTCAAGTTGTTGATATTCTCACAAAACCGCTTGATTATGCACGGTTTTCTCTTTTGCGAAGTGAGTTGAGTGTGTTGCATCCTATGGGATTATTATGAGGAGGAGCTTGTTGTTTAAAATTTCAGAAGTTTTGTTTATTATACTTGTCAAACAATTCATCAAGTTCAAGCTATTGAAATCAAATAAGTTGTAGAGTTCTCGTTATCATATTTACTCATATGTTGTGTAGCTTTGATCATGACTTGTTTTAATTAATTTGCCACATTTGAACTAAAACATGATATGACGAAATATTTTGACTAGATTGATTATAGTTATTACTTTGCGATGTTCAACGAAAAGGATTAGCTTGATTGTGAGTCTTATTTTAAATCTTGGCTGAGGCTTGTTTGTTTCTTATTGGAATCTTTTTGTGCTAACTCAATTTGGCATGTTATAAAAAAACAATGAGAAAGAGTCAATTACAAAAATGTATGCTTCAAGCATGCCATACATATATATATGTATCTATATAATAAAAAGAAAGTGCTCAAATGAAAAGAAGTATGCTTCAAGCACGCCATCAGTGAAAAAGTATGCTACAAGCATGCCACATACTTAAGAATTGAGTGTGGAACAATAGGTTGTTACATGAGACTGCTAGCTCATCTAGATTTAAGGTTTGCTTCACTTTTAGGATTTAACTTTTCATTGTGATATCTCATTGTGCTCTCTATAATCGGTTTGGTCATTGTTGAGATGTCTGTCATTAATTTAAATTGTTTAATCATTTGAAAGACTTGTTTTGACATTGCTATATGGTATATGACTTTATATGATCCTGATAGCTCTACTAAAAAGATGGTTTGGTTACTCAATTAAATTAATGCGAAGTGACTTGGATAGTCTACAAAGCTTTTTGATTTTTACTCTCATTGCTCCTTCTTAGAATTATTCTTTCTTTGATGCTTCCTGATGATTACATTGCCAAAGGGGGAGAGAATTGAGATAGGGGAAGAGATTTAGAAGAGATTTGAGACTTGTGGCTTAAAATACTTTTTCGGCTTCAGTTCTTCACTTATATCTGTTTAAAGCTAATTCATCATGCTATATTGAGGTGTTGTCAATGTATTCATCAAGGGGGAAATTGTTAGACCATGTGGCCTAGGTCTATGATATTTTAGTTGATGAATAATTTACAATGTTATTTACTGATGTTATTTGAGGTGTGTGTGGCGTGTGTGTGGACTTATGTCAGTCAAGTTGGGAAGAACTTGTGCCGGGAAAAGATGGTGTTTTGGTCTTTGCATGTGCAGGGTAACTCGGAGGCGATCGTGGTCTAGTTGGGGCGCATGGAGATTAAAGATGGATGATGTGTGTTGCAGCTATGGAGGTGCGGTTCGGAGACTACGACATATGACAATTTTGGGGTGTACAAAATTGGAAAGCTGAGATTACAGATTTTGGGCTGCATGCATGATGGGCTGGGCTGCATGCATGATGGGCTGATGCGGCAAGGCTTGGTGCTGCGGAATTAGGTGATCATGTATTTCACGTATGTCCTAGGGTTATTTATGTGGATGTGATTAGGGTCGGCGGCCATGAGTTTTGGCCGCAACGTGATCTCTAGAAGAATCGAGGGGATGTGCTTGGTGGCGGCTGTAGATAGAAAATAGGCAAGGAGTCTTTGGAGGCAGTCGTGCTTTTGCTTGTGTGGTGAGAACTCATTGCTATTTCTTGTGTCTCTTCTGTGCGCAACATGAGGTAGTGGGCTGCACAGGCTTTTGTTGCTTTGGTGTTGAGTAAATCAAGAAAATTGATGTTTCTTTGATTGACTTTTGTCCTACCTGAAGTCTTTGGGCCTACTTTTGTCGTACATGTGCCTACTTCTTTTGGTGGTTTGATAGCTAGCAGCAGCTCGAGTTCTTTTTTGGATTGGCTAGGTGCTTGCGGTGGGGCTGTGAGGTGCTCACACGGCTACACAGGGGCGATGTCCTACTCTGTCAATCATGGCACAGAAGCTGTGAGAGACATGAAGTAGATGGTTATCGTTGTCATCAAGGTAATAGATGAAAAACACGTTTTGCTGTTTTGTGTAATCTCCAAATAGAAAACATGCGTGTGTGGATTCCTCCAACAAGAGATAGCAGCGCTTGATTGATTCCGGGTGCGAAAAATCTCCCACAATCATTCACCCCCCCTCTAATTGCCATTAACGATCCTACATCAATCCTGCTTGCTCTAACTCTCCTAGACACGATATTATTGTTTGCAAATATATTTTGGAAATAGTTGTGGCTCATGCATATATCATTGTAGCATGTGACTATAGTTTGCAAATGGTTCAAATCGATGAACCTACTCCATGTGGCTTGATACTAAAGTTTGCAAATGTGTTTTGCAACTTGTTGAAGTTCATTCATTTTCTCTCGGTGTGATCGACGATTTCTTGTTGCTATTTTCCTTAGGCTTAGACCATGTATTGGCTTTTTGGAGTTTTTATTCTTTTCTGTATTGATCTAATGTGTTTGAGATCATGCAATCAGTTGGATTCTATACTCCTCTGAATAAGCTTTCCATAGAGCCTAAGATCACTCAATTCCAACATCAGAGTCAAAAGTTATGATCGTTTTTCAAAGTGTCGTGTGTGTTGGAAAACAAGGCTAATCCGACCGCCCTTGTAAGACCGGTCTGAGCCTGGTCCGACCATCCATTAGTTGGAGGAACGATCAACCGGTTTGACCGACTGGTTTGACTAAGGTCTCTAGTATGATCGGACTTTGTATGGCAGTCAACTTTTTCCAGAGAGTATGTTTTTGAGCTCCCTTCTTCTTAGTAGGGCCGATATGAGCGCACTTTGTGTGACGGTATGACTGCACCCTTTCCCAACGGCTAGTTTTTTTAGTGTTTAATGCTAAAGTTTATAGCCATTGGCACTTTAGCGCGGTATGATCACCATGTAAAGTGTTGTATGACCTCATATGCTGAAAATTGTTGATTTCGTCTCTAACGGCTAGTTTTTGTGATGGGGCTATAAATACCCGCTTGGCTAGTTGGAACAGAACCTTTTGCACCTCACTTCATCTTCTTGAGCTAGCGTGAGCGTGTCTACTCACTTGTGCATGTGTTGCACCTGTTGAGCAAGAGGAGGAGGATATAGTTGCATTTGTTGCAACTAGAGGTAGATTGTGTATCTACTTGTGCTTTCATAGCACTTGGTGAGAGTCAAGAAAGGGTTTGGCTTGTTACTCTTGGTGTTTATCGACCCTACACGGCGTAGAGGTGTTGTGGTCCAATGATCTTCTCAATAAGCTTGTGAGAAGTTCAGACGCGTTTTAAGGTCGTAGCTCACCTACTCGAAGGGGAAAAGGCTACCGCTAGTAAGTTGAGGTGTCTATCAATTCGTAGAGCTGGTCTAATTTGTTTGGGCTTACCTAAATGTGGATTAGGGGAGATTAGCAAGTCTCCGAACACCATGGTAAAAATGTCAACATAGACTTAAGTTATTGGTGCCCTTAGTTGAGACTAGTTGATTTAGGCTTTAATTCTATAAAATCGATTTGATTTACAATTCCGCATAAACTCAGTTTTGACCAATTTTTTAAACCGCCTATTCGCCACCTCTAGTCGGCCTTCTCGATCTTACAAGGTACGAAAGTGAAGGTGATCCTCCCAAGTGATAGCATGGGGATCACCATGAGCTGCGGTGTAGTTCTCCTACCATTCTGCGGTTGTACCTTCTAACTGATGTGAAGCATAAAGAACTTTCTCACGATCATTGCATTGAGCAATGGCGAGCTTCTTCTCCACTAAACGAAGCCAATCTTCTGCGTCCAAAGGTTCTGATGAATGAGAAAACGTAGGCGGACGAGTCCTCATAAACTCTGATAGCTTGGAATGATGATGAACTGGCGGCGGAACAACTGCTACTTGATTATTCTGACCATTCTGACTGTTTTGGTTTAACAAGTTGACTATTGCAGCGGCGGTCTAACTTTGCTGCGTCATCATGGCGTTCATGTTCTGCATCATTGCACTCATGAATTGCGTCTGAGCTGCTAGAAGTTGTGCCATGTTTGGCTCTGCGGCTCCAGGGGCTGGTGATTGGTCACTTGCATTGGCATTGGCATTGTCATTGGCATTCTCTGACTGAGTATGACTCGAAGTATTATGAGTATCAACCATCTGCGATAATCCTCCACGGGTTTAGTAGATAAGATAGAAAAGCAATGTAGATGAGGGGGAATAGCACAATAGATGAGATAGATAAGATAGAGTAGATGGGAATAGCCTAATTAGGGGAACAGATTATACCCAAAGGCAAAGACAAGAAGACATAGCTGAAACGCTATGAAAGCACAATAAAACTTTTCAAATTTAAGCCTTAGTGTGACTGCAACATAATGCTTGACACAAAACTGCAGCTCCCACTTACACACAACCCAAATAAAGACCTATGCAACAATGATCTAATACGTTACTAAACTCTAATAGGATGGCTCTTACTCTAGACCAGACAACGAAAAACTCCTCAGGGACAACTGGAACAAAGTGACGAAGATACTCTTGACGATTGCTGATGATTAGACTTCTTTCTTCCGGACTAGAGAAATTAGTGAGGTGAGAAAGTTAATTTATGATTATAAAACAAAATTCAGCAAAGATAAGAAACAAGATCTCCAGAACAAGATGAGAAAAAGAATCGAATAGGATAAGAATAGAATAGACTGAGATGAGAATAGAACCAGAAGAGATGAGAAAAGAAGAACTACTCAAGTCAAGTTAAGTTGATTTGATTTAGAAAATAAATTTTGAAGCTTTTAGCTAAAACGACCATGCTAACTAAGGTTGCGTTCTACAGTCGATATGGCTCTGATACCACCTCTGTCGGGACCCAAAAATACATCTCAGGAACCCTCTATGTATTCTGAACTAGTCCCAGATCAGTAGCTAGCTCACACAGGAAACAGTGATGAAATACCATCCATTTATTCGATTTAACTAAAAAGATCTCAAAGTAACAAATAATAATAATAACTGGATCTTATGGTCAATGCTTACTTAAATTGCCACGCAGGGCTAAAGAAGCAAATAAACTATTGCAGCGGAAATAAACTCTTGAAGTGGCCAATCAACATGCCCACAGACAATCGAGTGGAGAACGCATCCTAATCCGTAAAACCTTCATGGTCTTCCTAGGCAAAGAATTCTTGGGCAGCTTGATATTCTCCCTCCACTGCTGATCAAACAGAGGACATAAAGCTATGAGTACTTTGAATGTACTCAGCAAGCCGTGATAAAATCTATGCAAATAGTATTCATGTAGGGATTGAACAAAGGTTAGTTATATGGCTCATTTGCATAAAGCAGCATTTACAATAAATACAATAATTAGATCAAGAGCTGAATTGGAAAACATTAAGTAAATAAGTAAACAATTATTTTGAAACAACCAATGAACTTCCTATTCACTTCCCAACCAAACCAATGATAAGTGAATCCCCTATTCACCAATCGGCACAATCCACCAAGTGAATTACCCGTTCACTAAACGAACATTATATTCATCAAGTGAACTTCTCATTCACACTCCAACTCATTTTTGAAGAAACTCTAACTCCCGTGTGAAATCCCCGAGCACGTCCATAACCGCGGACACAGCTATTCGAATAGTTTTACACTCTGCAGAGGTTGTACAGCTTGACCCACAAGAGATTAATCAACTCAAAGAGTCTGACCACACTTCCTTAGGTGTGCGACTTAATTGATCATCACAAGTCTTTTACCAAGCTCCTTCTTAACCTAGTTCTGTCCACTAAGGTTTCAACACTGAATGTCTTTCTGACCAGACAGGACCCCCCTCTTGCGCCACCGTGAGAATACGTTTCCCATAACCACGCTTCCCATGATAGAGCCGAAATTAAGACATTGCTAATTAGTCAGCCAGGTCCCGCCCATACATGACATGTGGTTGTACGGTTAAGGCCCAGTTCAATGGCGCACAAGATTAAGTCCTTGACAAGTTACTCAGGCGATCTTTCCACAACCCAATCCATGCTAAACCCGCACCCTCAATCCCCCAGCCTGCTCGCCTGAGCAAAAACCATTTTGTTTAACTAAAACCAATGACAAACCCCATCATGGTACACAAATTTTAACAAGAGTGACTCACTACCACGGTTCCATATTTCATTAAGACACATGTGATGACAAACCCATCGTAACTAAGCTGAACTAAGCATCGGTATGATACCCATGTTGGTGATATGAATATATCCAACTAAAATTACCCATGCTAAGGTGACAAAGGATTCATGGCATTCAAATAGTCAATGGAGGCATAATGACAACAGGTAATAACTATACCCAAAGCAATTTATATAAAGATAGCATGCAATTGTATAAAAACAATATACTTTTGAAATCATAGGTTCAATATGATCAAAGGACCACGACTTGCCTTGGAATAAATCCTAAGATTGATCTTGATCTTGGTATGCTACTCCTTGCTCAAAGCTTCCCGAAGTATCAACGTCTACTCGCAAACAAACAAATAAACTAAATAAATAAATAATAGAGAGGAAACAAACTCCAAAAATTAAATAAAAATCTCAGATAAATAGATCTCAAATTTAGATAAATTTATGAATTTGAATGGACTCAATCGGAGTTCGGATGCAAAAGATATGGGCTTTGGAAGATTGAAATCTAAAGAAAAACTCTAAATTGGATTTTCTGGAATATTCCGAATTGTTTTTCTATTGAAAAACCTGGATTATGACTCACTGTTGATGTCAGCCATGATTTTCTGAATTTAAAAGAAATCAGGGAGAGGGATCCAGAGGCTGACATGCGGGCCCGAGGTCCATGGACCAAGTCCATGCAACCAACTCAGGGTCCACGGGTTTACGAGGTTATGGAATAGTGTGCCGACAAGTAGGGACCACAAGTCAGAGGCTGGGCTCACGATGAAACGGATCTACTGGAGTTTTGGATTGGTTGTGTCTTTGGTGTGTCACGCGAGCATCAACGTGGACGCCACGCATGCGACACATAGGCATGGCTGCTGACATTGCAAAACACATGGATGGCCACGTCGCTGATGACGTTAGAACGACGGCGAAGGCTTCGGGTGTTGCCGACAACGGCGAGCGGCGGCACGGCACTAGCAACAGATGTGTGCATCAGATAGGGGTTGCTATTGCGCACCTACTGGTAAGCTTCTTGGCACGGAAGAACGACAGTGGTGGCCGGAGTCGGCGCCGAAGCGGAGGATGGAGTACGGCTTTGTCGGCGACGAGCTCTAAGGCGTCTTGGGATCGCGGAGAGAGGCATGAGGTAGCGGCTGCGATGGTGAAGATGATGGCGTAGTCCACGGAGGCAAAGCACGGCCGGCGGCGGAGGAATTGACAAGACAATCTTCGAGGAAGAAAACCCTAAATCTTCAATGGCGGCGGTTCAAGGCGATCTCGGGAGGAATTGATCTAAGGTTTGTGGTGCAGATGCTTGTGCGACCTCGGGGACCTATTTATAGGCTGAGGGCGAGCTCGGATGAGAAATCCCCAAATCGAGATGAACTCGAACTCCGCGGATTTTGGAGATAGAGATAGAATCGGGGCCGATTGGTTGCCAAAACGGGTACGGGAGGAATAAGGATAAGATTCTACGTGTTTTTCAGTTGGGCTCTAGTGGAAGATTCTGCATTGTCGTACAAAGCTTCGAGCTTCAAAACATGTCGGACAAGGGCGGGCGCGTGAAGGCGAAGCTGCGATTAGGACGACGGAGCGTGCGGGCTCACCTGGCAGAGGGACAAGGGAGCGGGCGCGCGAGTTGGTGCGGAAAGGGCAAAGGCCGCGTGGACTGGGCCGAAGGGAGAAGGAAATGGGCCAAGGGAGGAGAGATTAGGCCCGGAGGCTTTTCTGAGATTTTAAATAACTTTTCTTTTTAGAAAATAGCAGAAAAGACAAATAACAAATAGAAAATAGAAAATGAGCTCAGAAAAAATTCTAGAAAATATATCCAAGCACATAGAACCCAAATAAAATAATTTTGATAATAGTTGATGTTGATATTAATCGTATTAAATTGTTTTTAAACTCTAAAAATTCATATTAAGCTTTTAACTTTAGCAGAAAAATCCAAATGATTATTTTTCTTTTAAAAACTTCAAAACAGACCAATTTTTGGGATGTTACAATGGAGCTGTCCTGAAGCCAGTGGAACATGTCGCACAGGGCGCAGTACATCATGTATAGCATCATCGGGCCCTAGGCGTACAGCTGGATCGCCTCCACCTCCAAGTCCGCCAGCTCGCGTGCGTAGCGGAGCACGTGCTTATCAATGTCGTTGCTGTGTGACCCTAGGAACATCACCCACCCGAATAGCCACAGTAAGTAGGCCTCGAAGTGCCTCCTCACCGTGTATTCGGGTGCGTCCTTTGCCATACACTCCACCTACAAGAAGACAGAGACACATAAGTAAGTTGCACAAAGCAATTGAAGTGGAAAGACAATAGTTATAAAAACTTGCGTAGAACTGGAAAATCCACTTTAGCGACGGCCCATGAATACCGCTAAACTCCCTGTAGCCGGTGTTGGGCGGTAGTTGTCCCTGGAACCTCACGAGGAACTCCGTGTGCCACGTGACCGGGATGTCGTGCGTCGCTAGGGGGAAGCCCACACAAGGAAACCCTGTTAGGAGGGTCACGTCCAGAAGCATAAACACCAACTGCCCGCGTGGAAGGTAGAACGTGTGCGTCTCCGACCTCCATCGGTCAACCAGTGCCGTCAGGAGGTACCAATCGTACGAAAACCGCCTCAATGTACAACCACTGCTCGCGCAGTCCTGGTCGTCCTCCCACGTCGCCTCCACCATCCTCGTTAGTGGAAAGAGGCATGCCGCTCTTAACCTACGTCGAAAGGATTAAGAACATACGTAAGTCCATCTAAAGTAGTCAGACTGCAATTGAGTACACGAGGGTCACAATTACACGTACCTCGGAACCCAATGGGGGCCCACCATCCATGCCCTCATGGGCGTGAGCAGCCGTAACACACCAAGCTCAATCGCTACCTCGCCTCCTAGGGGAGGATGGTACTGAGACGGCTAGGGTGACTCGCGTCAATGACCGGGTCAAGCAATTCATACAACTACTGCGCAGCGCATCATAGGTCCATCATACCTGAAAATTTAGTGCATACATTGTAAATACTACAAAACATATACAAAAAGTAATAAGAAGCGATATATCTAATTAATTCAATTATTGCACGATTAGCGACACATACGAAACTGATCTGCACACAACTGTATCGACGTACAAATTTTTAGAGGTATCTTATCGTGTAAAGATGGAAAGTAAAATTAAATTCACAATATTTTAATTAACATCTACATACCCTATTTAGGAACTTTTAAAATAATCTATTTTTATTAAGAATTACAAAAATAATACTACTTTATTTTTTGACAGAAATAATCTCCTGTCACCGTACGGTTGGGCGACTTAAGATTAGTCGCTCAACCATTGGGCGACTAGCCAAAGTTGCCCAATAGCAGAACAACATGCCTCTTAGTTGTCCGGTGGTTGAGCGACTTTGCTTAGTCGCCCAATGGTTAAGCGACTAGTTCTAAGTCGCCTAACCACTGGCCGATTTAAAATATTAACATTACTATTTTATTAATCGGATTAAAATAATTCTGTCGGAATAAATGTTAAATTTTGTAGGTAATACATTTAGCAAATCTGTAGGGATATGGGTAGGCTACGCTAGCAACAATTCAAAATTTCTACCACGTAAACCAGGATGCCAAGCAAGTTAGATGATAACAGATCATTACCACCGCACGCATTCGGCGGCGAGGAAGTAGAGTCGAGCACCGTCCGATGAAGAACGTGCCGATGTAGTGGTCGTAGATGATCGTCCAACGTCCTCATAGTTGATCGTCTCCTCCAACAATCTCTGCAGTTCCTTGTGAAGATTGCAGATCGTCCTTAGCGCAACAGCGACCGCAGTAGCACCTCTATGGTATCCACACGTTCAGAGAAGGAACAACCGTACACCGGTGTGCTAGCTGTTGGTGATATGCCCTAGAGGCAATCATGGAGATGATTGTATCACGTCTATATTTATGAGTTTTTGAATAAATGTTATTCTGTTCCTTGAATGAATCATTAGTTCTGAAGATTAACGAGTATGTGACTTGTTGGTGAAAATCTTCGACTTGTATGATGTCGTTCTAAAAGTATACCTGGTCGAATGTCACTGATCGGAACACCAGTGACTCAACGACCAGCGCATATATTGATTGATGACTATGTTTCACCGGTCATGGATATAGGGATATTGAATCAGTAATGTGAACATATGTTAGAGAACATGGAGTTGGATCGACCCACCTTGAGACACTATTGAGATTGTTATGATCCTGTGTGTCATTAGTTGGTCTCAAGCAATGATGATGTATAATCCTTAGACCTAAGATCAGCATGGTTCCCTACATGTGTAATAGCACTCTTAGGGGTTGCCAAACGCTACTCATAACTGGGTAGTTATAAATGTAGCTTTCGGGTATGTTATAAAACATGTGGGGGATGTGACTGGTCGGATATGCGATTTGCCCCTCCTAACATAACGGGAGAGATGTCTCTGGGCCCCTCGAAGTAGTCGGATAAAGAAAGTGCATGGCCATGCCACTAGTGATCAAAGTGTTCGACCACGTAAGGTTATCCGACAACTCGATCGAGAAAATATTGAACAGTCCATGGACGTGTGGATACCGTAGAGGCGCTATTGCAGTCGTTGTTGCGTTGAGGACGATCCGCGATCTTCACTAGGAACTGTGGAGGCTGCTGGAGGAGACGATCGACTAAGAAGACGCTTGGACGATCATCTACGACCACTACATCGGCGCGTTCATCATCGGACTAGGTCGCCCGACTCTACTTCGCTGATCGCTGTCGTGGTAATGATCTGTGATCATCTATCTTGCTTGGCATCCTGGTTTACGTGGTAGAAATTTTTTGAATTGTTGCTAGTGTAGCCTACCCGTATCCCAACACTAGCACCAAGTCGTACGGGAAGGCTCTCTCAAGAAGATGGTGGCTAGGGTTTCGGTGGAAACAACTCACGTGTCTCTCTCCCACCTACGATGGCCTCAAGCATCTCCTTATATAGTGCCCCATGTCGGATCCTATCCGAACACGTTTGACGAATCATATTTGTACTCGTTTGTTCCAACCCATTAAGTGTGTGACCCGTTAGGTTTATGTGTAATCGGTTGTGACTCGGAAACCCTTTCCGACCACGAGTCGTAGCGGTACCTAGCAGTACATAAACGATTCCCGAATACACACAAATTATATCGGACGAACCTTAATGCAATATGATCTACGACTAGGTCCTCATCACTTACTTACTGTGTCCTATTTCTATACGACCACCAAGACTGGTCACGACGGTTCAGAACTCCTTACGACCGTGTTTCGACCACTTTAGATTTCGTTCGACCAGCCTACGACTTGCTCGTATCACCATACGACTTGTCTGACCTTGATCGAACTAAGCGACCTACTCTAGTATTCTCCCTTTGCCTCACGATATCTGGTTGAACTCTAGGTGAGATAATGTGTCATCCATGGACTGTTCAATACTTTCTTGATCGAGTTGTCAGATAACCTTGTGTGGTCGAACACTTCGACCACTAGTGGCATGACCATACACTTTCTTTATCCGACTACTTCGTGGGGCCCATAGACATCTCTCCCGTTATGTTAGGAGGGGCAAATCCCATATCTGACCAGTCACATCCCTCGGCATGTTTCATAGCATACCCGAAAGCTACCTTTATAACTACCTGCCATTTAGTAGCGTTTGGCAACCCCTAAGAGTGCTATTACACATGTAGGGAACCATGCCGATCTCAAGTCTAAGGATTATACATCATCATTGCTTGAGACCAACTAATGACACATAGAATCTTAACAATCTCAATAGTGTCTCAAGGTGGGTCAATCCAACCCCATGTTCTCTAACATGTGTTCACATTATTGATTCGACATCCTATATCCATGACCGTGAAACATGGTCATCAATCAATACATGTGTTGGTCGTAGGGTCACCGTGTTCCGATCAAGGACATTCGACCAGAATACTTTAGAACGACATCATATAAGTCGAAGAGTTTCACCAACAAGTCACATACTCGTGATCTTCGTAACTAACGATTCATTCAAGGAACAGAATAACATTTATTCAAGAACTCATAAACATAGACATGATACAATCATCTCTATGATTGCTTCTAGGGCATATCACCAACAAAATCCTGTTTGTATGTTATTATTTTTTTGGAAATAAAAGGGTGGTGACAAGGTTGGTTGGTCCGTTTGTGATTTTCGTTGAATCTTAAGGGTACGAAATTTGTGAGACTTGCAATAACATTTTGTGATCATCGTATGTTATTGTGGTGCACTTAATTTCTGAAGAATTTTGTGAGGACAATAAAGATAGCAATGATTTGTAAGTACAAAGGTAAGTAATATTGCGATACGCTAGGAAATTCCAACACGGTGGTGAACTTTGGAGAAATGGTGCAACAATAACAATACGACAGTTGATCCGACAAGGGGTTACATGGCAAGTAGGCTAACGAACCAAGGACGGTACATGCATGCCTTTAGGGAATTAGAAATACATGTGACATATGGACGAAGAGGGTCGGACTACTGCGTGGACTGGAGCCATTTGCCCTTCCTTATGAGCTCGACGTTGTACTCCTCGTCGGCTGCCTTGGCCTCAGCCGCTATTTCCCTCTTTTTCTCGCGCTCCCTGTGCCTGCACGCCTTGAGATGGGCCTGCGTCTCCCTCTGGATACGCTGGTTGTGCTCTTCGGTGCGGTGCTCCTCCTCCCTCCTCTCGTAGTCCCTATTGGCATCCCACTCCTCACAGTCGAGAGTCCACTGGTTGTGTGGATGGATCTCTAGGTCGATCCACTTGCGGTAGCCATATAGTGGATCCATGGACTATGGGTAGACGGGAGAGGTTGTTAGTGCGTACTTTGAAAAAGAAATGGTAGGGCAACATGTGAGACCCCGGTTTATCAAGCTTGTAATACTTAACCTTCCACTGGCTCTAGTATCACAAACAGAATAACCCGTGCCTCGATGGACATGTGCTTCCCAGAAATTGCAGCACACATACATCATACAAAAGCATGCATCATTTCCATACATCATAATATAACAAGTCTACCAAAAGACATACATAATAATAAGTTATTACAGAATAGCCGACCGGCCAAATGACATAAGTATCAAGTAACAGTGGAAGCAAAAGATGCCATAAGATGGCTTAAACCAAAAGACGACCGGTTAGCCACATAACACCACAGGGCAACCGACCGGGCCGCCAAGCTAATCGCCCCACACACTGCCACAGCACAACTCACAAAAGTGATGTAATACCCCGATTATAGTTTAGAGAGAAAATTTTTTGAAAAAAAAAATTCAGAACCTAGGGCTTTAGGCCAGGCTAAACCAGCTGGTGGCCGGTCATGAGTGGCCCAAGGGGCGCACCAGCCCAAGCCCATGCGCCCACACCTCCTCCTAACCCTAGGCAGCCCCATCCCTTCCCTTCCCCTTGTGGCCGCCACAAGCACCCCTCCCTTCCACTTGCGTCTCCACCTCCACCCCCTCCACCTCTTGGCAGCCATCTTCTCCTCCCTTGCTGCTGCCACCCAAAACAACAAGGAGGATGAGCCCGGGTTGCAACGTCCAAGAAAGAAGATAAAGGGAGAAAGGAGAAGAAGAACTTGCGTGGGGATTGGTTCAGCAAGCTCTAGCGGCTCTTCAAGGGTAACGAGATGCCTTCCCCACTGTTTGATCCGTAGTAGATGCGAAACCGATTAGAATTGTTGGATAAAAGTTTGGCTGCAGAAGATTCAATTCTGTCCAGTACCTTGCGTGGGTAATTTCGTGTATTTAGAGGCTGAATTTTAAGATTCCATCACCTAGAGTTATGTGGGATCTGTCGTTATCTTTCAGTAGCCACGAAGATCACTCAATTCCGAGGTCTGAGTCAAACGTTATGGTCGATTTAGTATCTGCTGCCAGAAATCTGACGAGAATAATCTGTCTGGATTTTTCCTAAAATATGAAAGGGAAATTGGTAGAATCTGAAAGTTCACACAACTAGGTTATTGTAGATAATTCGATAACCTTTTCAGATTGATAAAGAATGATCAATTCGGAGTTACCTATTAAAAGTTATGGTCATCTTACTATTGCTGTTCGAACGAGTAGGCAGTTTCTGTACTGAAAGTTCAAACAATGGTTAGCCTATTTTATTGGCCGAATTGGATTATCGTGTCAACTAGAGTATTGTAGATTAGTCAGTTAAGAATCTACAGAAATTGGGTTTACCTCTTTTCGACTTCCAGTTCATGAGTTATGTCAATTACCGTGCTGCTGTCCAGAAACGGTATATGGCAGGAAACGTTGTTTTTTCAGTTTCAGCTTTGTAATCTCGACTTGAGTCATCTGGGAAGCGGTGTAGAACGCCGATTAGTAGCACTGGGTATATTATGTCCTTATTGAAATTATTTTACTTGTTTAGGAGGTGAAGCCTCAGGTTTAGGAGTATCACTTTTGCCGCTAACGCTCCGCATTGTGGAAGGCAAGTAATTGTAGCATGTTACTACCGTTTAATTGGTTGTTCTTACTACTTGCAATCTATATAATTCTCGTATTTTGAAGTATTATGCCATGGTTGGTTGACTTACAAATGAGGTGATAACAGCAATTAATAATTGAATGTTTTACTTTGGATATCTTGCGTGAAGGCATGAGGTGGTTGCTTTATGTGCCGAATGTGGATCATGGATATATTTTCCATAGTGGCTATGTGGTAATAATAAAAGTTAATCTTGTTGGTGCCCTTATGAGGATGACACTTATGTGGTTTATGAGTATCATATCATTCATAACATATCATGACATTGCATTATGGATGTCGCCGCTTATGGCCGCGATCAGACGGTCTGACAAAGATCGCATTGCCGTCAGAGTAACGATGCACACTCTTACCTTGATGGGTAGGAGTGCAAGTGGAGCATGGCATGCATTTGCATTAAAATTGTGGATGGAGGAATTGCATACTTATGCCAATGTTTGAAATCTTATGAGGCCGGACTCATGTTAGTCCATGTGGTTTATTGAATGAGAAAGTGGAATGTGGTTGCGGTCATGCAATAATATAAATTGTGATGTAGCTTGCTTGTTATTTGAATAACTGTTAATCAATATACTTGCTGAGATTTTATCTCACCCTTGCTGTTTTCTTTCCCCTTTCAGTGATTCTTAAGCATTCTGGGATGGGTGGAGCGGCACTACAATTATGCACTCAATTCATCAATTTATGCTGTAATAAAGTTGAGAGGAAACTAGCCTAATGACTAGCTATTCGCGAGTGTTCTTTTGATTTAATAATGTTGAAATTGTGGACTACTCTTGGATTAAATTACTAGTAGTTGTTTTAATTTATTGAACTCTATCCGTTAATATTGTGTCCATTAGTTGTTTTTGCTTCCGCTTATGTTCAGCTGTAGAGTGGTTTAGTGGCATTCCAGGGTAATGTGGGTCTTGGGGTGTTACAAGTGAGGCCCATCGGGCTCACCTTCTTCCTCTGCACACAACAAGCAATGCAGGTGAGTACAATAATGTACTCGCAAGACTTACGAGTAACAAACCTATACATAGCTACATGAAAGCTGTATCAAAGGAAGGTTGGTTATATGGTTATTTGGACGCATAAAGCAAGTTTCATTTGCAATAACGTAATAGATTGAAAGCACTTTAACAAATAAATTTTTAAGCATTGAAATAACCGCGAGTAACAATAATTATCAAGTAACCACCTAGAAGTGACTAACCCAATAGCCACCACACATAGCATGAATCCCTGATTCATACCACCCGTCAAGTTTTTAATTTAAAATGTTATAGTCTAGTTCTCACGGGGCGTTTCCGAGTGTGTCCATAACCTAGGACGAGGCTATTCGAATAGTTCAAAACCCTGCAGGGGTGTAACAATGTACCCACACTTCAGACCGCCTTTAAGCCACATGATTTAACATACTTCCAAAGGTATGCCGGCACAGCTAAGTCGACATTTCCAATATTGTGTATCAACTACGAGCCGCTCGTATGGATGGAAACTCATACGCTTACATTGTAAAGCCAAAAAGACAACTACCCCACGAGGTAAAGCTCTTTGGACAACTACAATGCTCCCACACATAACCCATCTTATTTTACCACAACGCAACACACACACGCCCACCTGCGACTCGTAGCCAACACACGCCAAAGTACTAAGTCAAGAGAGGTCCCATACCCTCTAGTGTGGTTAGCACGCAAGAATGCTCAGAACGGTGGCGCAAGTAACTCGATCCTTAAACGACTAGGGCACCAATCTAGCCACACCCAAAGATCACACCGTCGTACCATTGTGCCCAAGTCCAAATTGTTTTATTTTCAGTTTTAGTTTTGCAATTTGAACATAGCACAAAGCTGAAATATAGAGATTATAATAGGTTTGTGTGATCAAGGTTATCGACAAGTCGATAACCGCCTATTTCTACCGATAACTAAGCATAGCTAGGCAACAACTCGTAAACTACTAAGTGACAAGGATTCATACAATGATCCCAAAATCACAGCAAGATAAACCTAGGCTCAGTAGTAGAGGATAAACGTTTGCCTACTGATAATGCATCTACTAGGTTAACCATCGACAATAGTTTAAAACAACATAGCAATGCATACATAGAATTTGCAAACAATATATTAGAATTTGAAAATAGTAGGAGCAACATGATCAAATGATGCTACATCTGCTTGCCTTGCTGGAGTGCAGGATCTGATGGCTGTGGCTTAGATTCAATATCAAGATTATCTTCGGAACCTAACGCAAGAGGCGATAAAACCAATAAGAACGAAGAACACCAAATAAACTCCAACAACAAAAGACATTCAAATCTAATAAAATTTATACAGCAGCTAGGGAATGATTTTAGACAATTTCAGGAATAAAAATCAAGCAGTTTGGATTTAGCATGCAAAAGATAAAGCCAAAATACACTCTCTTAGCCTTTAAAATCAACCTAATTAATTACTGGTACTGTTCATAGCGAAAATTTCTAGAATGATCTAAGGTCTAAAATTTTTATAGCAGGTAGATTATGACATCCTAATGACAGCAAAGTTGAGTTTACTAAATTTGGAGTTACAATGATTTACTTATGATTTTTCTAAGTTGTAAATCTATTGCAAGTCACTTTACAGAAGTATGACCATGCTCAAAACCTATTTTACAGAAAAGTATACTAACAGAAGAATTTAACAAGATTGATTTTGCACAAATTGGAATTATACAGAAAAAGATATGCATTTTACAAGTTTAATACTATTTCTGGAATAATCAAAATTGGCAGTAATCAAGTTGTTTTGGTTACATAATTTTCCGCTACTGAAATATGCCTAAATGCATTTTTACATTAAACTTAAGGGCATATGAATTTATTACGTTGAAAACACCTAAAAGGAGTTAACAAGAATTAGTTATGAGTTTTAAAGTTTAAATACAATTTTTAGTTGATGTAAAAGACTTACGAAATAAAATCAAACTCAACGGAAATAAAATGACGTGGACACTCGTGGGCCTTTGATCTAAAATCCTATGGCCCACGCGCGCCGGGAACAGCGCACGCGCGTGATCTCTAAAAGGAGCCCACCGTTGGATCAAAATCCAACGGCCACGAGGAGGAAGCATTCTGACGGCAGTGCGTTGCCTCGGCCATCCACACCGCAGATCTCAAGATGAACGGCTCGGAGCGCACCTCCCTTCGGAGAGTCCGATTGGACTCACGATCTCAGCCGCAGATCGTGAGATGGACGATCCAGAATGATAAGGGAACCGGACAGTCCGAATGATATCTAGATCTGGGCCGTTGATCACGAGATCGACGGTCCACGATCAACAAAGCGAAACGCACACATGCACGTGGGTTAAATAGCTCCAGGAGTGGTTTAATGAATGGGTCCACATGACAGTGAGACAAGGGGCCCAATTAAGACAACGATTAATTACTAGAAACCAATGATTAGTGATGATTAGTAATTAATGTGTCCTAATGATCCCGCATAGAGGTGGATTTAAGAGATGGGGGCCCACCTGGCAGTGAGACATTTACCAACT
Organism: Ampelocalamus luodianensis; assembly: GCA_036346255.1. Lineage (NCBI taxonomy): Eukaryota > Viridiplantae > Streptophyta > Magnoliopsida > Poales > Poaceae > Ampelocalamus > Ampelocalamus luodianensis. The sequence continues at coordinate 37,775,440 of CM070629.1, forward strand.
AAGACACATTAATTGCTAACCAATGATTAGCAATTAATTACCCCAGATTTTATCTTAAGAAACCCCGGACTGCGGCTTAAGGCCTACGGGCCCACCTGACAGTGACAAAAACTGTAGGCTTAAGACACATTAATTAACCTAATGATTATCAATGATTAGATCATTAAGGGTGTCTTAACGACGACGGCACAGAGGGCGCCTCGTCCGGCAAAACCCGAGCGAAAAGAAGGGCTCGCCGCCGGCGGCTCCGGCCACGGCGGCGCAACCTTAAGACTAAAATGGATTCGCAATAGGCTTGCGGACCCAAAGGTGGTGACCTCATCGGCGGCGATGGCTCTAAACGCCGGCGACCCAGAAAATGAAGATAGGGGCTTTTACTGACACAAGCGGAAATAGCAAAAGCTCTGCTGCAGTCCAGAAAAGCGAGTGCCACAGCCTCTAGGGACTAATAAGAAGCTACCTTGACAGAGATGAGCTTCCAAGATGGTCGGAGAAGGTCTGACCACGGTGAAGCTTGCCGGACCCGAGGAAGAAGGTATGAAATTAGAGACTTGAGCCAAAATGAACACCACTGGTGGTCAAAATAGCTACAACAAAGCCCATATAAGCTTCATGAGCAATTAATTGAGAAATAGAGCACTCACCGGAGCTAAGGAAGAACAGGCGATGGTTTCGGCTGAATTTGAACAAACCCCAAATTTGTCAAATCATGTGAATGAAACCCAAAATTAAGTGAGGGGAAATGATTAGGATAATAAGGAGTAGAAAAGAGTACAAGAATATTTGAAGAAGAACCACTAGAGCTTCATGATCCACAATGGAGCTCCACGGGTCAACAATGGCGATTTGGTATTTTTGGTGTGTTAAGCTCTAAAAATGAATAAGGAGCTTAGGATGGTGTAAAGGAACACCAGGAAGGGTTTTGGAACCTTATATAGCCAAGGATTAGGGTTTGGCAAGAAGGAGTCTCTCGGGTGAGCTAAGTCCATGACACAAACATGGACCGAAAAGCAAAATGATGGAGATGTAGGAGTAGGGCATGCCTCTCGGCCGAAAGCACCTGCAAGCACTTAATGCCGACCAGGGGGACGTTGCCAGAGGAACAAGAATTGACAGCGCCATGCCTCTCTCTGTTCACACACGGCGGGAGGTTGAAGATGACCAGAGAAAAAGGCTCGGCGATTTTGAACCCTTAGATTAGAAATGAACGGCTTAGATTTCTCGAGCTCCTCAGGTTTAAATACAACGGAGAAGATTGTGAGCGTTGGATTTTAATCCAATGGCTCAGGTTGAACGACACAACCGGAGGTTTAAAACAACAGAGGAGATCGTGAACCCTAGGATTTGCAATGAACGGCCACGATTAAACAAACCCTCCGGAAAGTCCGAATGCTTTCAGATAATCGGGACGGTTGGATCAAGATCTAACGGTTAAAAATGGCTAACGCATTCGCACGGTCCGAATGTATCCCGCGGACGTGGGCCGTGTGATGAGGATCCAACGGTTGAGATTGGTTCTCCAAAAATTATCCAAGGCTCTGGTTTAAGGTTTGACTGAAAGTCAAACAGGTTTGACTGCCCTCTAAAAATATTCAAACAATTTCTGAAAATTGTGTAATTTTCTAGAGGGGTCACATACCATCACAGGAACTTAGGAAAATTATTTTCCAATGATGATCACAAGAATTGAGATGAATGTTTTTGGAAGACCAGGTTTTGGATCAAAAAGACTTGTGACTTTGTATTTCTATAATTCTTGTACAGGAATTGTTTAGAGCATACAGGAAATACATGATGTAAGAAAAAGTTTTAATTTCTACTCATTTCCTTACATTTGAAACACAAGTACAAAATTGGGATGTTACACAACATACTGTAACCTGTCCTTATCGGCTGCTGATAGCGGCTCGTGTCCCAATGGTGGTTAGGATAGTTGCAGGAGTAGGTTGCGCAACTCCAGCAACGCATGCCTAGGCTGAGCCGGTGCTTGGACTTGAAGAACTTACATTTTTCCCTGCACCAACAGAGGGGCGGCGTCTCCCCCACGGGCGAGTGTTGCGGAGAATGCTCGGTTGGGATGTTGTGGTAGGGGTTGCTGCTACGGGGGGTGGTGTCATTGCGAAGAGGTGGTCTCCTGGCACGCTCCCTTTGTTCCTCCTGGGCCGCATACTTTCTTTGCATTTCACGGATCTCCTCCAGGTGCTTGTCCATCTAAGCGAGATTGTGTTGAAGTCTGGATGTAGGAGAACCCGGCGTGGAAGGGGTAGTACTTATATGCCGAGTCGGCACTGCGTACGTGGCTGAATTGTAATTCGGTTGAAGGAATTCGCGTCCGCGAAGCAGCGGCCCTGAGGAGACTCGTGGGTCATGTCGCTGCACAAAGCTAACTCGTCAGGTCATGTCCTGCTTTGCAGAGAGTGGTCACATCCTGCTTTGCAATTACGATGAGAGATTGACACTTCAATTAAAGTTAAAATTTACAATTATGATACAATTAGTTCCACAGTGCTTACAACAAGCTAGGTACTTACTAAAGTATAAGTTACAACATGCTAGCAGTTGTACTCTTAGTACCATTACACACCAAACAAGAAGCGGTGCTTCACTTCATGTCCGTGTTTCTATGTGTCGGCAGGTGCCTTGCAAGTTCTTGTAGTATGGCCGTCCTAGCGGCAGTAGTCGCAATGTCTACCCGCCGCTCTAGCTTCCCCCTTCGTCCATATCGTTTCTAATCCGACGACTCTGCCGATGGCCCTTCCCACCCTTCAATAGGTCACACTACTACAGAAAACATCATCCCAGACGGTTGAGAACTGTCATCACAGACAGTTTTTGAACCGTCTGTATTTTTGTGTCTGTGATAACAAGCGTATCACAGACGACTCAAAAGCCGTCTGTGATATGTCCACTATCACAAACGGTTCTATTTACTAACCGTCTGGGATATTACGTATACTACAGACGGATCTATATACCAACCGTCTGGGATATGCATGATATCACAGATGGTTAGTAAATAGAATCGTTTGTGATATCAGGCATATCCCAGATGGTTGGTAAATAGAATCACCTGGGATAGCCAACATATCATAGACGGTTCTATTTACCAATCGTTTGGGATATGCCTGATATCATAGATGGTTCTATTTACTAACTGTCTGTGATATCAGGCATATCCCATACGGTTGGTATATAGAACCGTCTGTGATATACGTAATATCCCAAACGGTTGGTAAACAGAACCGTCTGTGGTATACGTAATATCCCAGACGGTTAGTTAATGGAACTATTTGTGATATACGTCATATCACAGACGGTTAGCAAATAGAACAGTCTGTGATAGTTCTGTATACCTAACTAATTTTTTTTGCTTTTCGACTAACCTCAGGAATTGCTAGCCATGCCCTCTGAAAACAAGCAGACAGAAAATAAACATCACAGATGAATCAATCGTTGACACTCAAAGTGATCATTTACAATATGTATCAAGTATTGTCGCTAGAGTTACAATTGAATTACAACTACTCAAAGTGAAGGTTGTTCAGCAGTGTCGACGGAGTAGTGAAACTCTCCATCGGCGTTAATGATCTCCGTCTTGATGAAGCCGCAGAGCCTCCCCGAACCTCCGAGATCTCTCTCATTAAGAGTGCATCTAAATCTATGTTCAAGCCCTTTCGCTAGCAAGCATAAAGTAGTAAGCATATATTTAAAATTTATAATTAGGAAATAATTATTGCGAGAGGTCTACCTCGGGATCCTTCAACTTAGCACTCATGAGTTGCTGCATACGATGGCAAACATAGAATGCACAATCTTCTTGTTTTTGCTAGCGGTATTGCAAAAATAGAATTACATATTATAGTCAGTTCGAGACGCATTATTACGAAGTATGATATAGGATTATTGTGTTGTAGCATGTACCAGAAATCGTGTCCTGTGTTGCAGTGTGGCGCTCGATCCTCTGTATGCCCCTTCCTTGGCAAAATAGGCGATGAACGACCTATATGTTTCCAAAAAGTTAACCTCGGCCATTTTAAACGAAGGAAGACTACAATAGAGTTATGTATGGAGGAAATGAGCATACCTGTCGAGTATTTCTTGCACAAGAGTGAAGTCGTGGGTTACCTTGAGTAGGGAATCAAGGTATATTACCTTGTTCCTCTTTGGTATACTCTATTATCATTAAACCTAAGTTCGTACTGCGTATAAAGTTCAAATGAAATTTGTATAGCAAGTAGTGAAGCACTTACTTCTGGTTGTAGGGCACTATTATGTAGTCCTTATCATCATGAGCAAGTAATGTTGTCGTTATGTATTTCACGACGTAGGATGCGTCTGCCAAGATGGTTTGCTCAGAGACCACATGTGGGTTGAGGAAACCCACCGGTTCTTTCAATTGCCGGGCATTTTTTATCATGTATCTATACATAAGCAATGAGTCATTATATTAATTGGTATTACGTGAATGTAGAATTTGATTGTACACACTTACAGTGTCCAGCATCGTAGAAGTGAGGCATCGAGGGCTTTGAGGTTGAATAGGTTGAATAAGTCGTCAAAGCCCACGATGAAGGGGGCCGGATCGTGGAGGAAATGCTCCTTCATGTATCTAACGATGATTCCAGATGTGCACCCTTTCTCTTTGGTCTTCTGCAAGTACCAGGCATGCAAACCCTGACAACTTAATCTAGCGTTGGCTAATACTGTGGTGGTCACCAACAGACTTCTGAAGGAGTATTTCTTAGGGTTGGGAGGCGGAGGCATCATAATGTTCTTCGATTTGGCAGCTATGCGTCTTCCTGTGAGACAACTCGGGAACCGATACGACGACACGCTTTTCTTGTTCCTTCAGCGTCTTCTCCACGGGAACCGATGAGGCGGGCTTCTGAAGCGAAGGTTGAGGTGGAGTCATCGAGGGTCCTGTTGGAGAGGCATGGTCGCGTCGAGATAGTTGAGGTGGAGTCATCGAGGGTCCTGTTGGAGAGGCCTTCTGAATCGAAGGTTGAGGCGGCACCGCAGGGTCCAGGGCGATGTCCTTCTTGGGCCACTGGATAAAGCCGTACTCGGCATCAGTGTAACATCCTAATTTTCTGAGTTTAAAAACCTTTTAAATAGTTAGTAGGGAGAAAAAAGTCACCATTTGGTTTTATTTGAATTTAATTCAAAAGCTTAATATTGGACTTTACAATCAAAAACATTTAATGTGAATAATCCCAACATGAACAATAGCCAAAACTATTTTATTTGGGTCTATATGCTCAGATATATTTTCTATATTTTTCTAGATTTTTTTTGAGTTCATTTGCTATTTTCTATTGCTTATCTGAATTTATGGTATTTTATAAAATAGAAAAACTAATTAAAATCTCAGAAAAGCTCTTGGGCCGAAACCCAACCCAAATCCTCCTCTGGCCCAACTCGCTCATTTCACACATGTGCGCCCGCCCGCCTCTCGACGGTGGTCCCGCGTGTCGCCTCCCTTCCTCTCTCTCGCGCGGCAGTTAAACCTCAACCGTCCGATTCTCTTTGAACGGTCCGATGGTGTTGTGCTTTTGGGCGCCCAACGTCACGGCGTTTTGGAGCCGCTCGATCAAGGTTGAACGGCCGATGCGCGCGTGATCGTTCGGGGACCCGAACGCCCCTTGATTGTGAGCCGCTCGATCGATCCGACGGTTAACTCTCTTGGTCCGATCGCACGCAGGCAGCTACGACGTGTGGGCCCCACGCGCAAAGTTGTTGTCCTCCTCGCGCCCAATTCGCCTCCGCAGACGCGACCGCCGCGTCCGCCATGGATTGGAGCTCGAGCTCCATACGACAACGCCGTTTTTTCTATCTAAACCCCTTCTAGAAAGCGTGCCAAATCCTATCTCTAACCTCTCCGCACCCGTTTCTGTTTAAATCTTATCCCGAATCATATCTTATCCCCGGATTTCCAAAATTTGTTTCGTGTTCTTCACGGACTCGATTTGGGGATTCCTTATCCCGTGCCGCCCTCAGCCAATAAAAGCCACCCCGAGGTTCACCCAGTCCTCCGCAACCCAAAGCCACCGCCCACGTCGCCCCGAGAGCCCTAGCACCACCGCAATCGGAGTTTTAGGATTTTTCGCCGCTGGTCTTTTTCTCCGTTTTGCGCCGTCGTCGACGTTGCCCTGCCCTCGTGGTCTGCACCGCCGGGTTTGCCGTCGTCCGGGCTACCTCCAGGAGCCCTCGCCGTCGCCAGCACCCCACCAGAACCCCCGTCCGACAAAAGCCGAACCTCTCCGTCGCTTCGAGCTCGCCGCTGGTTGCCACCGTCCACCCCAAGCACCCGGAGTTGCACCCTGAGGTTCGCAATAACCTTAGCTGATGGCTACGGTGGCCCGATCTTCCGATAGGTTCGATTTATTTCGTCGTGAGGACGTTGACGCTTTGAGGCTTTCGACCAGCAGATCGTCACCTCGCAATTCGCTACACCCGCACGACTGTCGTTATCGACCACGCTCGCACGCGATTGACCTTACCACGAGGGTTATTGTCCCCGCAAGCAATCGAAGCAACTCACAAGAACAAGGAAGATGCAATCTGAATTGTATTGCGAATATGAATGAAGATCAACAAAGTGGGGTTCCTCAAACCGTACAACGGCGAAACTGCAAGTGGTAGAATAATTCTAAGAAAAACCCTACCCTAAACTGTGGCGGTTGTTGTATATATATAGGGAGGGTGTGAGGAGGTTCACCTAGGGTTGTGCGGCCATTGGAAGAGGCATACACAACCTAGGCTTTGACCCCTACACGCTTACAAGGCCCTATTAGGCCCAAAACAGTGTTGCAGCACCTAAAGACTGGTCGTAGAGCTTGAGACCTAGTCGTAGCGCTGGCTGGTCTGGTCGTAGCGTTGGCGAACCTAGTCGAGGAGCTTGAGACCTGGTCGTAGCGCTGGCAGAACTTGTCATAGCGCTGGCAGGCTTGGTCGTAGATCCTTCCCATTATTCCTAAGTAACAAAAGATCAAAATTATTAGGTAGTATCCCATTCTGCATAGATAAATTATTAGCACCTAGAAACGAGCTCACCTCATAATTTAAGTGATGTGCACGAGCTCTTGTCATAGGACCTGGAGGATTTTGTGTAGTGCGTGTATCCGAAGGAGTGATGTCCTCATCATCCTCCCCCTCTTGAATTGGAGTCGTCCTCGACTCAAGCTCATCTGCTTCTCCCACATATGGCTTCAAATCTGCGATGTTAAATGTGGGGCTAACCCCAAAATATGCAGGTAACTCCAGTTGATAGGCATTGTCATTTATCTTCTTAATTATCTTAAATGGTCCATCAGCTCTAGGCATCAATTTTGATTTTCTCAATTCCGGAAACCTGTCCTTTCTCAAATGCACCCAAACTAAATCACTCGGTTCAAATTTTATTTCTTTCCTACCTTTACTTCCAAAGAACCCTATACTTTTCACCATACGCTCTATATTTTGTTTAGTTGTTTCATGCAACTTAAGAACAAATTCAGCACGCTTCTTAGCATCTAAATTAATGTGTTCAAGGTAGGCAAAGGTAGTAAATCAATAGGAGCACGGGGGTTAAAACCATACACTACCTGAAACGGACTTACCTTGGTGGTGGAGTGTACCGACCTATTGTAAGCAAATTCAATGTGCGGTAAACACTCTTCCCACATCTTCAAATTCTTCTTTAAAACAGCCCGCAACATGGTGGATAACGTGCGGTTGACAACCTCCGTTTGTCCATCAGTTTGGCGATGGCACGTAGTAGAAAACTGCAGCTTTGTCCCCAATTTGTTCCAAAGTGATCTCCAAAAGTGGCTTAAAAACTTCGCGTCGCGATCCGAGATAATAGTATTGGGCACTCCATGTAAGCGAATGATTTCTCGAAAAAATAAATCAGCTATGTTTGTAGCATCATCGCTCTTGTGACAAAGGTATAAAATGTGCCATTTTAGAAAATCGATCCACTACTACAAATATACTGTCTCTCCCCCTCTTTGTCCTAGGCAATCCTAAAACAAAATCCATAGAAATATCCTCCCAAGGGGCGCTAGGAATAGGGAGAGGCATGTAAAGTCCATGTGGATTGAGACGGGACTTAGCTTTGTTGCATGTAGTGCAGCGAGCCACGTAGCGCTCAACATCGCGCCTCATCTTTGGCCAAAAGAAGTGGGCGGCTAGCACATCTTCTGTCTTCTTTGCTCCAAAATGCGCCATCAAGCCTCCTCCATGCGCCTCCTGCAACAACAAAAGACGAACGAAACTAGCTGGAATGCATAACTTGTTAGCACGATAGATCAAACCATCAATTATCACATACTTATTCCATGTTTTCCCTCCTTTACAATGTTCAAGTACTTCCTTAAAGTCCAGATCAGTAGCATATAACTCCTTAATGGCCTCTAAACCAAAAATCTTATGGTCAAGTTGAGATAACATGGTATAATGTCTAGAAAGTGCATCAGCAATCACATTGTCCTTACCTTTCTTATGCTTTATGACATATGGAAATGACTCAATAAATTATACCCATTTGGCATATCGTTTATTTAGTTTAGCTTGACTTCTAATATGTTTTAGCGATTCATAATCTGAATGTATTACAAATTCTTTGGGCCATAGATAATGTTGCCAAGCTTGAAGCACACGAACTAAAGCATACAATTCTTTATCATAGGTAGAATAATTCAGACTAGGTCCATTTAGTTTCTCGCTGAAATATGCAATTGGTTTACCTTCTTGAATCAATACACCACCTATCCCAATCCCGCTAGCATCACATTCAATGTCAAAGGTCTTACCAAAATCAGGGAGTTGGAGTAGGGGTGCTTGGGTGAGCGTTTCTTTCATTAAGTGGAATGCCCTCTCTTGCGCAGGTCCCCATTGGAAAGGCACTCCTTTCTTTGTCAATTCATTCAATGGTGTGGCAATGGTGCTTAAATCCCGTACAAAACGTCGATAGAATCCAGCAAGTCCATGGAAGCTCCATACCTGTGGCACGGTGGTAGGCGTCGGCCAGCTTTGGATGGCTACAGTCTTTGCCTCATCCACCTCAATACCCTGTGGTGTCACAACATAACCAAGAAACGCAACTCGATCGGTGCAAAAGGTGCACTTCTCGAGGTTACCAAACAAACGTGCATCTTTCAAGGCATTAAAAACAGCACGTATATGATTCAAGTGTAGCTCATGTGACTTGCTATAAATCAAGACATCAAAATAAACCATCACAAATTTTTCAATGAAAAGACGTAAAACCTCGTTTATTAATCGCATGAAAGTACTAGGTGCATTAGTTAGACCAAAAGGCATCACTAACCACTCATATAGACCGAACTTAGTTTTAAAAGCAGTTTTCCATTCATCTCCCAGTTTCATTCTAATCTAGTGGTAACCACTTCGCAAGTCAATCTTTGTGAAAATAATAGAGCCACTCAACTCATCAAGCATGTCGTCTAGCCTAGGAATAGGATGACGATACCTTATGGTAATATTATTAATGGCTCTACAATCAACACACATACGCCAAGTTCCATCTTTCTTAGGAACCAAAAGAACAGAACAACACAAGGACTAAGGCTTTCTCAGACGCACTCCATGGTCCAAAAGATCTTGGACTTGACGCTGAATTTCCTTAGTCTCCTCTGGATTGGTCCTATATGCTGCACGGTTTGGCAAAGTCGCTCCCGGATCAAATCAATTTGATGCTCTATCCTCGAATAGGTGGCAACCCTGGGTATCTCACCTGAAATACATCCACATACTCCTGCAAAGGTTAGCAACAGCAGAGGCAAAGAGCTAGATATATCTTCAAGTGAAAATAAAGCATCTTTGCATATCAAAGCATAGCATGGCAGCTCATTATCACAAACTTCAAAGAAGCTCAGATTTAGTGGCAAGCATGACACACCCTTTCAATTTAATTCCTCGCCTTGGAACTATTAGCCACTTTCTCCCTTTAGGTGGGAAAACACGCTTCGCTACTTGCTGATTTTCGTAATCATGTTCAAGTGGTGTTTCTTTCATTTCTAGCACGCTCTACTTCATCTTTCACAATTTCAGCGGGAGTCAAAGGCAACAACTTAATCTTCTTACCCCTATGTGAGAACGAGTAGGTATTAGCTCTACCATAGTGCAAAACATCATTATCATATATCCAAGGCCTACCGAGCAACAACGAGCATGCTTGCATAGGCACTACATCAAAGTCGGTACTATCTTTGTAATTACCAGTTGAAAATTTCACTCTCACAACTTTGTTTACCTTTAACTTACCACACGAATTGAACCATTGGATGTAGTAGGGACGTGGGTGTGGTTGTGTGGTCAAGCCAAGCTTCTTCGACCATCTCGGAGCTTGCAAGGTTGTTGCAACTCCTCCATCAATGATGACTCGCAGCTCTCCCTTCACGAGGAATCGGATTGGAACAAGTTGTGCCGCTGATTTTGCTCCGCTCTCTCCACTTGTGCGCCAAAGACTCGCGCAACAAGGCTCACATGAGTCCCCGTGTCAACAGCAGCTACTTGTTCTTCTACATCATCAAGATCACTATCTGTCTCGTCTCCTCCACCTGCAATGTTAGCTGCAAGCACATACTCATCTTCAATATCACTAGCACTTACATAACCTCCGTCTTCGGTGGCGAGGTATGCTCGCTGACTTGGGCAGTCCCTCATGACATGGCCCATCTCCTTGCAACGATGGCAAACAATCCCAGTCGTACGACCTGTGGAAGCAACTGAAGAAGAACTCTTGGCTGGGGCCTGCACACTAGTAGATTTGTTTACCTCGGGTGCATGTGTTGGTGTCGGAGGTGCTGCTGAACGCGCCCTACTCGAGGAGGGGGTAGAAGACCGTGTAGCTAAAGGTGGGACTGTTTTAACGTGCCCTGATGTTGATCTTGGTGTAGACGTGCTCCCAAAATTGTTCCTTGGCCTCTGATGTCGCCCCTGCAATTCCTTTTCCGCCAAACATGCAAGGTGGAACAATCTAGGAACACTATCATATTCTTTGTAATCAACTATGTCCTGAATTTCACGTGTTAGTCCTCCATAAAAACGTGCCATAGCAGCCTCTTCGTCCTCAATAATATCACAACGCAACATACTAATTTGTAGCTCCTGATAATATTCTTCTATGGATCTATTACCTTGGTTTAAGCGCTGTAATTTCTTACGCAAGTCCCATTTAAAAGAGGGTGGAATAAATCTGTTACGCATAGCAACCTTTAAAGCATCCCAGCTAGTAGGTGCTAATCCATCATTGCATACTCTACTCCACCAAATGATGGCAAAGTTTTTAAATTCGCTTGTGGCTTGCCTAACTCTATGCACTTCAGGAACTAAGTGAGCATTAAATTACTATTCTACCGTCATCTCCCAATCTAGATATACTTCAGCATCATAAGCACCCGCAAAAGACGGTATAGTGAACTTGACTTTAGCATATGGATCATTATTATCACGTGCATTATGGTGCGGAAAGTTATTACCTCTCATACCTTGACGGTTGAAGTTCAATCGGTTCCGTTGTCGTGCATCCAAGGCATCGTGGTGGCGCTCTCATTATCATCACCTTGCAATTCGCTACACCCGCACGACTATCGTTATCGACCACGCTCGCACGCGATCGACCTTACCACGAGGGTTATTGTCCCTGCAAGCAATCGAAGCAACTCACAAGAACAAGGAAGATGCAATCTGAATTGTATTGCGAATATCAACGAAGATCAACAAAGTGGGGTTCCTCAAACCGTACAATGGTGAAACTGCAAGTGGCGGAATAATTCTAAGAAAAACCCAACCCTAAACTGTGGCGGCTGTTGTATATATATAGGGGGGCGTGAGGAGGTTGACCTAGGGTTGTGCGGCCATGGGAAGAGGCATACACAACCTAGGCTTTGACCCCGACACGCTTACAAGGCCCTATTAGGCCCAAAACGGTGTCGCAGCACCTAAAGACTGGTCGTAGAGCTTGAGACCTAGTCGTAGCGCTGGCGAACCTAGTCGAGGAGTGGTCGCAGCGCTGGCAGAACTTGTCGTAGCGCAGGCAGGCCTGGTCATAGATCCTTCCCATTATTCCTAAGTAACAAAAGATCAAAATTATTAGGTAGTATACCATTCTGCATAGATAAATTATTAGCACCTAGAAACGAGCTCACCTCATAATTTATGTGACGTGCATGAGCTCTTGTCATAGGACCTGGAGGATTTTGTGTAGTGTGTGTATCCGAAGGAGTGATGTCCTCATCATCAGCTACACACCGGTACCACTCACCGCCGGTGGATCGTCGCCGTTCGTCGTTGTCATCAGTTCCTGAGCGCTGCCGCCCGTCGATCTAATGTGTCACACCACGTGGCTCGCCACCTTAGCGTGTGTGCATGCGTGTCGTCCTAGGTGGCACCGCGTCAGCGCCGCGTAGGCACGAGCGTGCCACCCGACACTACTACACACAGCCTCATCACAGACGGTTCCAACGGTCATCACGCGGTTCCCCAACCGCCTCGTGTTTTTGTACGCCTGTGATAAGTGGCGGTTATCACAGACGGTTAAACATCCGTCTCGTGATAAGTCACAATACGCACGGTTCTAATTATATAACCGTATGTGATATCTAATTATCGCGCACGGCTCTATTCAAGAACCGCGTTATAGACGCATATCACGCAGCGGCTCTATTTACGAACCGCTCGTGATATACACATATCCTGAGCGGTTATCATTATATAACCGCTCATGATATACACATATCCCGCATTTTCATAAATAGAACCGCTCAGGATAAAGGATATCCTGCATTTTATATTTACGAACCGCTCGGGATATGTGTATATCAGCGCATTTGCTTATATAATAGAGCCGTCTCGATTATACATATCACGCAGCGGTTTGATTGATAAACCGCTCGTGATAGTTATTTCAGATAACTATTTTTAAAAATTTTCGCTAGCCTCGTGATTGCTAGCCATGCCCTCTGAAAATAAGCAGCAAAAATAGATACATCACGGATATCAATCGTTGACAACCCAAAGTGATCATTGTCATACAAACGAACATATATCAAATACAACAAACATTGTAATATCAACTCGCTCGTAAAATATTGTCATACAACCCAAAGTGACAACCCAAAGTTTACCATTGAATCACAACTATTCAAAGTGAATTACAACTATATCAAATATATTAATTGTTTCAAGGTCGCTCAAGAGTGAAACTCTCCGTTGGCGCAATGATATCCGTCGTGATGAAGGTGCGAGCCTCCTCGAACATCCGAGATCTCTTTCAACGAGTGAATCTAAATCTATATTCAAAACCTACAAACAAGAGTAAAGTGTTACACATATATATTTAAATTTATAATTAGCAATTATTGCGAGATTGACCAACCTCGATCCGCAACCTAGCACTCATGAGAATCGTGCATATGATGGCAAACGAGAATGCACATTCTTCTCGCTTTTGTCAAGCGGCACCGAAAAATAGAATTACATATATAGGTATAGTCGGTTCGAGACGCATTATTACAGTATGATATAGGATTATTGTGTTGTAGCACGCATCGAAATCGCGTCCCGTGATTAAGTGTGGCGTTCGTTCCTTGTATAGCCCTCCTCGGCAATATAGGAGATGAACGACCTACATGTTTCAAAAAGTTAACCTCGGCCATTTCAAACGAAGGAAGACTACAATAGAGTTATGTATGGAGGAAATGAGCACACATCGACTACTTCTTGCACAAGGGTGAAGTCGTGGCCTTTTTCATTAGGGAATCAAGGTATAGTACCGATTCCTCTTTGGTATAATGACTAGAAGGATCCAATGATGCCTACTCATGTATGTCGCTATAGTCATTAAACCTAAGTTCATATCACATATAAAGTACAAATGAAATTTGTATAGCAAGTAGTGAAGCACTTACTTACGTTGTAGGGCACCATTATGTAGTCCACGTAGTTTTGAGCAAGCAATCTCGCCGTTATGTATTTCTCGACGAGGATGCGCTCGCTAAGATGGTTTGCTCAGAGACCACGTGTGGGTCGAGGAAACCCACGGTTCTTTCAATCGCCGCGATTTTAATCATGTATCTATACATAAGCAATGAGTTGTTATATTACGTGAATGTACGTGAATGTAGAACTTGATTGTACACACTTACGGCTGTCCAAAGATCGTAGAAGTGAGGCATCGAGGGCTTTGAGGTTGAATAGGTCGAACAAGTCGTCGAAGCCCACGATGAAGAAGGCCGCTCGTGAGGAAATAGTCCTCCGTGTATCCGACGGTGATTCCATCAGCGCACTCTTTCTCTTTGGTCTTCTTCAAGTACCAATATGCAAACTCGACAACCTAATCCAACAGAGGCTAACATCGTGCTCGCCGCCAACGGACTTCAAACAAGATTTCTTAGGGTTAGGAGGCGAAGCGCCCTAATGTTCTTCGATTTCGATTTGTCCCGAACGACTTGCGCGCTACGCCGCCTTCCTCCCGCCGACGACTCGAACCGACACGGCGGCACGCTTTTTTGTTTGTTCGGTGTCTTCTCCACGGAACCGATGAGGCGGGCTTCGGCGAAGGTTGAGGTGCAGTCATGGAGGGTCCCGTTGAGAGACATGGTCGTGTCGAGGTGGTTGGGGTAGAGTCATCAAAGGTTGAGGCGGCATCGCAGGTCCGTGACGATGTCCTTCAAAAGTTGAATTGAGGGGCATGGTCGTGTGGAGATGGTTGGGGTGGAGTCATCGAAGGTTGAGGCGGCACCGCAGGTCCGTATGGCGTCCTTCTTTGGCCACCGAATAAAACTGCATGGGCATCCCTAGTGTTATGATTTCGCTGCTCGGTGAATCTCCAGTAGAGGACGGCCCTAAATTATCATGTACCATGTCCACCGACCCTAGCGTAACCTCGCGCCACCGGGCACCGTGTTTATCCCTTCATTGCATGGATACACCACCCCGCCCACCTCAATAGACATCCCAACCATCCTCACTTGGAGTGTGCAAGGTAAGGCGGCTCCTACAAAACGATACGCAATTAGCTAAGGCGCCCTATAGGTCTATCTTTGGAGCATTCCGAGATGTACATTACCTTGATGTCGCCGATAGGTAATTGGACATCATCGTGTTCACAATTTTGCGTGGACGCGACGCTACTCCGATGTTGAGGAGGACCGCCTACCAAAACAACGGGCGGCTCGCGATCGGGTTGTTGAGGAGTAGTAGTTGATTCGCTTGGTCCTACAATCTTGCTATCTTTTCTTCAAATTTTGCAAGAGCACCCGTTCTCTTCCTTCAAATTTTGAAGTAAGCACATGTTCCAACACCGTGTCGCACTCGCCTTGGATCTCTTCCTGCTCCTATACGCGCGAGAGTCGCCCGGGAATCCATCCTCCAAGATACGTTAACCCCTTTGCTCGCGTGCACCCGGTGCTCCTTGTTTCCCGGGGCCGTAGTTAGTATATCCTTCTCCCCGTCGCTTGGAAGGAGCTTCTAACATACGGAACTCAATTCTTGCTGCAAGAGGTCATCATGTTATTATATACATTATGAAGTTATAGACTTATTAACAACTAGGTAGTTCAAGACATTTACTACACGGTTGGCCACATCCCGGTCTCGCGGGTTTGTGAAAGAGATTTCGCTCAAGACGAATCGATGCCCTCGCTCTTAACCAGAGAGAGCGCGGCTGGTTTGTGATCTCAAAGAATGGCCTTGTTTCGTCAAGGCCTCCGCGCCCATTGCGCGGTTTTACCCGCACTCAGCGGTGCCGAGTTTGTGGGGTGAGTGTTAAGTGTCCGAGAGCCTTGTGCGCCGCACTTTCTCAAGAAATTCAAGGTCGCCTTCATTTGCACAAAGGCGCCCCATATATCCCGCGACAAGAATTTATACGCCGTGAAGGGCGCTCGACCGTGTTCACGCATTTGTGACAAGCACGCTCTTGAAGGTCCTCCACGCCTTTCCTATCGAGAGCAACGCTGCTGCGTTCCACACGCGCCAGTCTCGCGGTGGGAAAGTGAACGATTTTAAAACTTCGCCCCACACCGCTTCTCCGAACATCCGACACAAGGTCCCACCACAGGTGATGGGGACCTGTTCTTCCAAGTATCCCGCACAAGGTTCGAATCTCGGCCACGCTTGGGGGACTCACAGGATCCCATTGGCATTGACCTCCGTGACGGCCATTATGCTCGAGGAATTCTCGATGTTCCTTCGCCATCTCGCGTGACGTACTCACTTTCTCTGAGATCCAGACGGCGCGAAGATGGTGCGGGACGCCATGTCGCTTACTTGCTATCTATATATGCACGAAGCAATATGCGTAAGCTCTAACCGACTGCATTGCAGCATTTACTCAACTTAACCGAAAATGATGCACAAACGTATAATATATAAAGAAGGATTGATGGTAGTTTGTGCTCGTATGAGAGTTGCAAAGAACAAGTCTTTGCCATCTCAATCCTATTGTCTATACTCTTCATTAAATGAATATGATAGTATAAATTCAAACTATGAGCTCTAAACAATACTTTGCTTAATCACAAATGATCTCAATCAGCATCAAAATGATCTCTTAACTATCACATTCAATCTCAAGATAAGAGAAAAGTTCATCACAGAGCGAACTGCAACAAAGCCCATCGATCAATTTCAGTTCACATTATCAAAGACTATCAAAGTCACATCACGTAGGGTTCGTCTAATACAATAGAGCTCATGAATGAACTAACAAGATATCAAATTGACTGATGCATTCAACCGTCTGTGATAACTAGCATTCAACCGAAAGTAACAAATTAACAAGATATGAAATTGACAAAGAGTAAGTAATTTGTACAATAGAGCTCAAGAATCAACTAACTATCACATTCAATCTCAAGATAAGATGAGTTCATCATGAGCATGTCAACAAAGCCCACTCGATCAATTTGCGATCTTTAGGAATACTCACAGAGATGCCGCACAACAACTCACGGTGCAAGGAGGAGGCCGGGCAGCAGGGGAGGAGGCCGACGCGGGAGGAGGGAGAGGCGCGGGAGGAGGCCGACACAGGAGGAGGACGGCGCGGGAGGAGGCCGGCAGCAGGGAGGAGGCCGACACGGGAGGAGGCCGGCAGAGGGAGGAGGCCGACACGGGAGGAGGCCGTGCCGAGGCGAGGCGCGTCGCCGATGAAGGCGGCGGCGCGGGTCTTACGGCCGGGAGGTGAACAGGCGAACCCTAGAGGAGCCGAGAGAGCGCGAGAGCCTAAGCGCGGAGACGGTGACGAGTAAAGAGTAAAACCCTAGGTGCGCTTTTAATAAAGAATATCACGACGGCTTATTAAAGAACCGCTCGAGATATCATCAATATCACAGACGGCTTATTTAGCACCGTCGTGATAATATCACAGACAGTTTGTTTAAAGAACCGCTCGAGATATTCTTCAATATCACGCACGGTGCCATTCAAGAACCGCTCGTGATATTGAGGATATCTCGCATCGCTTCTTAAGCAAACCGCTCGTGATATTATCACGCATGGTGCTTAAATAGAGCCGCTCGTGATATTGTTGATATCTCGCACGGTTCTTTAATAGAGCCGCTCAGATAATATATCACGACGGATCCATCATAGAGCCGTCTGTGCTATGGATCTCATTCCCTTCATCTCCCGCGAGTGTCTCTTCGCTCTCGCCCAAATTTTTATATAAATAGACAACCCTTATCAAAGGGATTTCTCACAGCTCCTTGATCATCCCCTCTCTCCACAAATTCCAAATAGCTTCCTCTCGCCCCGCCTGATCGCCTACATTTTGGTTGTGTACTCGCACTTCTCTCGACGCAACTCGCCCAAGCCGCGAACAAGGCGCCCGCTCGCAATGCAATCCGCTGTAGACCCTCCCATCTACCGGAGACCATAACGGCGATCATCGGCCGATTGGAGCTCCTCCAACAACAGTATCAGGCGAGGTTTCCAAAGATCCGGCGAGTAAACCTCGCCGTGGAGATTGTCCTATGGAACTCTTTGGTCCGCACCGAGGATGCAGCCCAGAGAGTCGAGGACGACATCGACATTGCAGGAGAGCGGTCCGCCTAGCCGAGACTGTGGAGACCAGTGGTTGATGGCATCTCGCTATATGGGACTTGATTACTGAGTCCGAACATCTACAAGAGGAAATTGAGCGTGCAAGGTCACGTGGAGGCGCTGGTGAGACAATGGTGATCCCGCCCCACCAAGCCGACGAGAATGCGTGACGAAGATTTGAAGACTAAGATAGGATCGCCATCCTTTTTATCGCCTGTGATGTAAAACGAGCAAAGCCGCCTATTGTCCGTCTCGTGATGTAAATATGGTCTTTTGTCCGTGATGATATGGTCTTTTTTATCGCCCGCTGCGATATGGTCTTTTTATCATCTAATTATTACCGGGCAAATCCGCACGCTATCACGCATTTGCTGAATAAAGAACAACTGCGATAATATATTATCACGCACGGTTCCTCACTAACCGCTCAGTTGATTATCGCGACGCTTCCATGTGGAACCGCTCGTGATATCCTCCATATCACGCATTTGTCAATCAAGAGAACCGCCGTGATATATTCCATAGCACTGCACGGTTTGTAAATAGAACCGCTCAGGATGTTGAGTATATCACGACGGTTATACTTATTAACCGCTCGTGATATTGAGTATATCATGCACGGTTTCACATGGAGCCGTCGTGAAAGTTCAATGCATTTGTTTGTGTAGAACCGCTCGTGATATACTCGTATCACGCACGGTTGGAAAATAAGAACCGTCGTGATATTTCAACCCTATAAATATAAAGACTCGGCAGAGGCCCCCGCCTCTAGCGCCCGATCTCTTCTTTGGAATAGAGGGGCTTGAGAAGCTTTGCTCGTGTTGGCCGTAGGAGGCTTGTTTATTTGGCTTGCCTTGTTCTTGGTTGTGGGTTGCCCTAGCAACTTATGGTCATTTGGCTTGCATGCATGCTTGCTTTGTGAGGCTTTGGTGGTAGCTCTCGGTTTGGGTGTTGTGAATGAGTGTTTTTGTGAGTGGGATAAGTCGTGTATTTCGACCGTGGCTCTCTTGCCCTGCTCATTGGCCTCAAGGAGAAGGACAAGTGAGGAATCTCGCAGATATTAGGAATTTTCGCCGTGAGCTCCGAGGGTAACGATCTTTAACTCTTTATATTTGCTTAATAGGAGGAGTAACGATTTGCAAGCAATAGGAGGAGTAACGATTTGCAGCTTATTAATATAATTTAACACTACTAATTGTTACATGTGTAGCGAGATGGACCGAATCGATGTACTGCAGTAACTGTGTGAGTGAAGAGTACATTAATGGCGTGATTGCTTTTAAAAGAGCCGCGGAGCAGATATGCCGAATAAGGGGATAGAATTTATGTATCGCCCATGCATTGATTATGATAATCAAGATTTTTAACAACCCGACGCAGATAGTAGGGCACTTGATTCAAGGGGTTTCAAAAAGGGTATACATGTTGACCAAATACGTGAAGAGCAGATTATACAGAAGTTAATAATGATGACATCGACGAGGAAGTCAACGATATGCCTGATGTGGATCGTGTTTTTGATGACGATAGGTCGACGATGACAACTGGATCGATGCTACGCGATGCGTATGAAACTACAAGAGAGAGAGTTTTGTAAATTCGAGCGCTTAATGGAGGACTCGGGAAACCTTTGTTCCCGGCCGCAAGCCGAATACACAAGGTTGTCAACCGTATTTGAACCGCTGAAATTGAAGGCGAGCAATGGTTGGTCCGACAAGAGTTTCACGGCGCTTGTTAGGTCTCCTAGCGACATTCTTCCGGAGGGAAACGTGTTGCCCAAAGACCACCTACCAAGCCAAGAAGGTTCTTTGTCCATTGGGAATGGAAGTAGAAAGAATACATGCATGTCCGAACGATTGTATCCTCAGATCGTAAAGAGTATGCGAGACTTGCATGTATGTCCTGTGCAAAGCATCCCGATACAAGCGTAAGAATACTACTAAGGTGAAGCAAGGACCTCCGCTAAGGTGTTGTGGTATCTCACGTGATCCCACGCTTGAGCGCTTATTTGCGAACCGAAGGAGGCAAGATTGCCGCGCTGGCACTCGGAGGAGCGTAAGAAAGATGGAAAACTAAGACACCCGCCGATTCTCGCAGTTGGAGAAACTTCGATCGGACCTTCAAAGAGTTCGGTGCGGAACCGAGGAACATAAGGTTAGGGTTGAGTACGATGGAATGAATCCTTTCGTAACATGAGCAAATGACATAGCACATGGCCCGTGGAACTCATGTATGTACAACCTTCCTCCTTGGTCGTGTATGAAGCGGAAGTACATTTTGATGTCACTACTTATCCAAGGGCCAAGCAACTGGGAACGATATTGATGTGTACCTAGCACCATTATCGGATGATCTTGTGACACTGTGGAACGAAGGGGTACAAGTATGGGATGCGCATAAACGAGAACTTTCTTTACGCGGCCATGTTGTTCTCGACTATCAATGATTTTCCTGCCCTTGGTAACTCTGTCGGGCTTCAATTTAAAGGAGCCAAAGCCTGTTCGCACCGCTTAGATGCTACGGAGAGTGTATGGTCAACAACTCGCGAAAATCGTGTATATGAGTCACCGAGGTTCCTTCCCGTGAGTCACCCATACCGCAAGATGAAAAACAATTCGACGGAAATAAGGAGGACAAGCTTCACTCCAAGGGCTTTTAGAGGGAAAGAGGTCTATGATATGGTTAAGGATATCCATGTTGTGCTTGGGAAGGGATGTAAATTAAAACCCGCGAGAAGAACATCCGAAGAAGCGGTCAATTTTTGGGACTTGCCTTATTGGGAGCACTTAGAAGTTCACCACGCATCGACGCCATGCACGTGGAGAAGAATGTATGTGAAAGCTTGATTGGTCTCTTCTCAACATTAGTGGCAAAACAAAGGATGGTGTTAACGCACGACGCGACTTGGTTGATATGAACATAAGGACCGAAAGTTAGCACCGAAAGAGACCGATAAAGGACGAACATACCTTCCACCAACTTGCTACACTATGTCCAAGGCCGAGAGAAATGAATTGTGCCAAAGCTTGCATGGTGTCAAAGTCCCGCCGTTACTCCGCTAACATTAAGAAACTTGTTTCTATGCAAGATTTGAAATTAATTGGTATGAAGTCTCATGATTGTCATGTGCCGATGACACAAATGCTTCCTCGTTGCAATTAGGGGTATCCTGTCGCACAAGGTCCGAGTGGCAATCTTGAGGTCGTGTTATTTCTTCAACTTAATTGCTCGTAAGGTCATCGATCCCGGGACTAGATGCTCTACAGCCGAGGTGGTGACGACTTATGTCAACTTGAGATGTATTTCCCTCCGTCATTTTTCGATATTATGGTCCATCTCATTGTTCATCTTGTGAAAGAGATAAAGATATGCGGTCATGTGTTCCTACGCCATATGTACCCGCTCGAGAGGTATATGGGAATTTCAAGTCCTACGTGACGAATCGATCTCGACCGAGGGCAAGATCATCGGGTTATGCAACCAAGAGGTCATTGAGTTCTCGCCGACTACATGGCTCGATGGAACCGATAGGTGTGCCTCTATCTCGCCATGAGGGAAGGCCGATGGTATCGGGACCATCGAAGGAAATCAATCACCCCGATCCGATACGCACGCCAAGCCCATTTCACGGTCTTGCAACATGACCCAACTGTCCCCGACATCGACGAGCACAAAGACATGGTACGCCAACGTAATCCGCACTTGGCCGGAGGTTTGGATCACGAGAGCACAACCGCCGGTTCAACGAATGGGTAAAGGTGCGACCATGACTGGAGGTCATCAAGTGATGATACGCCGCTATGGTTGGCAAAAGGGCCACAATTTACAATTGTCACATGGCAAGGATACGATATAAATGGGTACACATTTTATACGGCAACAGATAGGAAGAGCATACCCAGACAAATGTGTCCGATAGATGCATTCAAGACCGATGGGCCGAGGAGCTCGTGACTATGGGCAAATAGAGGAGATATGGGAGCTCGACTACGTGCTTTTCAAGATCCCCTATTTCGGGTGCCGTGGGTCCATCTCCCACATGTGAAGGTCGATAAGCACGCGGCACTACCGTGGACCTCGATCGTGGTCGGATACAAAGACGAACCATTCTGATCAAGCAACCGTTGTTCAAGTCTTCTATGTAACCGACCCGCAAATAAGAAGGCCACGTAGTTCTTCATGGAAAAGAAGGATTGTCGAGTTGAGAATGTAGTGGACGAAGAAGAATACAATCAATTTGACGAGTTGCTCCTTTCTCGAGACTCGTGATCGTGCTCGAGGAAGAACCCAACGAGGAAGCTAGCTATATGCGCGCCAATCATCGTGAAGGACTATATTTTAATTAAGAAATTACTCCATTGTAATTAATTTATTCCATAACATCATGTGTTATGAACTTGTAATATGTCGTGACGATATTTTGATGTCAACGTGGAATTGTAATCGCTTCCCGCCCTTGTGGACCGTGATATTTTGGTGCATTAAAAATTCATTTCATTTGGAAAATAGTCCACCGCACCACCTTCTAGAAACCTAAAACTAAAATTTTATGGCAAATAGTCTAACACCTTGCAAAGAAACCGTATACTCATGCCTAATCTCGCAGCTGTTATCGCAAAAGACGCACGAGTCGCCCAACCCTTCCACACCGCAGCCAATGCTCGTGCACCGGCCATCCTCCGACAATACCACACCCGCCCAAGCTGGGCTCGCCTTTCTTCCCCACGCCGCTCGACTATGTCCGCGGCGAGCCTCTCGCACCGCCTCGCACTCCCGGCTGGTCTTGGCTGCCTCGCACCGCCGCCGATCGGCTCGCCCTCGACCGGCTGATGTAGTGCTTCCCAACGCCGCGCTGCCTCGCCGGCCGTAGAGGAGGAGACCGAGCACGAGGCCGCGCCTTGTGGCGCCACGCCGCCTGCTCAAGGAACATGAGGCCGCTGCAGATGTCTTGGGCGCCAAGACAAGCCCGAGGCCGACGATGAAACAAGCCCCACGAGACCGGTGACCACCTCCGATCCGAGGCACCAGAGGGAGTGGAGGTGTTTCGGCGATAACCTCCAACACCCTACGGTCCTCCGAACGACATGCTCGATTCGCATGAGGACTTCCGCCATGGTCTGAGGAGGGGAAGTTCTCATCGGGACTACCCACCGATTCCGCCGCTACGTGTCCCACCACCATCCCGATTCACTAAGATGAGTTAGCTACAAGCCCGAGATAAAAGAAAGCAAGAAATCCAAACTCAAGAAAAAGGCTCAGTGAATAACCACCAAGAGCACAAGACCAAAGATCACCAAATCGACTTCCCAAACGACTAACCCGTATGGAAGAACGAGTAATCGCTTGAGAAGCCCCAAAATTTCAGAACTAGATTCTAGCTCACAACAGTCCAAAAATCAAGGTATAACCACCTAATAGAGTATAGGCATTAGCTAATCTCATATCACTTCTTACCCTTTCATTCCCACAAGTTTTAGTTGAATTTACCTCTCATTTCCTACCTTAATTACTAACCACTAGCTAGCTGTCCAAATTCCTTTCTCCAAGCCCTCATGGTTCTCCCAAACCCAAGTTAATCGATAGAGGCTAATTTTTGAAAGGAAGAGAGGAACAACTTTTTCAAACTTAAGTGAGAGTAAGGTGAGATGAGCAAGCTAGATAGGTGAGGAGTAAAATTAGAGAACTTACTTAAGTTTTCATAAACTATTTGAAAGTAAGTTTTCAAAATATCCTAAAGGCTACCAAGCTAGGGGTTTCTACGGTCAAGATGGCTCGATACCAACTTTGTGAGGACTGAATATTTAACTAGTAACACTTAACCTCCAAATGGTTCTAGCGTTACTAATTAAACATTCTAAGCCTCGATGGTCATATGCTTCCTGCACTGCAGATATGCACATCATCACAAAATTACACATCAATTCCATACACATACATCACTAAGTTCAACAACGACATACATAAAGTAAAGTTATTACAAAAGAGAGCCGACCGCCAAATAGAGCAATATACAAGAAAGATAGCGAAGCAAAGGTGCCATAAATGGCTAGAACAAAAGTCGACCGTTAGCCATACACCCACAAGGCAACCGACCGGGCCGCTAAGCTAGTCGCCTGCTAGCTACCACAACACACCGCACAAAAGTGAGGCCCTCAGCTCACCTTCTTCCTCTCGCAACAAAACAATTAAGCGTAGCAACCGAGTACAAAGATTGTCTTTGTACCCGCAAGATCGACGTGTGGAATAGCGCACTATTCATAAACTACATGCAAGCTTATTTAGGTGGAGGTTGTATGTCTCATTTTGCATGAAGCCAACTTTATTTGAAATAATGTAATATATTTCAAAAGCAAGTTTGCAAACTGCTTTGTTATCAAAGTAATGTAAGTAAAGATACATACAAGTAACCACTGGAAATGACTATCCCAATAGCCACCACAACATAGCACCTAATCCCCGATTCGTACTCACCCATCAAGTTTTAATTTAAAAGGTTGTAGTCTAACTCTTGAAAGACCTTGCCAAGCGTGTCCATAACCTAGACGAGGCTATTCGAATAGTTTTAACCTCGCAGGTGTACCAATGTACCCACACTTCGCATCGCCTTCAAGCCACAAGCACACTATCAAGGTATGCCGCCACGCTAAGTCCTACGAGACATTTCCAATCTTGTGTATTAACTACGAGCCGCCATATGGATAGAAACCCATATGCTTACATTGCAAGCCGAAAGACAACAAATCCCATCACGGTGAAGTCTTTCGACACTACAATGCTCCCTACACCATCCTCCCGCGACTCGCGACTGAGCCAATACACGCCAAAGTACTAAGTCAAGAGAGGTCCCATACCTCTAATGTGGTTAGCACGCTAAAATGCTTGGTTTAGTGTAACAAGATGTTCGGTCCTTGTTGACCGGCACCATTCCAATACACCCAAAATCACACCATCATACCATTGTGCCCAAGTCTAAATCATTTTGTTTTCAGCTTTAGTTTTCATAAGTAGACAAGGCACAAGGTGGAAATCATAATCATAATAAGTTTTATGATCAAAGTTATCGACAAGTCGATAACCGCCATTTCTACCGAAACTAAGCGTGGCTAAGCAATTAATTCGCAACTACTAAGTGACAAGAGCCCATCCATGAACTCTAAATCACAATGAGTAACCTAGGCTCATGGTAGTAGAGGATAATCATTTGCTAAGGAATGCATCTACTAGGCCAACTATTAACACAAAGTAGCAATGCATACATAGAATTTGTAATCAACATAAATACTTAAAATACTCGGGATTAACATGATCAAACCGCTTGTCTTCTTGCCGTTGCTCAAGCTGTTGTGGAGGGTCGCTTCTGGATTACCGCAAATGTCGAATCCTAAGCGCAAAGGCAAAAAGAACCAAGAACAACCAATAAGACTAGCAACACTTAACAAAAGAGCAAGCAAAAATTATCCAAATGCGACTTAAACTTATACACAAGGTGAAATACGAATATACCAAGACATAGAAACTGAAAACCTAATTTGGATTTGTGGTGCAAAAGATATTACCTAAAAACCCATTTTTGGCCATAATTAGCACTGTAGCAAAAACATTTTCTAGAAAGATTTGAAGCTGAAATTTTTATGGTAGCTACCTATTGGTATAGAGGTAACCCATATAAAATTTCAGGTCATTTGGAGTTAAAATGATTTAGTTATGATTTTTCTAAGATGCAAAACTAGCATAATGCACTTTCCAAATATAAACATGTGCAAAACCTATTTCACATTATAGAATGATAACAGAGGGATTTCTAACATCAAATTTCTATTTTTAGGATTTACAGGAATTACTGGTGTCTATTACATCATTAAATGAATTTTTAAGTGTCGCTAATAAGGTTAAATCTACTAACATATTTTTCTCAAAATGATTTAGGCCTTCCACCATTTTTAGATTAAAGTTTAGTTAATAATAAATTTATCAAAGTTAAAATCATACAATTATCAGATATACAGAAAAAGATATGCATTTTTCAAGTTTTAATACAATCCTAGAATATATAAAAATAGCAGAAAACAAGCTATTCTTAACTAAACAATTTCCGACATACGAACATGCTTAAATCCATTTTTATAATAAACTAAAGTGACAACATAATTTATTACCGTTGGAATTATCTAAAAAGCAGTTAAAATGAATTAGTTATGAGTTTCTAAAGTTTTTATATCATTTTCATTGTTAAACAAATACTTACCAAATACGTAACCACCCAATTAAAAGAAAACGACGTGGACGCCGCAACCCTTGATCTAACATCCTACGCTCACGCTACAAAAAACAATAAGACGCGCGCCAAACCTAATCGGAGCTCACCGTTGATCACGATCCAACGGCCACGAAGGTGTATGCATCCGACGGTGCGTTGCTTGGGCCAATCCCACCGCAGATCCACGATGGACGGTCCAGAGCGCACCAACGGGCCGGAAGGTCCGATTGCACACACAATCTCACCGCTGATCTCAAGATCGACGGCCGAGAATGATCAAGGCATCCGAGGGTCCGACGCACTCACGATCCGGGCCGCAGATCTAAAAACGAACGGTAGATATTGACCGCAGCTCAAAGGAAGATGTCGACATGTGGGACCGCATGTCGCTGACTTCGAGTCACCCACGCTACCGTTTAACCCACGCGCAAAGTGCACCGCCCACTTGTCGATCGAGAGTGGCTAGGACAAATTTAATGATTCCAATGATTACCATTAATTAGGCACTAATGACTACCGAATTTGATTTTAATCCCTGCCCACAAGACAATGACCGCAGGAGATTCCGACAATGATTTAACCGCCGACACATTAACTAACCAATGATTAGCATTAATGATGTAGGAACAAAGGCGGATTGAACCAGAGAGCGAAGTTAAGGATATTGGGCCCACTAGTCGCTGGCTCAACAACAACGATTAAGACATAATTAATAACTAATGATTAGCAATTAATGTGTCCTAATCGATGACGAAACGGAGTCGCTGTGGCAAGAAACCCGAGTGAGTTCAACGGCAAATCGCCGGCGACACCGCGCACGCGCGCCAACAAGACCCAAAATGGATTCGCAATAACAAGACGAACCTAATGGTAGTATTCTCACCACGCGAGGATCAGAACGCCGGCCAGCCGAAAAACGAAAATGGGAGCTATCGCTAAACATGAAAATCGCGATGAGCTCCATCGCGAGCCTAGGTGCGGTGCCGAGCTTCTATGACTAATAAGAAGCTACCTTAGTGACAAGAAGCTCAAGATGGCCGAGATGCTTGATCACTGTGAAAGCTCACGACATGAAGAAGAAAGGTTGAAAACGACACTCGAGCCAAATGAGTGATACCAAAGCATCAAAATAGCTTCATAATGATTCACGTGGCTACATGAGCAAGCAATTGAAAATGGAGCACTCACCGAGCCGAGGAAGAAGATGGCCACCACCGAATTTGAACAAACCCCAAATTGACAATTCCTAAGAATCAAATCCAAAATCAAGTGAGGGGAAATGTTCAAGGAAGTAAATAGATAAGGTTAGGGCAAAGAAACATGAAGGAGGACCACTGAACACCAAGAACACCAATGAAGCTTCACGGTCAACAATGGCGATTTGCCATTTTCGAGGTGTTAGGCTCCAACATCGAGAATGAAGCTTGATGGTGGTCTAAAGAAATACCAGAGGCATTGAGAGTGCTTATAAGGCCAAGAAAGTGTTAGGGTTTGCACCACTCATGTTTCAAGCGCAAAGCACAAAACACAATGCGCGCCGACAAGGAAAAGGTGTAGACGCACTAGGCATGGCCTTGCACAGAGTACCTCCCATACCCCTAAACGCTCGGCTAGGTGGCTTTAGGAGCAAGAAATGACACCGCCATTACTCCCTACAGCTCTCGCACGGCCGAGGTAGAAGACGACCAAATAAAAGGTTCGGTGACTCACGGCGCTGGATGAGACACGAACGGCGAGATAGCGCCACGCCTACGGCTTTAAACACAACGGAGATATTGCGAACCCTACGATTAGAAATGAACGCTCAGATAGCTCCACGCTGCAAACTCAAATTACAACGAGCAGTACGCGAGCGCTGGATCTTAATCCAACGGCTCGATTCAAAATGCAACCGAGGGTCCGAAAGTTTCAAGCATCTCGACGGCTGGATGGAGATCTAACGTTGACATTCGCACTTGCAACCTAAGGTCCGAATGATACACGCCGCTGGCCGCGCGATTTAGATCTAACGGTTGAGATCCACCGCGCGCTTTAAAGAGTGGCTTGGTGCATTTAGTTGATCGACTAAGTCGATTGGCCCGAGCCCGAGTCCGACTCGAACCCGAGTAACAAAGAAACCCGCTTGACTTTGAAATAAAAACAGAGACTTTGAAAGATTTATTTGAGGTAGCAAATTAACTCCAAAAATTATGAAATTTTTACAGGAGCTTGCTGACTCAGATATCAACCTTGTGTAAAATTTTCAGAGGTTTTTATACTGTGAATAAATCTCCAAAATTCTGCAAGGCTCTGTTTTAATGTTTGACTAAGAGTCAAACAGTTTGATCGCTCTAAAAATATTCAAACAATTTCTAAAAATTGTGAAATTTTTCAGAGGGTCACATACCATCACAGACTTAGGAAAATATTTCCAGAGGATGATCATAAGATTTGACAAGATTGTTTTTGGAATAGCAAGATTTGGATCAACAAGACTTGTGACAATGTAATTTCATAATTCCTTGAACAAGAATTGATTGGCACAACAGAAATACATGATGTAAGAAAAGTTTTAATTTCTACTCATTTTCTTACATTTGAAACACAAGCCCAAAATTTGGGATGTTACAACTCTCCTCTTACAAGAATCTCGACCGAGATTCCGCTTCTGAGAAGAAAGAAGGAAAATCTGCACGAAGGCGATCTTCTCGCTCCCAAGTTGCTTCATCTTCTAATGGTTTGACCATTGAACCTTAAGGAACTTGATGGCACGGTTCCTTGTTCTCCGCTCGATTCTCAAGAATACGAACAGATGCTCGCGAGGTCAAATCCTCCCGCACATCGAGAGTTTCCAACGGAGTTTCTCGCCGACACGAGGCACTTCTTCGTGTGAAACATGGAACACATCATGCACACCTCAAGTGCACCGGTAGCTCCAATCAGATGCAATCGCCCAACTCTCTCGATGATGCGATAAGGCCCAACATATCGAGGAGCCAACTTGCCCTTGATGCCAAAACGCCGATGGCCCTTCAAGGGTGAGACTTTGAGATACACAAAGTCATTGGGCTCAAAGCTCAACTCACGGCGACGACGACCGCATAGCTCTTTGTCCGATCGGGCCGTGCGCAGATGCTCGCGGATCAATCGAACTCGGCTTTCGCCTCATTGATCGAACTGGGCCAAAATCGCCGCCACCGCCTCGACCAGTTCAATGGGGTTCTCATCTCTCCCATACAAAGCCTCAAATGGTGCCATGCCAAGATCGGCCTCAAAGCTATTGTTGTAGGAGAACTCCGCAAATGGTAGGCACTTCTCCCACTTCTTCCCATAGGAAAGAACACAAGCACGGAGCATATCTTCCAACACTTGGTTGACTCGCCTGTCTCGCCATCACCGAGGATGAAAGGTCAGATCAAGTGGAGGCGGGTCCTCATAGCTTCTGCGCACTATGCCAAACCGCGAGGTGAAAAGTGCACCACGATCGTAAATAATCGCCTTCGTGACACCGTGAAGACTCACAATCCTCGAGACATAAAGTTCGCCAAAGGCCCCACACGGCCGAGTCTTGACAGAAGGAAATGCGCCACTTTAGTCAACCCGTCGATCACGCACCCAAATAGCATCATTCCTTTGGACGAAGGGCAATCCGTGATGAAGTCCATGCCAACGGAATCCCACTTCCATTCTCGCACCGCAAAGGCTGAAGAAGACTCGCCGACGCCGATGCTCGGCCTTCACACGACAAAGACACGCCGCACTCTGCAACGAACTTGGCAATCTCACGCTTCATTCGGTCCACTGTAACCTCTCGACGAAGGTCCCGATACATCTTGGTAGCCCCGGATGAATAGACAAAGGAGAATCATGGGTTTCGCGAGAATCAAATTCGCAATTCCATGACTTTAGGAACCACAAGACGCCGCCCAAACCACACAACGCCATGCTCGCCCTCCGAAAAGCACTTGGCTATCCCATCCTTGATGTTCTCGCTGATTTGGCTCACACCAACATCTATCTGCAGTGCCGCTTGATTTGGTCCACCAAGGTTGGTTGCACAACCAATGTAGCAAGAGAACCGCGCCGATCAAACCCAAATTGAGGCGCTGAATTTCGAATGAGGGTAGGCCGCCGCTTCTGGAGCATCAACATGTTACAATACACCTTCCGACCGAGTGCATCAAGAACGACATTGGCCTTGCCCGATGGTACCGAATACCCATGTCATAGTCCTTGATCAATTCCAACCATCTTCTTTGCCCGAGGTTCAGATCCGTCGGGTGAACAAGTACTTCAAGCTCTTGTGGTCGAATACACCTCACAACGGTTACCAATCGATAATGCCGCCAAATCTTGAGTGCATGGACCATGCAGCCTAACTCCAAGTCATGAGTAGGATAGTTGAGTTCATGAGGCCTCAATTGCCGTGATGCATAGGCCACAACCTTGCCTTCCCGCATAAGAACACAACCAAGACCTCGACGAGAAGCATCACAATAGATATCAAAACTCTTGTGAATATCGTGAGAACAAGCACTGGGCCGAGGTCAACTGCGTCTTGAGTTCCCGAAACTCACATCACAAGCAATGACCACTCAAACTTCTTGTCTTTCTTGAGTAGTTCAATCATAGGCTTCGCAATCTTGGAGAAATTTCGATAAAGCGCGATAGTAGCCACCAAACCAAGAAAACTCGCACATCGGTGATCGACTTGGGCCGACCCCAAGATAGCACATCACCGACCTTGCTAGATCCACACCACACCTCCCGCTGAAAGAACATGGCCCAAGAATGCCACTTCCTTCAACTGTAACTCGTGACTTGTCGAATTTGGCATACAAATGGTGCTCACGCAGCCTTGCCCAACACAAGCTTAAGATGCTCAAGATGCTCTTCTTCACTCTTGGAGTAGATAAGGATATCATCGATGAATACCACCACAAACCTATCCAAATACTCCATGAATACCGAGTTCATAAGATTCATGAACAAAGCAGAGCATTAGTCAAACCAAAAGACATGACGGTGTACTCAGAAAGACCATAACGAGTAGCAAAGGCGCTTTCTAATATCCTCGCCTCGATCCCGACTTGATGATAGCCCAATCTCAAGTCAATCTTGAGAAGACACGTGTTCGGCCAACCGATCGAAAAGATCATCAATACGGGCAAAGGATACTTGTTCTTCACCGCACTTCATTGCTTGACGGTAATCAACACACATGCGCAAGGTCTTGTCCTTCTTCTTCACAAAAATAATCGACAACCCCAAGGAGATGAGCTAGACGAATGAAACCCTTCTCTTGTAGCTCACCTAGTTGCTTCTTCAGCTCTTCCAACTCGTTAGGAGGCATGCGATACGGCCTCTTTGAAATAGGGCGACACGGCAGCAACTCTATCACGAACTCCGCCTCGAACAGAGGCATCCCGCAAATCTTCAGAAAGACATCCGCGGTCACACACCGTGGGGACATCGTGAATCTCCAATGCCGGCTTTGCTTCAAGGGCAAAAATGGGGTTCTCGCAATCGCGGTGAAAACCCAACCTGCTCACCAAGGTCGTGAGGTAGACAATCTTCCCGCACAATCGATTTGCCCCAAGTGTTGGGACAACCAATCCATGCCAAGAATCACATCCAAGCGCGCCGAGTCGAAAGCAGATAAGACTCGCCAAGAATCCCACTCCTTCGATGTGGATAGGAACATCCCGATACTTGGTCACTCTCATTTCAACCCGAGAGCGAATCAGCAGTGGAATCCCTGTAGGAACACAATGAAGCCCACAATCAACAAAGAAAAGACCTCAAATAAAAGAATGCGAGGCCCCGAGTCAAATAAAACCGTGGCAGGATGCAAATTAACAAGGAGCGCACTCCAACACCACGCCGGGCGCCTCGTGGCCTCCTCACCGAGATGTGATTGACTCGGCCGCTCCCAAGCCCGGGTCTTCGGGTCGTGGGTGACTACTCCTGCGCGCCCTCCATTAGGACGAGGGGCCGCCTCAGCTTTCTTAGGACAACTACTCGCGTAGTGGCCCTTGTTGTGGCAGAGAAGCAGTGTGACGCCGGCCGCGGGTTGCGGGAACACCTACGGCTGGGTCGCAGCGCACGTGGATCGAGCCACGGCTCGCGGAGGACGTGGAGCTGGTGCCAAGGCCTCGGCAGCGGTGAAGTCAAAGAACGGGCCACCGTGCAGCCCAACACGGGACGAACGAGGCCACCCGCGCATCATGGCCTCCCACTTGCGCTATGACTCGCCCGCTTCGCCTTATGCTCGGCGACGATGGCCTTGTCCACCAAGGTTTGGAAGTCGGGAAGTCCACAATAGAGAGCTTGTCCTCAAGCTCCTCGCACAAACCTCCATGAACTTCTCCCGCTGGCCTCACGCTGGCCACTCACAGAGCGCACTCGCCAAATGGTTGAACTCATGGAGGTACTCGTCACGCATTTGCGCTCGCTTGAGCGCAAGGAACTCCTTCTTCTTCAGCTTCATCAGCCGGCAGGACATGGGCCCGACGAAAAGTCGACCGAACTCCTCCCACGAGACCACGTGTCTCGCGCCGCATGGCGAGGAAGTTCTCCCACCATGAGAGTGCCGCACCTCCAATTGATGGGATGCGAAAGTGCCCGCTCCGCCTCGGCATCGAGCAACGCTGAGCTTCCACTCAACCGCACGCAGCCACCGCCGCGCGCCCAAGGGATCCTCGACCGGGAGAAGGTGGGAGGCTGCGTGCGAAGGAACTCCGCAAGTCCCCACGAGATCGGTGACCACCTCCGATCCGAGGCACCGGGGAGTGGAGGTGTTTCGCGATAACCTCCAACACCCTACGGTCCTCCGAACGATTGCTTCGATCTGCATGAGGACTTCCGCCATGGTCGGAGGAGGGGGAAGTTCCTCATCGGGACTACCCGGCTGATTCCGGCCGCTACGTGTCCCACCAGCCATCCTGATTCACTAAGATGAGTTAGCTACAAGCCCGAGATAAAAAGAAAGCAAGAAATCCAAACTCAAGAAAAAGGGCTCAGGAATAACCACCAAGAGCACAGGGCCAAAGATCACCAAATCGACTTCCTGAAACGACTAACCCGTATGGAAGAACGAGTAATCGTTTGAGAAGCCCCAAAATTTCAGAACTAGATTCTAGCTCACAACAGTCCAAAAATCAAGGTATAACCACCTAATAGAGTATAGGCATTAGCTAATCTCATATCACTTCTTACCCTTTCATTCCCACAAGTTTTAGTTGAATTTACCTCTCATTTCCTACCTTAATTACCAACCACTAGCTAGCTGTCCAAATTCCTTTCTCCAAGCCCTCATGGTTCTCCCAAACCCAAGTTAATCGATAGAGGCTAATTTTTGAAAGGAAGAGAGGAACAACTTTTTCAAACTTAAGTGAGAGTAAGGTGAGATGAGCAAGCTAGGATAGGTGAGGAGTAAAATTAGAGAACTTACTTAAGTTTTCATAAACTATTTGAAAGTAAGTTTTCAAAATATCCTAAAGGCGACCAAGCTAGGGGTTTCTACGGTCAGTATGGCTCTGATACCAACTTTGTGAGGACCCGGAATATTTAACTAGTAACACTTAACCTCCAAATGGTTCTAGCGTTACTAATTAAACATTCTAAGCCTCGATGGTCATATGCTTCCTGCACTGCAGCATATGCACATCATCACAAAATTACACATCAATTCCATACACATACATCACTAAGTTCAACAACGACATACATAAAGTAAAGTTATTACAAAGAGAGCCGACTGCCAAATAGAGCAATATACAAGAAAGATAATGAAGCAAAAGGTGCCATAAGATGGCTAGAACAAAAGTCGACCTGGTTAGCCATACACCCACAAGGCAACCGACCGGCCGCTAAGCTAGTCGCCCGCAAGCTACCACAACACACTCGCAAAAGTGAGGCCCTCGTGCTCACCTTCTTCCTCTCGCAACAAAACAATTAAGCGTAGCAACCGAGTACAAAGATTGTCTTTGTACCCGCAAGATCGACGTGTGGAATAGCGCACCTATTCATAAACTACATGCAAGCTTATTTAGGTGGAGGTTGTATGTCTCATTTTGCATGAAGCCAACTTTATTTGAAATAATGTAATATATTTCAAAAGCAAGTTTGCAAATCTGTTTTGTTATCAAAGTAACAGTAAGTAAAGATACATACAAGTAACCACTGGAAATGACTATCCCAATAGCCACCACAACATAGCACTAATCCCGATTCGTACTCACCCATCAAGTTTTAATTTAAAAGGTTGTAGTCTAACTCTTGAAAGACCTTGCCAGCGTGTCCATAACCTAGACGAGGCTATTCGAATAGTTTTAACCTCGCAGGTGTACCAATGTACCCACACTTCAGCACCGCCTTCAAGCCACAAGCACACTATCAAGGTATGCATGCCGCATGGCTAAGTCCTACGAGACATTTCCAATCTTGTGTATTAACTACGAGCCGCTCATATGGATAGAAACCCATATGCTTACATTGCAAGCGAAAGACAACAAATCCCATCACGGTGAAGTCTTTCTGACACTACAATGCTCCCAACACCATCCATCCTGCGACTCCTGCGACTCTGAGCCAATACACGCCAAAGTACTAAGTCAAGAGAGGTCCCATACCTCTAATGTGGTTAGCACGCTAAAATGCTTGGTTTAGTGTAACAAGATGTTCGGTCCTTGTTGACCCGCACCATTCCAAATACACCCAAAATCACACCATCATACCATTGTGCCCAAGTCTAAATCATTTTGTTTTCAGTTTTAGTTTTCATAAGTAGACAAGGCACAAGGTGGAAATCATAATCATAATAAGTTTTATGATCAAGGTTATCGACAAGTCGATAACCGCCATTTCTACCAAACTAAGCGTGGCTAAGCAATTAATTCGCAACTACTAAGTGACAAGAGCCCATCCATGAACTCTAAATCACAGCGAGTAACCTAGGCTCATGGTAGTAGAGGATAATCATTTGCTAAGGAATGCATCTACTAGGCCAACTATTAACACAAAGTAGCAATGCATACATAGAATTTGTAATCAACATAAATACTTAAAATATCGGGATTAACATGATCAAACCGCTTGCCTTATTGCTGTTGCTCAAGTCGTTGTGGAGGGTCGCTCTCGGATTACCGCAAATGTCGAATCCTAAGCGCAAAGGCAAAAAGAACCAAGAACAACCAATAAGACTAGCAACACTTAACAAAAGAGCAAGCAAAAATTATCCAAATGCGATTTAAACTTATACACAAGGTGAAATACGAATATACCAAGACATAGAAACTGGAAAATCTAATTTGGATTTGTGGTGCAAAAGATATTACCTAAAAACCCATTTTCTACCATAATTAGCACTGTAGCAAAACATTTTCTAGAAAGATTTTGAAGCTGAAATTTTTATGGTAGCTACCTATTGGTATAGAGGTAACCCAAATAAAATTTCAGGTCATTTGGAGTTAAAATGATTTAGTTATGATTTTTCTAAGATGCAAAACTAGCATAATGCACTTTCCGAAATATAAACATGTGCAAAACCTATTTCACATTATAGAATGCTAACAGAGGATTTCCTAACATCAAATTTCTATTTTTAGGATTTACAGGAATTATCGGTGTCTATTACATCATTAAATGAATTTTTAAGTGTTGCTAATAAGGTTAAATCTACTAACATATTTTTCTCAAAATGATTTAGGCCTTCCACCATTTTTAGATTAAAGTTTAGTTAATAACAAATTTATCAAAGTTAAAATCATACAATTATCGATATACGTAAAAGATATGCATTTTTCAAGTTTTAATACAATCCTAGAATATATAAAAATAGCGAGAAAACAAGCTATTCTTAACTAAACAATTTCACATACGGAACATGCTTAAATCCATTTTTATAATAAACTAAAGTGACAACATAATTTATTACCATTGGAATTATCTAAAAGCGATTAAAATGAATTAGTTATGAGTTTCTAAAGTTTTTATATCATTTTCATTGTTAAACAAATACTTACCAAATACGTAACCACCCAATTAAAAGAAAACGACGTGGACGCCGCAACCCTTGATCTAACATCCTACGGCTCACGCTACGCTAAAAACAAATAAGACGCGCGCAAACCTAATCGGAGCCCACCGCTGGATCATGATCCAACGGCTCACGGCGGTGTATGCATCCGACGGTGCGGTTGCTTGGGCCAATCCCACCGCAGATCGCCGATGGACGGTCCAGAGCGCACCAACGGTCGGAAGGTCCGATCGCACACACGATCTCAGCCGTTGATCTCAAGATCGACGGTCGAGAATGATCAAGGCATCCGGAGGGTCCGAATGCACTCACGATCTGGGCCGCAGATCTAAAAACGAACGGTAGATATTGACCGCAGTTCAAAGGAAGATGCTGACATGTGGGACCGCATGTCAGTGACTTCGAGTCACCCACGCGCTGGTTTAACCCACGTGCATAGTGCACTGGGCCCACTTGTCAGCGACTGAGAGTGGCGGTTAGGACAGAATTTAATGATTCCAATGATTACCATTAATTAGGCACTAATGACTATCGGAATTTGATTTCAATCCCTCGCCCACAAGACAACGAACCTGCAGGAGATTCCACAAATGATTTAACCACCGACACATTAACTAACCAATGATTAGCATTAATGATGTAGGAACAAGTATGGATTGAACCAGAGAGCGAGTTAAGGATATTGGGCCCACTAGTCGCTGGCTCAACAACAACGATTAAGACATAATTAATAACTAATGATTAACAATTAATGTGTCCTAATCGGATGACGAAACGGAGCTGGCCGTCGCGCAAAACCCGAGTGAGTTCAACGGCAAATCGCGGCGACACCGCAAGGCGCGCCAACAAGACCCAAAATGGATTCGCAATAACAAGATGCGAACCTAATGGTAGCATTCTCGCCGCGCGTAGGACTAGAACGCCGCCAGCCGAAAAACGAAAATGGGAGCTATCGCTAAACATGAAAATCGCGATGAGCTCCATCGCGAGCCTAGGTGCGTGCCGAGCTTCTAAGGACTAATAAGAAGCTACCTTAGTGACAAGAAGCTTCGAAGATGGCCGGAGATGCTTGATCACGGTGAAAGCTCGCCGGACATGAAGAAGAAAGGTTGAAAACGACACCCTGAGCCAAATGAGTGATACCAAAGCATCAAAATAGCTTCATAATGATTCACAGAAGCTACATGAGCAAGCAATTGGAAAATGGAGCACTCACCTGAGCTGAGGAAGAAGATGACCAAATTCGGCCGAATTTGAACAAACCCCAAATTGGACAATTCCTGAGAATCAAATCCAAAATCAAGTGAGGGGAAATGTTCAAGGAAGTAAATAGATAAGGTTAGGGCAAAGAAACATGAAGGAGGACCACTGGAACACCAAGAACACCAATGAAGCTTCACGGTCAACAATGGCGATTTGCCATTTTGAGGTGTTAGGCTCCAACATCGAGAATGAAGCTTGATGGTGGTCTAAAGAAATACCAGAGGCATTGAGAGTGCTTATAAGGCCAAGAAAGTGTTAGGGTTTGCACCACTCATGTTTCGGGCGGCAAAGCACAAAACACAATGCGCGGCCGACAAGGAAAAGGGGTGTAGACGTGCACTAGGGCATGGCCTTGCACAGAGTACCTCCCATACCCCTAAACGTCGGCTAGGGTGGCTTTAGGGAGCAAGAAATGACACTGCCATTACTCCCCCTACAGCGCTCGCACGGCCGGAGGTAGAAGACGACCAGCGAAAAAGGTTCGGTGACTCACGGCCGTTGGATGAGACACGAACGGCTGAGATAGCGCCACGCCTACGGGCTTTAAAACACAACGGAGATATTGCGAACCTACGATTAGAAATGAACGGCTCAGATAGCTCCACGCTGCAAACTCAAATTACAACGAGTAGACGCGAGCGTTGGATCTTAATCCAACGGCTCGATTCAAAAATGCAACCGAGGGTCCGAAAGTTTCGCGCATCTCGACGGTTGGATGGAGATCTAACGGTTGACATTTAGACTTGCAACCGAAGGTCCGAATGATACACGCGCGCGGCCGTGCGATTTAGATCTAACGATTGAGATCCACCGCGTTTTAAAGAGTGGCTTGGTGCATTTAGTTGATCGACTAAGTCGATTGGCCCGAGCCCGAGTCCGACTCGAACCGAGTAACAAGAAAACCAGTTTGACTTTGAAATAAAAAGAGACTTTGAAAGATTTATTTGAGGTAGCAAATTAACTCCAAAAATTATGAAATTTTTACAGGAGCTTGCTGACTCAGATATCAACCTTGTGTAAAATTTTCAGAGGTTTTTATACTGTGAATAAATCTCCAAAAATTCTGCAAGGCTCTGTTTTAATGTTTGACTAAGAGTCAAACAGGTTTGACTGCCTCTAAAAATATTCAAACAATTTCTAAAAATTGTGAAATTTTTCAGAGGGGTCACATACCATCACAGAGACTTAGGAAAAATATTTCCAGAGGATGATCATAAGATTTGACAAGATTGTTTTTGGAATAGCAAGATTTCGATCAACAAGACCTGTGACAATGTAATTTCATAATTCCTTGAACAAGAATTGATTGGCACAACAGGAAATACATGATGTAAGAAAAAGTTTTAATTTCTACTCATTTTCTTACATTTGAAACACAAGCCCAAAATTTGGGATGTTACATATTCCGTCTTATATCAAGAATTCAGAGTAACTGGCACGTGAGACGAAGAGATGCATGTATCGTCGGCGTGCGAGACGAAGAGACGGTTGTGCGATGGTGAAGAGACACATCGCGCGGGATATCACAGACGGCTCTATATGGGAACCGTCTGTGATAATAATATCACCGACGGTTATTTAATAGAGCCGTTTGTGATACTAGTATATTACAGACAGTTCTCAAATTGAACCGTCTATGATATTTCACAGACGGTTTTATTTCCAAACCGTCTGTGATAAGGCGTCCTCCTCACAGACGGTTCATATTACCAACCGTCTGTGATACTTCACTGACGGTTCAGTAATATGAACCGCTCGTGATATGTCCTCATCACGACGGTTCATATTACGAACCGCTGCGTGAAGTATCACAAGCGGTTGGTAATAAGAACCGCTCGTGATGAGGACATATCACGACAGTTCCCGACGGTTCCAAAGGGAACCGCTCAGAGAAAGAACACGCACGGCTCCTTTGGAACCGCTCGTGATGAGGTGTCTGCTATTGCCTGTTTTGTAGTAGTGCGAGCTGGTCCCAGAGTCAATAGGCTCGGTGGACTTAGTCTACCGTGAGCCATCTCACTGACAAGTGGGTCCCACATGTCAGTAATGTCTTTTATTTCTTTTATTCCCAAATTGCGTTTGACGCCGTGCTTGCGCAATAATCCGATTTTTCATTAAGAAATAATTCAGAAATTCCAGTAAATCCAAAATCAGGGTTTTCTTTTAGATTGAAACTTCTAGAGCCCATAACTTTTGCATCCGAACTCCGATTGAGCCTATTCAA
The DNA here is from genome assembly GCA_036346255.1 of Ampelocalamus luodianensis. Lineage (NCBI taxonomy): Eukaryota > Viridiplantae > Streptophyta > Magnoliopsida > Poales > Poaceae > Ampelocalamus > Ampelocalamus luodianensis. The sequence goes on from CM070629.1 coordinate 37,815,247, forward strand.
GCTCCAAAATTTATATAAATTTGAGCTCTATTTATCTGAGATTTTTATTTAATTTTTGGAGTTTGTTTTGCCTCTTTTATTTATTTTTTTGTTTATTTGTCTCGCTTGCGAGTAGACGTCGATACATCGGGGAATTTTGGAGAAGAAGGAGCACCTCAAGATCAAGACCAGTACCTAGACCTTTTCCAAGGGAAGTCACCCCTTTGATCATCTTGAACCTAGTTTGCAAATTACTTTGTTTCAAAGTATTGCATTCTACTTTAACTATGTATTTAAACGCTTTTGGGTATTGTTATCATCACCTTGGCCTTGTATGTCATAATTCCTTGTCACCCTAGATTGGTTTATTAGTTGGCAATATTATAGCACCAACGTGGGTTGGTTAGATGCGAGTACAATTGCTTAGCCATGCTACGAGTCTCACATCGCATTGAAGTTGCGAATATTAAACCTGACTAAGTGACTATGGAACTTTGTGTAAAACTGTGTGCTATGTGTTATTACTTCGTGATAGCATGTGTTGCACTAAAACCAACTGGGTGGTAAAGGATTTAGACTGAGGCAAGTGGTGGATACTGTGTGATATGGTGGAAGCTATGTGCATGAGAATAATGATCTTTGAGGCATAGTTAGAGAATGAAAGTCTTGCCTTGGTCAATTAAGGACTTAACTTTGTGCGCCATTGAACTGAGCCTTACTGTACGAACACATGCCTGATGGGACGGGCCTAACTTAGTAGGTTATGGATTCTTGGCATTGATTACTCAGGCTGTAGGTTAGGCTATGGGTGGAGGTGTGTACTACAAGGTAGTCGCATCACGGGGCGGTTCGCCGTGTCCCTGTCCAACGATGTGTGTTATGCCAAAGCGCTTCGTTTGGGTTGGCATAGCGGTTTGTAAGCACGTCGGGAGTGTCAATGTTAAGATGAAGTTTCTGAACCGTTTTGTTATGATTAGTGCTTGCAACACTAGTTGTATCGTGTGGGTAAAGTGTACAACCTCTGCAGAGTGTTAAATCAATATATTCGAATAGTCGCGTCCGCGGTCATGGACATGCTCGGGGATTTCACACGAGGGGTAGTTTTCATAAAATGTTTGGGATGGGAGCGATGTGATTTAAGTCATATGGCTATGTGGAATAATCTATTTAACTTTGTGTCTTTGTGAAAACAACTGTTAAATTAATACTGTCTATTCGTTTTGAATTATGCTTTCAATCTATTTATCGTATTCAACTGCAAAAGTTGCTTTTACGCAAAAGAGCCACAGAAGCCTTTTCTTTGGAATAAGCTTGCATCTATAAATTGCATTCTGTGGTATGATTTGCGAGTACGGTTGTGTACTCACGCTTGTTGTAAAACTTGCGCCCAAACCTACAGAAGAGGAGGAGTCTACACCTGCTTTCGAGGAGGAGTTCACCGAAGGTTGCTAATCGTTAAGGTCTGGATCCCAGTCGGTTGCCTGTTGTGAATTAATGGGATCTACGCTGAAGTTATTTCTATTCCGTTGCGATTTTATTCTCTGTTAGCCCTATGTGGCTCAATAAGTGTAAACTCGACCATAAGGTCAAAACCCTTATTTGTTATTCAAACTAATCGTTTACTTTATTTATCGCTTGTGTGGATTGATATTCACCTATGTTGACACTGTGTGCACTAGCGTGATCCTGGACTAGTGGATTATACACAGAGGGTTCCAGAATCGTAATTTGGGTCCCGACAGAGGTGGTATCAGAGCCATACTGACTGTAGGTCTTGACCTTAGCTAGATTGGTCGTATTTAGAGTGTCCAAACTATTTTCTAAAGGAAAAATTAACTTGCAAGAGTAATTAACTGCTTAACTCTTCTCATATCTCTCTCGACTCAACTATTGCTATAATCTTGTGAGGACCCCGGTTTATTGGACTTGTAATGCTTAGCCTTCCATTGACCCTAGCATCACAATTCAAATAAACCAAGCCTCAGGATATGTATACTTCCTAAAATGCAAGATACACACCTGCTACAAAATCAAGCATCAATTCCATACACGAGAGATTACAATATCAAAACTTCATAATATACAACAGATTGAACTTACAAATAACAAACTACACAGCAGAAGCAAAAGCCATAAGATGGCGATAAATAAAAGAGCCAATTAGTGTGCCTTTACCCACAAGGCAACCAACCGGACCGCCAAGCTAGTCGTCAAACCCGTAGCACATCTCACAAAAGGGAAGCCCTTGGGGCTCACCTTCTTCCTCTGCAACAAAAACATTAAGCAAAGACAATGAGTACAAAAATTGTTTTTGTACTCGCAAGACTGACGTGTGGACTAGCAGACCTATTCATATGCTACATGCAGGCTTATTTGGTGGAGGCCATATGTTTCATTTGCATAAAGCCAACTTTATTTGCAATAATGTAATACAGTTTGAAGGCAAGTTTGCAATTCATTTTAATTGAAATAACAATGAAGGATAATAATAACAAAAGAGTAAAGATAAACAACCTAGAAGTGACTATCCCAATAGTCACCACAACAATAGCACGAATCCCGATTCGCACTCACCCATCAAGTTTTAATTTAAATGTTGTAGTCTAGTTCTTGGGGCGATCCGAGCGTGTCCATAACCTAGGACGAGGCTATTCGAATAGTTTTAACCTGCGCAGGTGTACCAATGTACCCACACTTCAGATCGCCTTTAAGCCAAGCACACTTCCAAGGTATGCCGCACACTAAGTCCTACGAGACTTTTCCAATATTGTGTATTAACTACGAGCCGCTCGTATGAATAGAAATCCATACGCTTACATGGTAAAGCCGAAAGACAACTACCTTTATGGGTAAAGCTTTTGGACAACTACCATGCTCTCAACACCATCCTCCTGCGACCTCCTGCGACCGGAGTCAATACACGCCAAAGTACTAGGTCAAGAGAGGTCCCATATACTCTAGTGTGGTTAGCACGCAAAATGCTCAAGACGGTGGCGCAAGTAACTCGGTCCTTAATCGACTCGGGCACCATTCCACCACACCCACATATCACACCAATCATACCAAGTGCCCAAGTCTAAATCATTTTTGTTTTCATTATTTTAGTTTTGTAATTAACATATCCCAAGTGAAACATATGAACAATAATAATTTCATGTGATCAAGACCATCGACTAAGTCGATGATCGCCCAAATCTACCGAAGCTAAGCATGGCTAAGCAATCAACTCAGAATCTACTAAGTGATAAGAGTTCATCCAATGAACTCTAATCACAGCAAATAACCTAGGCTCAGGTAGTAGAGATCAATATTTCACCTACAGGATTTGCAGCTACGGATTTAACTAATCAATTTAACACAAATTAAGCGATGCATACATACAGTTGAAACAAAATACTAGACTTTAAAATACTAGGATTAATCATGATCAAACTGCTTGCCTTTGCCTTGCTAGAGATATTCGACTTGCTGCAGAGGATCACTCTCGATAATCAACGTCATCTAACGATAAAAACTGCCAAAGCGAAAAACAGCAAATAAACACCAGAACGCCAACAGTATCCAAAAATCAATAACATAGAAAATATATTATGAAATTAGGAACAACAAATTAGCTGATTTGGAGGTCATTTAAATTAGTTAGGATTTCTTATTACTGCTCTTTCCGAACGCACTTATTTTCCATGATAATCATACAGTCAAAAACAATCCTCTTATATATTCTATTCTTTCGACAGACTTTGATGGTGATTGTGTGCACATCTATTAGCTACAGCATATTATCACATTTCAATTAACTAACTATCCTATGCAACTATTACTGCTATAAGTTCATTTAGACCTACAAATATGCTATTGGAAAACTGGCTAACTACTTAGCCAAGCATGCATGTTAATCAGATTTTCTAATCAAATTGACCTTACTGACACTTCTAGTTTGCAACTTCTTTCTTTGCTCAACCGCAATGACCAGGGACCCTATTTAGACAGAAATGCTATCAACTAAACCCTACAAATTCAAATTCAAGCTTTGCCAACTCTACTTCTCCTTCATTAAATTTTCAAAATGCTAAACATTAGAATGAGTGATCTAAATAGTTTATCACCAAACTTAGCTAACTGAATCAACAAATTTCTTAACTACTGTAATACCCAATCCCAAGGCTCAAGGACAAGTCTGAAATCAGATTTCTGGTCATATACCTACAACAGAACATTTTTCTGGAATTAAGGTGCTAATCAATCCATTTTCTTACTGGAAAATCACTTAATCAAGTGCCAATTAGGTTTGAGTAATTAATTTAGCCATTCAAAAGACACAAATGCATTTCACCTTATACATGCTCTTCAGTTTACTGACAACATTGCTTGTCAAATAACACTCCTCTGATATCAGTTCATTGTCAACACAGTGAAATTAGTTTCAGAGATTAAACTCATTTCAAAACTCAACTTCCAAATTTGCTAATACATTTGAGTGAACTAATGGACGATTACAAGGCTGATTAGCAGTGAATGGCTTGGTTTAAGAGGGACAATCGTCGATCCACAGACTTCAAAGGAGTAACAGGAGGCTCGGGCCAACTGTGGCCGGCGGAACTCGAGGTCGCCGCGCGCGGGAGTGGTGCGGAGGTGGTAGCGATGGCCAAAATGGGTCGCCAAGGGACAGGAGGCTAGGGGTGGTCTCGGGTGACCGGAGGGGCATCGTGGCGCGGCGATGGCGGCGGCGGCCGAGGAGGTGGAAAGGGGCGACGGCGCCGGTGCAATTGGAGGCCGATTAGGGGAGCATGAGGACCGGCGGAGTGACAGAACTCACCCATGTGGTCGGCGAAGGCGGAGGTGGTCGAGCGTGCGGCGACGATGAACTGCGGTGGCGCGAGTGGTCCTCGCCGGCAAGGACCCGAGGTGAAGGAGAGAGCAAGTGAGTGGTCGTGTTAGATGAGGGAGGTTCAAGGATGCTCACGACGGATAGAATCGGGCTCGGGCTCATTGGAGAAGACACGGCGGCGAGAAGGCGTGGAGGCGGAGATGGAGAAGAAACCGTGCGCAGCTCCTCAGCGGCGACGGTTCAAAATTTCTTGAGGGTTTGCTTCGGGATGCGGAACACGCCGTGACGCGGTTGGCGGTGATCGGGATCACCGAGTAGACGGAACGCTAGGAGGCGGTGCGGGTTGCGCTCGCTCTGGAGCTCGATGGAGAAAATGGACAAAGGGAGGGAAAGAGAAAACCGGAAGGGGGAGCTCGGCGGCTTTTGTAGGGAAGGCGGAGGTAGCGAGGTGGACGCGGCATGGGCGGCGGGGCGACCGACGAAGTCGGTGTGGCGCACATGCGGGCGAGGCGGGCGAGGCGAGCGCGGCGAAGCAGCGCTGGCGAAGCCGGCGCGCGGCGCGCGCGTGGAGGAGAAGGTCTGCAGGTGGGGCCAGGCCGTCAGTGAAAGGGGAAGAGAGGCTCGGGCGAGCTGGTTCGGTCGGACCTGGGTTTGGCTCGGGACCGGTCGGACCAGAGGAACAGTACTCGGTTTAGGTTTTGGAATTTAGATTTAGGTTTGACCGAAGACAATTGAATTTGACCTAGCAGTTTGAAATAGAAATAAAATTTGAAAAATTCTGAAAATTTTTGTGGGTATTCTGAGGTTCACAAGGGACTTAGGAAAACTAAATTTAAACATTTTATATATTAGAATTTGTTAGAATTAAATTACTTTCAAATCTGCATTTGGGATTTCATTTGAATTTTAGTGAAGTCAAAAACACTTCTAAAAATTTGGTAAAAATAATTAAAATTCAATATAAATAATCTAGTATTTGAATAAATTATTTTCAGGAACTTTCATTCACACATTTTTCTGGAATTCAAATAGAAATGGAATTTAAGTTTAAAAGTTTGAAATTTCAACACAAACTTTAATACAATCTTCAAAATTTTAAAATTATGCACAAGATTTTGGAAACCATGAGCATGATCAAGAGATACAACCAAAAGTTTCTAAATTTTAGTACTTTTATACATTTGAAATACAAACCCTAGTTTTGGGGTTGTTACAAATCTTTTCTCTCCCCGTTGTTTTAAGTTGCTCTTACCCTCCCTTCATCTGTATTGACAGATGCCTCGTCTCCAGAGCTATGGTGAGCGCACAGGAGGATATGCCGCCGAGCTTTGGAAGCTGCTACAGGTTCTTGGAGGTTTTGATCGTCCGTTGTACGTCGGCAACAACTGGACTGTGAATGGACAAAACCGTGGGGTGATCTGTCGTCTGACGATCTACGCCAGGAGGAACGACAAGGCAAGCCAACCTTCGCATATCTCTGTGAGGAAGATCACTTGGCTGGAGGGCATCCAAGAGTCATCACGCTTGGCCATGCTTCATATCTGCAACATCTACGCACGGGAGCTTCAGACACCGCCTTGGTTACCACCCGAGTTGCAGCAGAGATTTGCCGGCACGCTACCCGTCTACAGAAGGAGAAAGCAACGCTACAGTCGTGCACCTCGCCCAGTTTGTGGTCGCTCAGGGAGAAGCATTGGAGAGGACTATCACGGAGTTGGATCATGTCTATGAGGCTTTACAGAGAGCTGAAGAGAAGGTCGCTACTCTGCAAGAGATTCTCTACGACCTGGATGACGAAGAAGAGGAAGACCCCGAGGAGGATCCCGAAGAAGATCCAGAGGAAGACCAGTTGAGCCAGAAGAAGCCGCAGAACCGGGGGAGCTAGTTGAGCCAGTTGCACCGGGAACGCTTGTTCCTCGCCGCACGATTCTGAGGCATCGGATCGGTTGCCAAGATGCCGCTCACTTCAAGTCTGGCACCGGCAGAGCGTCGCCACGCCTTGGAGGCTTTCTTGAGTAGTTCGTTTTAGGTTTCAGTTTTTCAGGCTTAGCCAGTTTTAGTTTAGTAAGTCGCCCTTTAGGCGGTAGTTTTGTGTGCTTAGGTCGTTGTTTCTTTTGTGTGCGAGTATGAGCTGCAAAGGCCCTTAGGCATTTGTTGCAGCCATGCTAAGACCTTAATTAATAAAAGTATTTCGTTGGAGTTTTTTGAGTGTGTTTTGTTGGGTTTAACCTACCCCGCTAGTTCTTAACTCATCTTGTGCTTGCTACCTCATCTAACCCATGGAGCTTAGCGGATGGTTCAAACTCGTCGATCGCGCAAGTGGTTCTGGTACCGCAGCACCAAGAGGCAATGAGCAACCAGCCGTAGGAGCAGTTCCGCCACAAGCACCCCCGATTGACTTGCAAAACTTTGGAGCTTTCATGGCAGCGCAGACTCAGCTAATGAATACCATGATGAATCAGATGCAAGCTATGAGCAACCAGCTCAACAACAACAACAATCAACAGCACAGATGTAACACCCCAACTCTCAAAGAGCCTAGAATGCTACTGAAACTAAACTATTCTAGCACAACTACAAATTTTCTAGAATCTCCTTTGTTTAATCAAATAAACCGAGAGTTCAACAATAACGCATGGCATAACAAAGTTCTCATAATCAAATTACTCTATCATGCATGATAATCAAATGAACCAACCAAGACTGGCAATCTCATTATTACAAATAAGCAGCTACTCAAACCAAACCATCTACGGGTGATAATCTAATGGTTTATTTATTTCTAAATTGAAGCTAAGTAGCAAAAGCATTATGAGTGTGAGGTAGTGAGTGCATCCAACAACTACTCCCTCCCATGCGTGTCGTTCCTGCCATTGGTACCTAAAACATATTTAAGCAAGGGTGAGCCCAAAGACTCAACAAGTATCAACAAGGCTATAAAACAAGAACATTAGCATAGTATCGATAATCCACAATAACATTATACTAAATATAGCCATTTTTCTCATGATATGCAATCAATGCAATGCTCCTTTGAACTTTATCTCTTTTCGCATTTTACCGGTAATGCGGGGTATACAACCGTCGCCAGATATACCCTTGCTCGTGCCCACCGCACGAGGGACCAAGAGCCTATACACCACATGTATAGGGACCTTTGCCCATCATCTTAATGATGGGGACCTCTTTGCTCATAGCTCACATTATACGAATGTGGGGACCTCAAGCCCGTCATCTACATGACGAGGACTCAATCAGATGTGCTTGGTCACCACGTGACCAAGGCACTGATGCTCTCAACATGCATATGCACCATGATAACATTCTTCATATGCAGGAATTCAACATATTCTCATTAACATGTAAGCATTAACAACATGCGGGAAAATCTTTAACCAACTGACAGTCATCAAGTTAAACGGTAACTCATCTCATAAACAGGTATGCATGACTAAAGCGAACAAGACACATCACAATCACATCATGCAGGCATACATATACCATAGCCCGAATACTTGCCTCAACCGTGCGAGAACGGTGGACGCGACGAGGGTGCTGCCCCTGGAACTATGCTCCCACCTGAATATAAAGATACCCCAATCTAAGACCAACATTCTGAACCAAGAGCAAAAAGAACAACACAAATGAACTTGCTAAACTCCCAAGTGTTTCCCAACTCCCAATTTCTAGCGATCGGATTGGCGCACACTATGGACTATCAACTTCTAAAATACATAACTTTCTGCTCAGGTGTCCAAATAAGATGTTCTTGGACTTTATGAAAAGGTAATTAAATTATCTAAATAAACTTAGTTGGGGATCCCTTTTGATTCTACCATCTACTGCCCCTAGCAAACCAATCTATCAGACATCAGAATTCATGTCGGGTTCTTGGACAGTACACTAAAACCTCCATAACATTTGCTAAGAGAATCCAAATCTTGCGTTCTTTATCTCTATGAAAAGGTACATAAATTACCCACATTTTTTGTTATATTGAGGTCCCCTGATTCGCCCTTTAATTAGCAGTTCTCACCAGTTTTCTATAGACTGTCCAGAATCTGACAGAACAACAGGACAGCAATACTAGAAAATTCATAACTCCCAGACCGTTAATCGGATTTGGACGATCTTGGCGGCCAACGAAAGCTAAGAATATAACCTACAATTCCTTAGCAGACCAAAACCTCTGATTAGGCCTCTAACCACATGAAATTAACCCCGCAAGCTTCTGGACGAATCTGCACGAACAGCAGGCAGATTGCAACCTAGCCAAAAACTACCCGATTACTCTTCTATGACTAATTACCCAACAACAACAACGCGTTACCCTTGATGCCGCTGAAGGTCACGAACCACGGATGATGATCCCTCTTCCTTCTCTTCTCCCTTCTCTTCTTCTTCCTTTCTTCTTCTTCCTTTCTCTCCTTCTTTTCTCCTCTTTGCATAGAAGGGGTGCTACAGTGCAGCGCTACAGTATCAGGGGTGTGGTACTGTAGCAACCAGGGTTTCCCCCCTCTTTTTAATGGTGGCCAGCCCCTCATGGGCCTCCTGGGCCAAGGCCTGAGACCCAGGTTGCCAAAAAACTGCAGAAAACCCCTTTATCTAATTGCTGCTAAATCTATTTTATATTTGGTCCTTCTCCGAATTCACATAATCTCTTCCGAATACTCTTTCGAATATTCTCTAATACTTTTGGGGTATTACATTCTACCCACCTTAAACAGAATTCGACCCCGAATTCTAAACACGCTTAGACGAAAGAACGACCACGACTGAGAACGAACAACGGTAACCACGTATCCGTTGTGAACAACACTGGCTAAAGCTCACGCACGCGAAACTCCAACTTCCCAAGTAGCCTTTCCTTGGTCCAAAATACCACAACACAACGACGTAACACGACGCCCAACTAACGCTCTACCCTGTACTTCCAGTACACTCATCGGACAAGACTCAAAGGTAAGATCTCACTCGATGGTCAACGGCGCAAACGAAACCTCAAACTCTCTGGATCTCCCCCATGGAAGCAGATGATTGGTTTCGGGTTATTGAAAGGAAGCTGCTGATCACCTAGTGCAACGACCGTGAGAAGGTTTTGTACGCCACTCACCAGATGGAAGGCATAGCTGCCGAATGGTGGGAGAACTTCTGTGCCGCTCATGAGGCGCCACAAAATATCACCTGGGAAGAATTTTCTGCAGCATTTCGCCAATACCATGTACCAGAAGGTATTATTGATATGAAAAAGGATGAGTTTCGTGCTCTCAAGCAAGGAGCTATGTCAGTGTCTGACTACCTCAACAAGTTTTCTCAGTTAGCTCGCTATGCAGCAGAGGATGTCGCCACGGACAAGGCTCGCCAGAGTCGTTTTCTGAAAGGGCTAAACACTGGACTGCAAGTCAGTCTGATCACCCATACCTTCCCTGATTTTCAGGAGCTGGTCAATAAAGCCTTTGTTCTAGAGGACAAACGCAAGGAACTGGAAGATAACCGTAAGCACCAGATGGCTCAGAAAGGGAATCATCAGTCACAGCATAAGATAAGGAAAGTTCCGCCACAGTTTAACCGGTTCCCACCGCAGAATTCGTTCAGGGCACCTGCGCCAACTTCAGCACCCGTCTAGCTGCCTAGAACTTCCGCATCCCTGCACCTGTCAACCCCAACCTGGGAAGCAATCAGCAAAACGGACCAAGAGTCTGTTATACTTGTCGTCAGCCAGGACACTTTGCCAACCAGTGTCCCTAGAAGGGAACAATCACCTCAGTACGCTTCAACCTTGAAGCTACGCCATCCAAGACACCAGCGTCAGGCATCAACCAAGGAGCTTCACAAGTTGCTGGTCAAGCCGGAGGAGCACCACAGCCTGTGGCCAGAGGCCGTGTCAACCACGTCACTCTGGAAGGAGCCCAGGAAGCACCGGACGTCGATCGGGTAAGTTACGTTAACTCGATACTGCATCGCTTTGTTTGATTACGAGTCAGATTCGTTTGTTTCTAGGATGTTTGCAACCAAGAATAATTTGGAAGTTATGCGTCTTAAGCATACTCTGCTAGTCCAGTCGCCTAGAGCAAAACTAAGCTCTAAAGTGGGATGTTTAGGAGCTAAGTTACTCATAGCTGGAGTTGAGTTTCTAGCCAACCTAATCGTACTAGATACCCAAACCTTAGATGTCATTCTTGGCATGGATTGGTTATCCAAGCACAAAGTTGTGCTAGATTTTGGCCAGAGCCGCAATAATGATCGAGATACCAAGGAAACAAGGTAGAATTTCTAGCCACCTCAGTTCGTGATGGACATCTGTTAGTAAATAGCCTGAAGACCATTTCCTTAGAAGAAGTACCAGTCGTCAGAGAATATCCAGATGTGTTTCCAGAAGAATTATCAGGAATGCCCCCGGACCGTGACATCGAGTTTGTCATCGACCTAGTGCCAGGGACAACACCAATTTCAAAGAGACCTTATCGGATGTCAGCCGATGAATTGGTAGAGATGAAGAAGCAGATAGAAGAACTTCTTGAGAAAGGTTTCGTGAGACCTAGTTCGTCGCCATGGAGAGCACTAGTGTTGTTTGTCAAGAAGAAAGATAGAAGCATGAGGATGTGTATTGATTACCGTTCTCTCAACGAGGTTACCATCAAGAACAAGTACCCACTACCCCGGATTGATGATTTGTTTGATCAGATGAAAGGAGTCGGAGTGTTCTCAAAGATCGACCTGCGATCAGGTTACCACCAACAGAAGATTTGTCCTAAGGATATACCGAAGACCGCTTTCTCAACGCGGTATGGACATTATGAGTTCCTAGTTATGTCTTTTGGTGTGACTAATGCCCCTGCATACTTCATGAACATGATGAATAAAGTATTCATGGAATATTTGGACAAGTTCGTAGTTGTGTTTATTGATGATATTTTGGTTTACTCCAAGACGGAGTAAGAACACGCCAAACATTTAAGGATAGTCTTGGAAAAACTCAGAGAGCATCGGTTGTATGCCAAGTTCAGTAAGTGTGATTTCTGGAAGAAGGAAGTTGATTTCCTTGGTCATGTGATGACAAATGAGGAGTAGCAGATTGACCCTGTAAGGTTAAAGCAAGATTACATTGGGAGCGACCCAAGACTCGTAACTTCATTCGTAGTTTCTTGGGAATGGCAAAGTTATTACCGCCGTTTAATCGAGGATTCTCATCAATTGCTAAGCCTCTTACGCAATTGTTGAAGAAGGAGAAAAGTTCACTTGGACTCCGGCTTGAAGAAAGTTTTAAGAGTTGAAGAAGCGTTTGACTTGACCCTAGTGTTGATTTTGCGGATATTCGCAAGGATTTCGATATTCATGTGATGCTTAGCGTTAAGGACTAGGATGCGTCCCGATGCAAGAAGGAAGAGCCGCCGCTTATGCGTTAAGGCAATTGACGCGCATCTAAGAGAATTACCCTACCCATGATATGAAATTAGTTTGCCGTAGTGCTTGCTTTAAAGATTTACGCCATTACCTCATCGTGTCGTTGTGAAGTTTATACATATCATAAGAGCACAAGTATATCTTCACTCGGTCGATTTGAACATGAGGCGTAGAAGATGGTTAGAATTGATCAAGGATTACAATCTTAGAATCCATTACCATCCCGGAAAAGCCAATGTAGTTGCAGATGCTTTGAGTTGTAAGAGTTACTGTAATGCTTTGGAAGTGGAAGAGTTTTGTTCAGAACTTCAAGACGAGTTTCAGAAGCTAAGGTTAGAAGTCGATCTGAAGGATTTGTGGCGGTTTGAAGTACAGTCTACCTTTGGAGAAACAAATTCGTGAAGCACAACCAAAGGATCTGTGTTGTCAAACATCAAGCTCAAAATGGCAGAAGGGAAAATTCAAAGATTTTACCAAGGATGATCAAGGCACACTCTGGATTAATGGTCGTATCTGTGTCCCAGATATTGATGGGTTAAGGCAACTAATCTTAAAAGAAGCCCATGACGCAAAGTATTCGATTCACCCTGGAAGTACTAAGATGTACTAGGATGTTAAGACTAAATTTTGGTGGCCAAATTTGAAGCGAGAGTCGCGAGTTCGTTGCCTTGTGCGACGTATGTCAGAAAGTGAAGGCAGAACACGAGAGACCAGCAGTTTGTTACAACCACCAAGATTCCGAATGGAAGTGGGAAGAGATCGAATAGATTTCATTGCGGTTTACCTAAGACCCAATCGGGTTACTGATTCGATCCGGGTAATAGTCGATCGCTTGGCCAAGGTCGCCCATTTCTGCGATCAAAACCACATACTCGTGAGATCGCCTTGCGGACTTGTACATGGCGAGTTATCGGTTTGCACGGTGTGCCCAAGAAGATAGTATCAGATCGAGGATCTAAGTTCACCTCTCGTTTTTGGCAAAGTTTGCATGAAGCATTGGGTACCCATCTGAATTTCAGTACTGCGTATCATCCACAGACAGATGGACAAACGGAAAGAGTTAATCAGATATTGGAGGATATGCTGAGAGCTTATTCTCTAGCTAATGTTGCCCGTTGGGATAAAAGTTTACCATATGCAGAATTCTCGTACAACAATAGTTATCAAGCTAGTCTGCAAATGTCACCATTTGAAGCTTTGTATGGCCGTGCCTGCAGAACCCCGTTGAATTGGTCAGAAACAGCTGAACGTTCGATATTCGGTCCAGACATCATTCAAGAAGCAGAAGAGCAAGTGGCCATGATCAGAGAAAGATTGAAGATAGCTCAGTCTAGGCAGAAGAGCTATGATGATAATCGTCGTCGCGATCTCAGCTTTGAACCCGAGGATTTTGTTTATCTGCGAGTTACTACGCTCAGAGGTGTCAAAAGGTTTCATGCCAAGGGAAGCTTGCCCTAGGTATGTTGGTCCGTTCAAGATTTTAGAAGCGCAGTAGAAGTTGCTTATCGATTGGAGCTACGCGATGCGTTAGCAGTGCATGATGTCTTTCATGTCTCGCAGTTGAAGAAGTGTCTTCGTGTGCCAAAAGAGCAAGCCCCGTTGGAATCAATTGACTTAAAGGAGGATCTTACCTACAAGGAGCAGTCAGTCAAGATTTTGGATGTCACATAGCGCCACACAAGAAGCAAGACTTTTCGTTTTTGCAAGGTTCAGTGGAGCAACCACTCAGAAGGAGATGCAACGTGGGAGCGGGAAGAAGAGCTGAAAGCCGAGTTTCCTAGCCATTTCTCTAGCTAGCCTGAATTTTGGGGTCGAGATTCCTTTAAGGGGGGAGATTTATAACATCCCAATTTTCTGAGTTTAAAACCCTTTTAAATAGTTAGTAGGGAGAAAAAAGTCACCATTTGGTTTTATTTGAATTGAATTCAAAAGCTTAATATTGGACTTTACAATAAAAAACATTTAATGTGAAGAATCCCAACATGAACAATAGCCAAAACTATTTTATTTTAGTTCTATGTGCTCAGATATATTTTCTAGATTTTTATAGAATTTTTCTGAGTTTATTTGCTATTTTCTATTGCTTATCTGAATTTCTGGTATTTTATAAAATAGAAAAACTAATTAAAATCTCAGAACAGCTCTTGGGCCGAAACCCAGCCCAAATCCTCCTCTAGCCCAGCTCTATTCAACCTACACCCGCGCGCACGAGCCCGCCTCCCTCTAACAGGTGGTCCCCACGTGTCAGGCTCCCTTCCTCTCTCCTCGCGCGAGCGCGTTAAACCTCAACCGTCTGATTCTCTTTGAACGGTCCGATGGTGTTGTGCCTTTCGGGCGGCCCAAACGTCACCAGCATTTTTGAGCCGTTCGATCAAGGTTGAACGGTCACATGCGGCGTGATCGTTCGGGGACCCGAACGTCCCCTTGATTGTGAGCCGTTCGATCAGATCTAGATGGTTAACTCTCTTGGTCCGATCGTGCACGTGTGTGGGCTTTCGCTAATGTGTGGACCCCACGCGTCAAGTCGTCGTCCTCCTCGCGCCCGGCTTCGTCTCCGCACGCGACCGCACGGTCCGCCATGGATTGGAGCTCGAGCTCCGTACGACAACGCCGTTTTTTCTATCTAAACCCCTTCCAGAAAGTGTGCCAAATCCTATATCTAACCTCTCCACACCCGTTTCTGTTAAAATCTTATCCCGAATAATATCTTATCCCCGGATTTCCGAAATTTGTTTCGTGTTCTTCACGGACTCGATTTGGGGATTCCTTATCCCGTGCCGCCCTCAACCTATAAAAGCCACCCCGAGGTTCACCTAGTCCTCCGCAACCCAAAGCCGCCGCCCACGTCGCCACGAGAGCCCTAGCGCTACCGCAATCGGAGTTTTAGGGTTTTTCGTAGCCGGTCTTTTTCTCCGTTTTGCCCCGTCGTCGACGTCGTCCTGCCCTCGTGGTGCGCACCGCCAGGTTCGCCGTCATCCGGGCTACCTCCAGGAGCCCTCGCCGTGCCAACACCCACGAGAACCCCGTCCACAAAGCCGAACCTCTCGCGCTCGAGCTCGCCACCGGTTGCCACCGTCCACCCAAGCACACAGTTGCACCTGCGGTTCGCAATAACCTCGCCTACACGCCGGTACCACTCACCGCGGTGGATCGCGCCGTTCGCGTTGTCATCGCAATGCATCGCAGCAAACATTGGGCTTACCGGATGATACGAATGCCCATATCATAATCATTGATCAATTCCAACCATCTCCTTTGCACGAGGTTGGATCCGTTTGGGTGAACAAATATTTCAAGCTCTTGTGATCGAATACACCTCACAACGGTTACCAATCTGGTAATGCCGCCAAATCTTGAGTGCATGAACCACTGCAGCTAACTCCAAATCATGGGTAGGATAGTTGAGTTCATGAGGCCTCAACTGCCTTGATGCATAAGCCACTTCCTTGCCTTCTTGCATAAGAACACAACCGAGTCCCTGACAAGAGGCATCACAAAAGATATCAAAGCTCTTGTGGACATCGGGGAGCACAAGCACTGGAGCTGAAGTCAAGCATTTTTTGAGTTCCTGAAAACTCTCATCACAAGCGGAGGACCATAGAAATTTCTTGTCCTTCTTGAGCAACTCAGTCATCGGCTTCGCGATCTTGGAGAAGTTCTCGATAAAGCGGCGATAGTAGCTCGCTAAACCAAGAAAACTCCACACATCGGTGACTGACTTGGGATGACCCCAAGATAAAACATCGTTGACCTTGCTAGGATCCACAGCTATACCACCTGCTGAAAGAACATGGCCCAAGAATACCACTTCCTTCAACCAGAACTCACACTTGCTGAACTTGGCATACAGCTGGTGCTCACGCAGCTTACCCAATACAATCTGCAGATGCTCAGCATGCTCCTCTTCACTCTTGGAGTAGATAAGAATGTCATCAATGAAAACCACAACGAACTTATCCAAATACTCCATGAACACCGAGTTCATAAGATTCATGAATAAAGCGGGAGCATTGGTTAAGCCAAAAGACATGACGGTGTACTCGTAAAGACCGTAACGAGTAGTGAAAGTCGTCTTTGGAATATCTTTAGCCCTGATCTGGACTTGATGATACCCCAACCTCAAGTCAATCTTGGAGAACACACGGGCTCCGGTCAACTGGTCAAAGAGATCATCAATACGAGGCAAAGGATACTTGTTTTTCACCGTCACTTCATTAAGTGGACGGTAATCAACACACATACGTAGGGTCTTGTCCTTCTTCTTCACAAAAATAATTGGACAACCCCAAGGAGATGAGCTAGGACGGATAAAGCCCTTTGCTAGAAGCTCACCTAACTGCTTCTTCAGCTCCTCCAACTCATTAGGAGGCATTCGGTACGACGCCTTGGAAATAGGGGTGGTACCTGGCAGCAACTCAATAACAAACTCTAGGTCTCGAACTGGAGGCATCCCAGGCAAATCTTCAGGGAAGGCATCCACAAAATCACACACTGTGGGTACATCCTGAATCTCCAAGGCTGGCTTACCTTTAAGGGCACAAAGATGTGGCCCTTGCAGCTGCGGTGAAATCCCAACCTGCTCACCTGAGGGACTAGTGAGGTAGACCATCTTCCTGGCACAATCGATTTGCCCCAAGTATTGGGACAACCAATCCATGCTAAGAATCACATCCAGACGCACCGAGTCAAGTAGGATGAGGTTCGCCAAGAATCCCACTCCTGAACCGTTTTGTTATGATTAGTGTTTGCAACACTAGTTGTATCGTGTGGGTAAAGTGTACAACCTCTGCAGAGTGTTAAATCAATCTATTTGAATAGCAGTCATGATCATGGACATGCTCGGGATTTCACACGAGGGTAGTTTTCATAAAATGTTTGGGAAGGAGCTATGTGATTTAAGTCATATGGCTATGTGGAATAATCTATTTAGCTTTGTGTCTTTGTAAAAACAACTGTTAAATTAATATTGTCTATTCGTTTTGAATTATGCTTTCAATCTATTTATCGTATTCAATCGCAAAAGTTGCGTTTACATAAAGAGCCACGAAGCCTTTTCTTTGGAATAAGCTCGCATCTATAAATTACATTACGTGGTATGATTTGCGAGTGCGGTTGTGTACTCACGCTTGTTGTAAAACTTGCGCCAAACCTCGAAGAGGAGGAGTCTATGCACGCTTTGAGGAGGAGTTCGCGAAGGTTCTTGATAATTAAGGTCTGGATCCCAATCGGTTGCATGTGGTGAATTGATGGGATCTACGCTGAAGTTATTTCTGTTCCACTGCTATTTTATTCTCTGTTAGCCCTGTGTGGCTCAATAAGTGTAAACTCGATCATAATGTCAAAACCCTTATTTGTTATTTAAACTAATCGTTTACTTTATTTATCACTTGTGTGGATTGATATTCACCTATGTTGACACTGCGTGCACTAGCGTGATCCTGGACTAGTGCATTATACACAGAGGGTTCCAGAATCGTAATTTTGGGTCCTGACAAAGGTGGTATCAGAGCCATACTGACTGTAGGTCTTGACCTTAGCTAGATTGGCCGTTTTTAGAGTGTCCAAATTATTTTCTAAAGGAAAAATTAACTTGCAAGAGTAATTAACTGCTTAACTCTTCTCATATCTCTCTCGACTCAACTATTGCTATAATCTTTTCTCTCCCCGCTGTTTTAAGTTGCTCTTACCCTCCCTTCGTCTGTCTTGACAGATGCCTCGTCTCCAGAGCTATGGTGAGCGCACAGGAGAATATGCCGCCGAGCTTTGGAAGGTGCTACAGGTTCTTGGAGGCTTTGATCGTTCGTTGTACGTCGGCAACAACTGGACTGTGAATGGACAAAACCGTGGGGTGATCGTGATCGGCGATCTACGCCGGGAGGAGCGACAAGGCAAGCCAACCTTCACACATCTCGTGAGGAAGATCACTTGGGCGGAGGTATCCGAGTCATCACGCTTGGCCATGCCCGTATACGCAACATCTACGCACGGAGCTTGAGGACACCGTCTTCCGTTACCACCCCAGAGTTGCAGCCGTAGATTTGCCGGCACGCTACCCGTCTACAGAAGGAGAAAGCAACGCTACAGTCGTGCACCTCGCCCAGTTTGTGGCCACTCGGGAGAAGCATTGGAGAGGACTATCACGGAGTTGGATCATGTCTATGAGGCTTCTGAGAGAGAAGAAGAGAAGGTCGCTACTGCAAGAGATTCTCTACGACGGATGACGAAGAAGAGAAGACCAGGAGGATCGAAGAAGATCGAGAGAAGGCCAGTTGAGCGGAAGAAGCCGCAGAACCGGAGAGCGGTTGCACCGAACGCACTGTTCTGCTTGCACGATTCGAGCATCGGATCGGTTGCCAAGATGCTGCCACTCCGAGTCTGTGGCGGGGCAGACTGCGCCGCAGGTGTGGAGGCTTTCTTAGTAGTTCGTTTTAGGCTTGATTTTGAGCTTAGCCGATTTAGTTTAGTAAGTCGCCCTTTAGGCGTAGTTTTGTGTGCTTAGGTAGTTGTTTCTTTTGTGTGCAGTATGAGCTGCAAAGGCCCTTAGGCATTTGTTGCGGCTCATAAGACCTTAATTAATAAAAGTATTTCGTTGGAGTTTCTTGGTGTGTTTTGTTGGGTTTAACCTACCGCTTAGTTCTTAACTCATCTTGTGCTTGCTACCTCATCTAACCCATGGAGCTTCGCGAGATGGTTCAAACTCGTCACACTGCTGCAAGTGGTTCCGGTACCCCAGCACTAGGAGGCAATGAGCAACCAGCCGCAGGAGCGGTTCATACAAGCACCCCGATTGACTTGCAAAACTTTGGAGCTTTCATGGCGCACAGACTCGACTAATGAATACCATGATGATCATATGCAAGCTATGAGCAACGGTCAACAACAACATTCAACGTAGACGGAGCCCGGTGCCCAAGGTCACCATGGACCGTCTAAAGCGGCGAGGTTATGAGGACCCGTCCACCAACATTCTCTGACACGTCTCCACAGTGGAAGCGGATGATTGGCTTGGGTTATTGAAAGGAAGTTGCTGATCACCTAGTGCGGCGACCGTGAGAAGGTTTTGTATGCCACTCACGGATGGAAGGCATAGTCGTCGAATGGTGGGAGAACTTCTGCGCCGCTCATGAGGCGCCACAAAATATTACATGGGAAGAATTTTCTGACATTTCGCTAATACCATGTACCGGAAGGTATTATTGATCTGAAAAAGGATGAGTTTCGTGCTCTCAAGCAAGGAGTTTCGGCCTTGGATCTCTTCCTACTCCTATACATGCAGTAGTTGTCTACGAATCCATCCCTCTAAGTTACGTAAACCCCTTTGCCTCACGTGCGACCCGGGTGCTCCTTGTTTTCCAGGGCCGTAGATAGTATATCCTTCTCCTTGTTTGCTTGGAAGGAGCCTTCAGAACATGCGGAATTCAATTCATACTACAAGAGGTCATCATGTTATTATAGACACTATGAAGGTATGGACTTATTAACAACTAGGTAGTTCGACATATTTACCACACGTTGGGCCACATTCTGATCTGTTAGGTTTGTGAAAGAGAATCCACCCGAAGACGTGGCTGATGCCCTCGCTCTTAACCAGGGTTGAGCGTGCTCATCTGTGATATCAGTAAATGGCCATGTTCCGTTGTCGTCCTCCACCACCCATTGCGTGGTTTTACCCGCGTACCCAACGGTGCTTAAGTGCGTAGGAGTGATTGTTTCTTGTCTAGAGAGCCTTGTGTGCCGCACTTTGCTCCTAAAATTCAGCCATCGTCTTCATTTGCACAAAGGCGTCCCATATATCTTGCGACAAGAATTTATACTGCGTGAAGGGCGTCCGACCCGTGTTCACATACTTCGTGACAAGCGTGCTCTTGAAGGTCCTCCACACCTTTCCCATCGCGAGCAACGCCTGCCGTTGCACGCGTGCTGGTCCGCTTACGGGAAAGTGAGCGATTTTGAAATTTCTATCCATAGCTCGCCTCTCGATCTTTAGGCAGTGTCCCGGCTAGTGTGGTGATGGGGACCCGTTCCCTTCCAAGTATCTCACGGATGGTCCGAATCTGCATTGCTTCTTTCGAGGGACTCGGGGATCCCAATGTCATTGACCTCGTGGCGGTCATTCGGCCCATGAGAAATTTTGATTTTCCTCTGCCATCTCGCATACATACCACTTTCCATGGAGATCTAGACACATTCGGCAATGTCAATGACGGCGGCGAAGACGGTGCGGATGCCATCTCGCTTACTTGCTATCTATACATATGAAGTTTCACCAAGTCATTTAAGATGAATAAAATGCTGAGCATAT
Source organism: Ampelocalamus luodianensis (assembly GCA_036346255.1). NCBI lineage: Eukaryota > Viridiplantae > Streptophyta > Magnoliopsida > Poales > Poaceae > Ampelocalamus > Ampelocalamus luodianensis. The sequence continues at coordinate 37,835,760 of CM070629.1, forward strand.
ACCACATGTAAATTAAAGATTTCAGCCTAAATGACCAAATCATAATCAACCGAACTGTTGTAAGAAATGTGGTTTTAGCAAATAATCAAAATTAATTCCAGCATAATCATAAGACATTAAAGCATTAATCCACCAACATTTAAATGACCAAATGAACATATGTAAATGTAAATCCTCCAAGCTCTCAAACTAAAACTTCTAAGTCTGTCAACTTACAGAACGTCAAAGCAATAACAGCTCAACCAATCAAATCTCCTGAAGATGCAAAGCAATCAAATCTCCTGATTATGGTATAGCTGAATCAAATAGAAATAAAAGACAGCGGTAAGCAACACATATAGAGCTCAAATCTGAATATGCTATCACACCAATTTTAGTTTATGACAATTATTATCACAGAGCAGTTTGAACAGATCCCTCAAAAGTCACTTTGCAATATATCTCCCAGTACTAACAAATCAATTTCAGAATTGAACTAGTACAACATATATATACTCAAAGTGATACACAATAAATGAATACAGAGATACTCATGAGACGATGGTACTCCAAACCAAAAACCTAGCGGAGTGGCTCCGGCGTGGAGGAGGAGGCCTAGAGAAGTGGCTCCGATGTGGAGGAGGCCGAGTCGGAGGCGGCGCTAGGGAGGACCAGAGGAGGCGTTGGAGCCGACGGCGCAAGGACTAGAGGAGGCGCTGGAGTCAACGACGCGAGGGAGGACCAGAGGAGGCGCTGGAGTCGGCAGCGCGGCGGAGGACCGGAGGAGGTGCTGGAGTTGGTGGCGCGAGGCGAGGACCAGAGGAGACGCTGGAGTTGGCGGTGTCGAGGGCGGGGGCGCTCGGGTGGGGAGGTGAACGGGCAAGAGTAAGTGCGAGTGACGAGTAAGGGCGCAAAATCTAGCGGTTCCCGTCTAATAAAGGCATATCACAGGTAGTTCTATAATGGAACCGTCTGTGATATGGTCATATAAGAGCACATTCAGAGAAATTCATAATTTGGCATATTAGGTTGACAAGTCCATGTGCATAATATTACCATTCCACATTACAATGAAGTCCACATTGACAGTAAAATCAGAGATGACAAATCCATAATTTGGCATATTAGGACATGAGACAAATAGGTTGTACATGTGCATAATATTACCATTCCACATTACAATGAAGTCCACATTGACAGCAAAATCAGATATGACAAGTCCGTATATAACACATTAACACATGGCAATTCCACATTGTCATGTCTCATGTTATGGAATAAATTACAATGGAATAAATTCTTATTTAAAATATAGGCCTTCATGATGATCGACGCGCATATAGCTAGCTTCCTCACTGGGTTCTTCCTCAAGCCTGATGCCATCTCCGAAAGGAGGCAACTCGTCGAATTAATTGCACTCTTCCTCATCCACAACATTCTCAACTCTGACAATCCTTCTTTTTCCATGAAGAACTACGTGGTGGTTCTTATTTGCCAGGTCTGTTACATAAAAAACTTGAACAACTTGCTTAGCGAGTATGAATGGTTCGTCCTTGTATCCGATACGTTTAAGGTCCACAGTAGTGACATCGTACTTATCGACCTTCACACCCTGCGGAAGTTTAACCCAATGGCATCGAAACAGGGGGATCTTAAAAAGTACGTAGTCGAGCTCTCAAATCTCCTCTATGAACCCATAGTAGGAGTTCAACCCACGTGGCCCGGCAGTATTGAACTGCTCGTCAAACGCATCTATCCGGACACCGCTGTTTTGGACTGTGCTCTTCCTATCCTGAGCTATTGTATAAAATTTGTACCCATTTATGTCGTATCCATGCCATGTCATAATTGTAAATTTTGGCCCTTTTGCCAACCATAGCAGCGTATCATCACTTGATAACCTCCTAGTGTATCGTACATTTAACCATTCGTTGAACCGACGGTTGTGCTATCTCGTGATCCAAACCTCCGACCGGTTTGGATTCTGTTGGCGTACCATGTCTTTGGGCTCATCGATGTCCGGGGACACTTGGGTCATGTGTTGCAAGACCGTGAAATGAGCTTGAGCATACGTATCTAGATCGGGAGTGATTGATTTCCTTCCGATGGTCCCGATACCCTCCAGTCTCCCCTCATGACGAGATAGAGTCACACCTATCGGTTCCACCTGAGCCATGTAGTCGACACATAACTCAATGACCTCTTCAGTTGTATAACCTTCGATGATGTTGCCCTTCGGTCAAGATCAATTATGTACGTAGGACTTGAGAATTCCCATGTGCCTCTCGAACGGGTACATATGACGTAGGAACACAGGGCCGCATATCTTTATCTCTTTCACAAGGTTAACAATGAGATGGACCATGATATCGAAAAATGACGGAGGAAAATACATCTCAAGATGACATAGAGTCGTCACCACCTCGGCTTGCAAAGCATCTAATCCTTCTGGATCGATGACATTCTGAGCAATTGAGTTAAAGAAATAACACAGCCTCAAGATTGCCACTCGGACCTTGTTCGGCAAGATACTCCTAATTGCAACAGGAAGCATTTGTGTCATCAGCACATAACAATCATGAGACTTCATACCAATTAATTTTAAATCTTCCATAGAAACAAGCTTCTTAATGCTGGCGGAGTAACCGAACGGAACTTCACCATGCAAGCTCTGGCACAGTTTATTTCTCTTGGCCTTGGACAGAGTGTAGCAAGTTGGGGGAAGGTACGTTCGTCCTTTATTGGTCTCTTGCGGTGCTGACTCGGCTTTATGTTCATATTAACCAAGTCACGCCGTGCGTTAACACCATCCTTTGTTTTGCCACTAATGTTCAGTAAGAGACTAAGCAAGCTATCACATACATTCTTTTCTACATGTATGACGTCGATGCAGTGACGAACTTTTAAGTGCTCCCAATAAGGCAAGTCCCAAAAAATTGACCGCTTCTTCCAGATGTTGTTCTGACGGGTCCTTAATTTACGTCGCTTGCCAAGCACAACATTGATATCCTTAACAATATCATAGACCTCTTTCCCTCTAAAAGCCCTTGGAGCTAAACCATCCTCCTTATTTTCGTCGAATTGTTTCTTCATCTTGCAGTATGGGTGAATCCTGGGGAGGAACCTACGGTGACGTATATACACAGTTTTGTGCGAGTTATTCAGCCATACACTCTCTGTACCATCTAAGCAGTGCGGACAAGCTTTGGCTCCCTTTGTACTGAACCCCGACAGGTTACCAAGGGCAGGAAAATCATTGATGGTGCAGAACAATATAGCGCGTAAAGAGAAGTTCTCTCGTTTGTACGCATCCCATACTTGTACCCTTTCGTTCCACAGTGTCACAAGATCTTCCAGTAATGGTGCTAGGTACACATCAATATCGTTCCCAGGTTGCTTCGGCCCTTGGATAAGTAGTGACATCAAAATGTACTTCCGCTTCATACACAGCCAAGGAGGAAGGTTGTACATACATAGATTCACGGGCCATGTGCTATGTCGGTTGCTCATGTTACTGAAAGGATTCATTCAATCAGTACTCAACCCTAATGTTATGTTCCTCGATTCTGCACTGAACTCTTTGAAGCTCCGATTGAAGTTTCTCCACTAGGCAGAATCAACAGGGTGTCTTAGTTTTCCATCTTTCTTATGCTCCTTCGAGTGCTAACGCAGTAATCTTGCCTCATTTGGGTTCGCGAATAAACGTTTCAAACGTGGGATCACAGGTAGATACCACAACATCTTAGCAGGAGGTCCTTGCTTCACCTTAGCAGTATTCTTACGCTTTGTATCGAATGCTTTGCACACGGACATACATGCATGTCTCGCATACTCTTTACGGTATAGGATACAATCGTTCTAACATGCATGTATTCTTTTTACTTCCATTCCCAATGGACAAAGAACCTTCTTGGCTTGATAGGTGGTGTTGGGCAACACGTTTCCCTCTGAAAGAATGTTCGCTAGGAGACCTAACAACGCTGTGAAACTCTTGTCAGACCAACCATCGCTTGCCTTCAATTTCAGCAGTTCAAGCACGGTTAACAACCTTGTGTATTCTGGCTTTGCAGTCAGGGAACAAAGGTTTCCCCGAGTCTTCCATTAAGTGCTCAAATTTATAAAACTCTCTCTCACTGTAGTTTCCTTCTGCATCGTGTAGCATCTGATCCAGATTGTCATCGTGCAACTTACCCTCATCAAAAGCACAGTCCACATCCGCCATATCGTTGACTTCGTCGACGATGTCATCATTACTAACTTCCTATGTAATCTGCTCCTTACCGTGACTGGTCCAACATGTATACCCTTTTTTGAAACCCCTTCAAATCAAGTGCCCTGCGATCTACGTCGAGTTGTTAAACATCTTCAGATTACCACAATCAATGCATGGACAATACATAAATTCTATCCCCTTCTTCAACAAATCCTGCTCGGCGGCTCTTTTAAAAGCAAACACACCATTAATGTACTCTTGACTCACACGGTTCGCACCGTACATCCAGTTTCGGTCCATCTACACTACGCACGTATAACAAATTAGAGGTATTAAATTAGATTAATAAACTGCAAATACGTTACTCCTCCTATTAAAGATTAACCTAGAGCAAATATAAAGAGTTAGTACAGATCGTTACCATCGGAGCTCACGACGAAAATTCCAAATATCCCGTGAGATTCCTGATGATGACCTTCTCCTTCTCCTCCCTTCCTCCTTTCCTTCACCTCTCTAAGGTGGCGCAATGGGGGCGGCGGCTCAAAACAAAATTGGGTCGGGGTGGGCGCTAGGATCGAAGTGCAATGGGCCCGATATTTATAGTGCCATAACATCACAGACGATTCCATAAAATAACCGTCTGTCATATGGAACATATAACAAACAGTTCCTTTAAAGAACCGTCTATGATAGACACCATATCATAGACGGTTATTTACAAGAACCATCTGTGATAGTCACGTTCGGACCTGGTGTTTGGTGGCCCAATCGAGATCTAACGGTCTATAATCGTTGCACGTTCGGATGGTCCGAACGTTTTCGCTTGATCTGGACAGTTGATATAAAATCAAACGGCTGGGCGCGTGAGTACGTTCAGACTGCCGAATGCGCGACCCATGTGGATCGTGTGATCTATATCGGACGGTCCTGAATGCCTCTAGTTGATCTAAGTCTAATTAGGGTTGACTGAGATTTAAAACTACACTACCACTTTGACCAAGGTCATATAAATAGAAATAAATTTCCTAAAATCTTGAAATAATTCATAGGGCTTCCTAGGAAGGTCTAGTGTTCATAAAAATTCTTAAACCTTACTTTTCATGATTTAATTGGTATATTTTATATTAAAACCTAGAATAGGTCATTATATTAAGTTTTAATCTTGTGAGAAATCATAATGACCTATTCCAGGTTTGAATATAAACTATACCAATTAAATCATGAATGTAAGGTTTAAGAATTTTATGAACACTAGACCTTCCCAAGAAAGCCTATGAATTATTTCAGATTTTAGAAATTATTTCTATTTATAAGACCTAGGTCAAAGTGGTGAGTTAAGTTTAAATCTCGGTCAACCTAATTAGACTTGATCAACGAGATTCAGATCGTTGATATAGATCGCACGATCCACACGGCGTGCGTTGACACTCGACGCATCTCGCGTGCCCGGCCGTTCAATTTTAAATCAGCGGTCAAAATCAGCGTGGCGTTCGACCATCGAACGCACAACGATTATGGGCCGTTAGATCTCGATCCGGCCACCCAAAAACCAGGTCCGAACGTCACTATCACAAACAGTTCGTTTAAATAACCATCTGTGATATGGTGTCTATCACGAATAGTTCTTTAATGGAACCGTCTATGATAGCGACGTTCGAACCTGGTGTTTGGGCGGCCCGATCGAGATCTAATGGCCTATAATCGTTGTGCGTTCCAATGGTCCGAACGTTTACACTTGATCTGGACGGTTGATTTAAAATCGGACGACTAGGCACATGAGTACGTTCGAAGTGCCGAACGCGCGGCCCGTGTGGAGCATGCGATCTATATCGAACGGTCCTGAATGCCTCTAGTTGATCTAAGTCTAATTAGGGTTGACCGAGATTTAAAACTTAACTGCCACTTTGACCTAGGTCTTATAAATAGAAATAAATTTTCTAAAATCTTGAAATAATTCATAGAGCTTCCTGGGAATGTCTAGTGTTCACAGAAATTCTTAAACCTTACTTTTCAGGATTTAATTGGTATAGTTTATATTCAAACCTAGAATAGGTCATTATATTAAGTTTAAATTTTCTGTAGGTGAAATATAGTTCCAAAAATTTGGTAAAAATTATATTAATTCATGATAATTATTCTAGTATTTGAATAAATTGGTTATAGATGATGATCATAAGTTTTTATTTCTGTTTTCATTTGGGGAGTTGTTTTAGGTTAAGTTTTAATCTTGTTATAAATCATTGATGGTGTAGAAACAACATGGTGCGTAAAGAGAAGTTCTCTCGTTTGAAAGTCTATGATAAATACATAAATGCAAATTGAAAATTCAGAACATTTGACACATTCTGATATAGATAAATACAAATTCACATATACATAAAACCGCTAATTTTATGGCAAGTAGTCCAATACCTCTACAAAGAATTTGGCATACTCATGCCCAATCCTGCAGCCATCGCTGCAGAAGATGACGTAGTCATCCCACCCTTCTTTGCCACAGCCAGTGCTCATGCACCGGTGGCCGTCCTCCGACAGCGCCCACACCCGGCCCAGCGGCCTAATCTTGTTCCACGTCGCCGCCTAGACCATGTGCGTCACGAGCCTTTGGCACCACCTGCACTCCCGGTTGGTCCTCTTGGTCGCCTCGCACCGTCATTGCTGGCTCACCTCAACCTACGATGTAGTGCCGCAATGTCGCCGCCTCGCCATGCATGTAGAGGAGGAGGCCTAGCACGTAGGCCGCGGCCTTGTGGCCGGCGACGGCCGCCCATTCCAGGAACACAAGGCCGCGCTGCATGTCTTGGGGCGCAAAGACAAGCGCAAGGCCGACGATGAAGCAGGCCTCCGGGTTACCGACGCTGGCTAGGTGGTGGACGACGGTGAGGTAGCGCTCATTGTCCTGCCACTTCATTGCCTCCTCCTTGTGAGGACCCCCGGTTATTGGAAATGTTACTAAATTAAATTCATACAGTAACACAATTCATAATTAAGGAACAGTGCTGCCCCTTAATTAAAAATCATGCTAAAGGTATGAACTTAACAAGTAACAATTTCAATAAGCAGGATTCCTGATATATATGTACCACAATGGTTCCCGTGATCAACGACCATTGCATATATATCCTTCATCAACATTGCATCAAACACATACAAGTCATACATTGATATAATTAAACATAAGGTTACATCATTCGGTTAATACTACAATATTAAGTGACTTGGTCACTATAACGATATCTGGCGGAAGCAAAACAAGCGGAAAATGTCCACCAATGGCCCCATCCACCCGCAGCAATTGCGTGGAGGCAAGAAGTAGCGTTACTCGTTAGCGTCACCCTCGATCGCGCTAACTGTACTTCATAAAGGAAACCATCCTCACCGCAACAATAGGTAGTAGCACCTTGAGTACGAAGGTACTCAGCAAGTCTTACTCAAACTAATAAAATAAAGTGGTGATTAGAGCCTAACCAAAGGAGTAGAGTTTTACATGCATAAGGTCACAACAGAAGGTATAAAGGTTCAAATTTGCATAAAGCGATACATCTTAACCTACAAAGGCTAAATTTTGGTAAGCGATTTAATAAATCAAAGTTTGCTTAAAACAGTACATAAATGACATAAAAATAAACGATGCGATGCATGATACCCTCATGCAAACCGAAAATAACCAAACCAGGTTTTGAAAATCAAACTTCTATACAGTGACATCAATTCAAGTTGTCGCCCATGACCGTGGACACGGCTATTCGAGCAGTTTTATACCACGCGGGTGTACATCTTTACCCACATGACTTAGTTAGCAGTTGCCTTGGATGCCTCCGAATGATGACACACTTCCTTTGGTATGCCGACCGGGAAACTAAGATTTGGTATTTTTCAACAAGTTAACACTATTGAGTTGGACCCCATGTGTGAACTAATCCCATAGTGTAGGCTACACCACCTACTAACCACAGGGCACACATGTTGTGTCAAGAATGCCGATCCAAACAATTTAAAAACAAATTGGGCTCACCACCCATAATAGAATGCCATCGCACATTAAGGTATCGTATATGCGACGAGGCACATATACGCCTCACCCTCCTAAGAACATCTGATACTGACATACAAAGCTCACATGGCATAAGACACAGTCCTCAGACCTAAGCATCTATGCCATGCAAGGCCAATACACATATCCTTACTCTCCTGTTTCCAACTCAATAGTCTCAACATTTTACTTAACCAAACAGCGCCCATACACTGCATGTGGAAATACGTGGGGCTTGAATTGAATAATCGAGTTCGGTCCTTAATTAACCGGACAAGCCCACCACAAACCCAATCTCGTACGAAGGCACCATCACTAGCTTCCTCTTGTCCAGATCAATTTAGATTTCAAATACAAGACTGATTTAAAGGAACTGGACAAAGAGTTTGAAAATGACAATAGTTCAGTTGTGATTCCCATGTTTGACAAGATATGCTTGTCAAACTCTAAAATCTCTAGACTGCATATCTAAGCCAAATCGAGAATAGACCATATATTATACAAGACTACACTAGAGTTGAGTGTATGGTCATAATCAAGGTAATCCACCATGTCAGTCATAGCTAGCTATTACAAGTCATATTTTGTATTTTCGGACAAATAGCATGCTCGAGATATCACCGGATTTGTAAAGACTATTGTACAAAATCTGGGTTCAATATGGTGCAAAGAGGATGCTTGCCTTGGTAATAATAGACTTCTTGTGAGCTCAGTTGCTCGAGAAAAGATTCGATGGCTTCAACGAACCGATTCTAAAGAAACAATAAGATCCAATAAATACCAAAATCGACAATAAGTCCAACATGGAAGAAATATGCATGATCAATCTAGAAATGCATGATTACGGTATGCTTAAACCATAACTACCCATAATAATGATAATAACCCATTATCTAGCTCACTTTGCTTTCAAAAGACAGAAATTAGAGTTTATTGCAAAGTTCCGCTTTGATTTGAAAAGAGTCAAAACAGATGATTGCAATTTTCGGAAATAGAAGTATAGATCATGCAAAAGTTCATAAATGAAACTTAGCATGATCTTTTAGGTAATTAACATCCCAAACCAACCTTAGTCTAACCTAACTAGTTAGATTGCAAAAGCTAAAGCAAAACCTATTTTGTCGGTTGAGCCGACAAGAGAACAGAGACAGATTTCAACTAAGAGTCAAAATAGATGATGACAAGAATTGAAAGACCAACTTGTCATGCTGCTAGGGTTTAGTCAAAATCTAAATAAGATGATAAGTTGACAGGAAGATACCTAGGTCTTGAAAATGACATGAAAACCGAAAAGGTGCAATATCAACTTTTCAGTTTAAAGTCAGTTGAAGCTACTGATGCTTAAAAGAATGATTCACGAGAGCTTCTCAAGTCCTTAAGATGCTCAAGATGTTAACAACTAGGGTTTAACTTACGGGAGAAGAAATATGCTAAGGTTACGACAACCCGATGTTGAACAACAGAGAGTTAAACTCTGATTTAACCTACAAAAGATAACCAATCTTGATTGTAAGTGTAACCAGAGTTTAAGATGGATAAGCGATGAGCAAGAAGCAAGAAACTCCACTGGTTAACAAGAAAAGGATGAGCTTGGTGGTCAACAATGGTGCTGACTCAAAAACTAGGGTTTATATATGTGGATGTGGAGCTACAGAGCAAGAGAAAGATCTAGAGTTGATGAGGTGTCCATTTAGGGCTAATTATCCCAAAAATTAGTTGCAAAAACTTTGGGATAATCCTCTCCTTGATTTCAGAGAAATCACTACGAGAGAGAGGGAAGGAGATAAGAGCCAAGCGACATGTGGGCCCCATTGTCATCCTCACCAGCGCACTCGTAAAGGCTCGAACAAAAGTCACCGTCCGATTAGAAATAGCGCTACGATAAATAGAGAGATTAAATGATGTGAATCGGTATCATTTAATATGGACCGCACGATCAAGATCGATCGAGCGAGATTAAAACGAAATCCCGATGGTGCTGCGGGTTCCGCTTTCAAGCAGAGGCGTTGGATTGAAATCCAACGATCAATTAAAAGATATACACGTCACCCTTTTAGATGCGATGGTTTAACACCGTTGGATTTAATTTCTGACGGTCGGGATGTAAATTGAACCGGATGGTCGATTGCATACACCCATGTGGTCCGCACGATTAAAATCCAACGATCCATCGATTTTGGGCTTTAAAGGCCCACGGTCTAAATGGAGGCCGTGAGGATTGAAATCAAAGGCCCACATTAACGCGCCTCGGTTTCAAATAGAAATAAACGATGCCGCCGATCAAGGATGGGCGGCCACGATTGTGCGGGATCCGAGTCGTCCGAATGCATACACGATCCGGGCCATACGATGAAGATCCAACGGTCGCAGGAGGCGAGCTTTATAACACGAGGAAAAAGGAAAAGCGAGGATTTGAATCTAACGGCCGAGATAAAAGCGCGCCTTTAGGTTTAAAGCGAAAAGGGCGTCACGGTTGGATTAGAAACGAACGGTGGAGATTGAATAGGGATCCGGAGTTGTCGGATTGCATACACTGATCACGCTCGTTGGATTAAGATCCAACGGCACAGATTTAAGTGGACACGTGGACAGCTCGCGGGGCGTTATTGCTTCGCCCGTTCGATGGAAGATCGACGGCTCATGTTAGTCGTGGAGTTCGGGCTCGCGCTCGAGCGTGACCGAGCAGCACAAATTTGATTGGGTTGGACCGAGACACATGAGGCGGGTCGCATAAAGGCAAAGTCGGGTTTGGACCGGTTTGGTTGACCAAACCTTATTCATATATTTAAAAGGTTTGATGGGACTTTAAAATATCAAATAAATTTATAAAATCATGAAATTTTTATCGTAAGCTACCGGGATGATATATTTCCCGGATAAATTTCATAAACCACATTTTCACTTTATAAAATACATAAATATCTATTTCAGGCGAAAATGTTTATTTAAAGACCATAAATTTTCTTTAAGTCCAAATAATTTCTAAAAATGCAACGAAAATATTTTTAGCCAAGATAATTTATCTAGGCTTTAATAAAAATACTTCCAGTCATAATACAAGTGTTACCTTGTATTCCTTTAAATATTCTAAGTAGGTTTTGGACTTTGGCAAAAGGAAGGTTTTATTTGGTAACACAACTCCCAAGCGAGATTAAGAATAAGAATGATATGAGCAGTAGTCTATTACTGTTCATAAAACATTATTATCGTTGATAAGATTGGGGCTGTTACAAACCTACCCAATAAGGAAAATCTCGTCCCGAGATTTGGAACAAGTTAAGATTAGGAAGAAATGCAATGGAAATGAATTATGAGGAAATTCAACATCTCGTTGTTTTGGTTTCCTTCAAGGATAACAAAGAAGATTCTTACATAACAACATAGTGTTATTATTACATCTTTGTTTACATAGCTTTGTTTAAACTTTCCTTTCTTGATTCAAAGAAAAGTTCTAAACAACAAAAGATGGGGTGCTCAATCGCATCGGATCTTGGCGCTCCCAAGTGGCTTCATCCTCGAATGATTAGCCCATTGAATTTTCAAGAACCCGATAAAGACGATTTCTTGTCTGCGTTCCATTGTGTCGAGGATACGTCTTGGTTGCTCTTGATATGAAAGATCGAGTTGGAGATTAAGATGCTCATAGCGATTGCCTCAATAGGAACACGAAGGCATTTCTTTAATTGAGACACATGAAAAGTATCATGCATCTTTGAGAGTGATTGAGTAACTCCAATTGGTAAGCTCTGACTCCTCGCTTGGCAATGATTCGGAAGGGTCCGATATAGCGAGTGCGAGCTTTCCTTTACACAAAACGATGAGTACCCTCATGGGTGACACTTTAAGATAGACATGGTCATCTACCTCAAAGCTCAATTCACGGCGACGATGATCGGCATAGCTCTTCTCGGCGAGGCGTATGCGGTTTTCAAACAATCTCGAATCGATTTAACTTGCTCTTCTCGCTTCCTTTACCAAGTCTCGGACCAAAGTATGATCTTTCACCGACTCGGACCAATTCAATGGAGTCCTACAAGCTCTCCCATACAAGGCTTCAAAAGGTGACATTTGAATACTTGCTTGGTAGCTATTATTGTAGGAAAATTCCACATATGGCAAAGATTTCTCCGATCTTTGCTATAAGATAGCACATAGGCTCAAGAAGATCTTCCATCACTTGGTTCACTCTTTCGGTTTGACCACTGGTTTGAGGATGGTAGCGATGCTGAAGGAGAGTTCACCCCATAGCCCGATGAAGGCTATTCCAAAAATGGGAAGTAAACGGAGGACCACGGTCGAAACAATGACTTTAGGAACACCATGAAGGCAAACAATTCTAGCAATATAAAGCTCGCTAATTGCTTGCCATTGAAATCGGTCTGGACCTAATAAAATGAGCCACTTTAGTTAAGCGATCAATGATCACCCAAATGGCATCGGATCCTTGGAAGTCTTGGGAAGACCAGAACAAAATCCATACCGATCTCTTCCCACTTCCATCGGGAATAGGCAAAGGTCAAGGGTACCGGTGGCTTTAGATGTTCACTTTAACCCTTTGGCAAATATCACATTCGACAACATATCGAGCAATTTGCCTCTTCATTTGGCTCCACCAAAATATTTTCTTCAAATCTGGTACATTTGGTACTCCCGTGATGCAAAGAAAACTTGGAATTATGAGCTTCCTAAAATTAGACTCTTCAATTCAGAATCGCAGTACTACCAAGCGATGGCGATATCGAATTATCCGCGATCATCTTGAGAAAATTCGTTGGCTTTACCGCTTGCATGTTTTCCGATTTCGACTACCTCGGCATCGGTTTTAGGGCCTCGAATCTGGGATTCTAAGGTCGGCTCCACATGTAATGCAGCGAGAATCCTTTTCCACAAATTCAAGACTTAGGCGCGAAAATCAGACACGTGGTCTCTTTGGCGTAAAGAGGATATGTAGTTGCATTGTGACTTTCTGCTTAAAGCGTCTGCCACAACATTGGCTTTACCAGGATGATAATGAATACCCATATCGTAGTCCTTGATCAGTTCAAGCCATCTTCGTTGTCTCATATTCAAATCAGATTGAGTGAATATGTACTTGAGCTTTATGATCGGTGTAGATCTCACAACGATTACCTAGAAGGTAATGCGCCAAATCTTTAATGCATGGACCACGGCAGCCAATTCCAAATCATGAGTAGGATAATTAACTTCATGAGGGCGCAACTGCCGGGATGCATATGCCACAACTTGGCCTTCTTGCATAAGCACACAACCAAGTCCATGGCGAGATGCATCGCAATATATGTCGGCTCTTAGAACATCCGGAAGAATAAGAATGGAGCTTTGGTCAAGAGAGTTCTCAAAAGTCGAAAACTCTCTTCACACTTAGTGACCATTCAAATTTCTTCCCTTTCGCAAGAGCCGAGTCAAAGGTCTAACAATCTTGGAGAAATTTTCAATGAACCTCCTGTAATAACCCGCAAGTCCAAGAAAACTCGAATCTCAGGACACTCTTGGGAGGCTTCCAATTTAGCACGTCTTGTACCTTGCTTGGATCAACAAATGATACCTTCTTCGGATAACACATGCCCGAAGGCAACTTCTGACGAGCGAAAGCACACTTGCTAAACTTGGCATACAATTGATGCCGACGAAGTGTTTCGGCACAAGTCGCAAATGTTGTTCATGATCCTTATCGGACTTGGAATAAATAAGGATGTCGTCAATAAACACGACAACGAATTTATCCAAGAATTCCATGAACACCGAATTCATAAGGTTCATGAAATATCTTTGGAGCATTGGTCAAACCAAAGGACATAACCGTATACTCGTATAAACCATAACGAGTAGAGAAAGCTGTCTTAGGAATGTCCTCGGCTCTAACCTTGATCGATGATAGCCCGATCGCAAATCAATCTTTGAAAAGACACGGCACCAACCAACCGATCAAAAGATCATCAATTCGAGGTAGAGGATATTTATTCTTGATAGTGACCTCATTTAACGGACGGTAATCCACACATCCGTAAAGTATTGTCTTTCTTCTTGACAAAGATTGCCGGGCATCCCCAAGGTGAGGAACTCGGTCGAATGAAACCCTTGTCAAGCAATTCTCCGAGTTGCTTCTTCAATTCAACCACTCGTTGACAGCATTCGATAAGGACTCACGGATATCGGGCGGTTCGAACGAGTTCAATAACAAACTCCACTTCCGATCGGTGGTAAACCGAAGGTCTTGAGAAAAACATCGGCATACTCACGGACAATTGATGCGACTCCAAAGAAGGAGTGGTATCAACTTGGTGAGCACAAAGATGAGAGCCAAGCGCTTTAGAATGATAAACAACTTGAATGCCGCTCGGCATTGGTCATAGAAATAGACCGTTGGGAACAATTGATTTGACTCGGTTTTGGACAACCAATCCATACCCAAAATGACGTCCAACCCTTTAGAGTCAATCACAATTAGGTTTGCTAAAAACTTCACCCCAAGGATTGTTATGTTGACCCCACAACAAATCGATCGGTTTTAAAGACCACCTGGTGATTGAATAATAAAAGATGGTTGGAGGGTATGCATGTTTAATCGGTGTTGCCTGAAGAAAATGATTGCTAATAAAAGAATGAGATGCTCCAGTCGAATAAAGCAGTAGCTAGACTGAAATTAACTAGGAGCATACCATAACAACTTCGTGTATCGGTAGCCTCTTGTGATGATCTGGTTCACATGCCTGAACCGGAGCGGATCGGCTTTAATAGGGGCCTCATAAGGGACCCGCACCGACACCGGATATGGTCGAGCAGTGGCAATCCTTCCGCTTTGCCACACACTTGTTGGCATAATGCCCCGGACGACCACAATGATAACAAATAACCCCAGGTTAACATTGTTGACGGGACGGGCTGATTCACTGATCTGATCGATCGTGGGAGGAGATGGGCGAGGAGCAAACACCGCGGCCTTGGTGAAAATGGGTGGTGCTCGTGGTGGCCTGACAACCACATACGAGGCCTTGGTGGCTGCCACGAGAATAAGCGAGAAGTCGGCGTAAACTTGCGTGACTCATCAATGCCTTACTCTTGCTTTCGGCCACAATAGCTTTGTTGACGGATGCGAGAAGTTCCGAAGTCATGCAAAGCTACGACCATCTGCGATTCTTGGATAGCCCATTCAAGAACCGGTTTACACGACGAAGGTCGATCGAAAGCGTCATCGAGCATATCGGCGGAAGTTGAACTCATGCGATATTCGTTCTGATTTTCGCCCTTGCTTGAGGCGAGAAACTCTTCTTTGTTTGATCATCATGACCCCTTCAGAATGTGAGCTTCGCGAAAGGCTTCTACGAACTCATCCCAAGTAGGGACATGTCCAAACAGTGAATGGCAAGAAGATTATCCCACCATATGTTGGTGGCCCATCGAGTGATAAGCGGCAAGAGAACCTTTTCCCTTCCGAGCATTGAGTAATCAGAAGCTTCTTTTCAATGGTCCGAAGCCAATCCTCAGCTTCCATAGGGTCCTGAGAACTGGAGAACACCGGCGGGTTAGTCCGCTGAAAGTCGCAAGACTGCCCTGCACATGGTGGCCTCCTGCTCTGACTGCTGATGCAACAGGAGTAGAAGTATTGCGCGCAATCTGTTCCAGGATGCGCGTCTGATCCATCCGGTTGCGCTCAATTTGCATGAGCACATCGCCATAGAAGGTGGTGGAGGAAGCTCCTCTTCACGAGGACCACCTTGCGGACCACGAGCTGGAAGGTTCACGGCCCTCCACGAGAATGGGGAACCAAGATGAAATACTCTTCCCTTGTTGCGCTTGCGCCGAGTAGTAGGTCTGTCATCCTGTACCACAACATGGTTAACAACACAACAAGGACATACTCGGCAAACACAAACAAGTTTACAATTAGAAAAGAAGCAAATCTGTACATATAATGCATCATGTTATGTTATGCATTCAAGTTAACACCAAACGAAACTTCATATATATATACAAAATTTCGGTTCAGTCTTACATTATAGTTGGCCATAATGTCGATTACAAACCGAAAGTTAAACTTTCATACTCAGACAACATAACTTGCTGCCCTATTACATACAATTTATTTAAGGGCAACTACTAGACTAAAAGACACTCAACCACGGGATTCATCGTCGAGGTGCTAGCATAAAGATCCCGATTAAAGTTCACGGAAACTCATTCGAAGGTGAGCTCGGGGAACTGTGTCAACCGGATCCAAGGGACTAATGAGACGCCTCGGAGAACCCAACAATGGTGATGACCTCCGGAGGTGCGATCCGCAGAGTGCGAGAAACCACAGTAGTCATCGGGCTTGGCGCGCTTGTCCATAAAAGTGCGCGCACCCGCCACTCGGAAGTCGGAAAGAGGTGGTGCGGCGGCGGCGGGGAGATCTCGTTGTCACCATAAAGCACGTTGCGAGGAACGCGTTCATGTTGACTCCAAGAAGTAGGTACTCTGGGCCTCATTAAGGCGATGCCGAGTTTCCCATAACTCCCTCACAAGACCGCGATGGACTTGGTCCATGATACGGACCATCCTTGCCAACCTACCGCACTGGGTCTTCGCCAAAGCGTATCTCGCGAACATGCTCACCTCGAGGTAGGGCCACGATTGAAGTGGTCATAGGGTGGTTGAGACAATTCCGTCAAATCATGACGAAGAAGACTCATCATCCTACTTGCCGCTTCTGAATCGCCATCGCCGAGGTGGCAAGCGCTGGACACGATGAGGACACTGCCGCTACATGCCTAGCGATGGCGTTGATGAAGCGCGGTATTCCTCCATCCACGGTCCTCGATCCGTCGATAAATGGCATACTCGGTGGTAGGTGAAATTGGAGCGCCACATCATGTCGGGTAGTAATGTGAAACCCATCAACATCCTCGGCTCGAGTCTCCTTGACCAAATACCAACCGCTCATCTATAGATAAAAGACAAGATAAGGAACAATTCACTTTTAAATGAACCAATGAAGTTTGGGCAAGAAGTGACATTAAGAAAGATAAGGAATAAAAGATGTCATGCTTAAGCTTTCGAAAATAAATTCTTTGTTTGAAAATAATTTTAGCAGAGGATCCTCTAATAACTTCTACCATGCTACTTCTAACCTCACAGGCAATGTATGCTCGATACCAACGCTGTGAGGACCCCGGTTATTGGAAATGTTACTAAATTAAATTCATCTGAAGAACACAATTCATAATTAAGGAGCAGTCTGCTGCCTTAATTAAAAATCATGCTAAAGGTATGAACTTAACAAGTAACAATTTCAATAAACAGGATTCGGATATATATGTACCACAATGGTTCCGGTGATCAACGACCATTGCATATATATCCTTCATCAACATTGCATCAAACACATACAAGTCATACATTGATATAATTAAACATAAGGTTACATCATTCGGTTAATACTACAATATTAAGTGACTTGGTCACTATAACGATATCTGATGGAAGCAAAACAAGCGGAAAATGTCCACCAATGGCCCCATCCACCCGCGAGCAATTGCGTGGAGGCAAGAAGTAGCGTTACTCGTTAGCGTCACCACGATCGCGCTAACGGGTACTTCATAAAGGAAACCATCCTCACCGCAACAATAGGTAGTAGCACCTTGAGTGCGAAGGTACTCAGCAAGTCTTACTCAAACTAATAAAATAAAGTGGTGATTAGAGCCTAACCAAAGGAGTAGAGTTTTTACATGCATAAGGTCACAACAGGAAGGTATAAAGGTTCAAATTTGCATAAGCGATACATCTTAACCTACAAAGGCTAAATTTTGGTAAAGCGATTTAATAAATCAAAGTTTGCTTAAAGCAGTACATAAATGACATAAAAATAAACGATGATAAATGCATGATACCCTCATGCAAACCGAAAATAACCAAAACCAGGTTTTGAAAATCAAACTTCTATACGGTGACATCAATTCAAGTTGTCGTCCATGACCGTGGACACGGCTATTCGAATGCTTTATACCTGCAGGGTGTACATCTTTACCCACATGACTTAGTTAGCCGTTGCCTTGGATGCCTCCGAATGATGACACACTTCCTTTGGTATGCCGACCGGGAAACTAAGATTTGGTATTTTTCAACAAGTTAACACTATTGAGTTGGACCCCATGTGTGAACTAATCCCATAGTGTAGGCTACACCACCTACTAACCACAGGCACACATGTTGTGTCGATAATGCCGATCCAAACAATTTAAAAACAAATTGGGCTCACCACCCATAATAGAATGCCATCGGCACCATTAAGGTATCGTATATGCGACGAGGCACATATACGCCCTCACCCTCCTAAGAACATCTGATACTGACATACAAAGCTCACATGGCATAAGACACAGTCCTCAGACCTAAGCATCTATGCCATGCAAGGCCAATACACATATCCTTACTCTCCTGTGTCCAACTCAATAGTCTCAACATTTTACTTAACCAAACAGCGCCCATACATCGCATGTGGAAGTGCGTGGGGGCTTGAATTGAATAATCGAGTTCGGTCCTTAATTAACCCGGACAAGCCCACCACAAAACCCAATCTCGTGCACGAAGGCACCATCACTAGCTTCCTCTTGTCCAGATCAATTTAGATTTCAAATACAAGACTGATTTAAAGGAACTGGACAAAGAGTTTGAAAATGACAATAGTTCAGTTGTGATTCCCATGTTTGACAAGATATGCTTGTCAAACTCTAAAATCTCTAGACCGCATATCTAAGCCAAATCGAGAATAGACCATATATTATACAAGATTACACTAGAGTTGAGTGTATGGTCATAATCAAGGTAATCCACCATGTCGTCATAGCTAGCTATTACAAGTCATATTTTGTATTTTCGGACAAATAGCATGCTCGAGATATCACCGGATTTGTAAAGACTATTGTACAAAATCTGGTTCAATATGGTGCAAAGAGGATGCTTGCCTTGGTAATAATAGACTTACATTGCGGCTCAGCATTGCTCGTAAAAGATTCGATGGCTTCAACAGAACTGCATTCTAAAGAAACAATAAGATCCAATAAATACCAAAACTGACAATAAGTCCAACATGGAAGAAATATGCATGATCAATCTAGAAATGCATGATTACAGTATGCTTAAACCATAACTACCCATAATAATGATAATAACCCATTATCTAGCTCACTGTTTTCAAAAGACAGAAATTAGAGTTTATTGCAAAGTTCCAGTTTTCAGATTTGAAAAGAGTGAAAGCAGATGCATTGCAATTTTCGGAAATAGAAGTATAGATCATGCAAAAGTTCATAAATGAAACTTAGCATGATCTTTTAGGGTAATTAACATCCCAAACCAACCTTAGTCTAACCCTAACTAGTTAGATTGCAAAAGCTAAAGCAAAAACCTATTTTGTCGGTTGAGCCGACAAGAGAACAGAGACAGATTTCAACTAAGAGTCAAAATAGATGATGACAAGAATTGAAAGACCAACTTGTCATGCTGCTAGGGTTTAGTCAAAATCTAAATAAGATGATAAGTTGACAGGAAGATACCTAGGTCTTGAAAATGACATGAAAACCGAAAAGGTGCAATATCAACTTTTCAGTTTAAAGTCGATTGAAACTCTTGATGCTTAAAAGAATGATTCACGAGAGCTTCTCAAGTCCTTAAGATGCTCAAGATGTTAACAGCTAGGGTTTAACTTACCAGAAGAAGAAATATGCTAAGGGTTCTGACAACCCGATGTTGAACAACAGAGAGTTAAACTCTGATTTAACCTACAAAAGATAACCAATCTTGATTGTAAGTGTAACGAGTTTAAGATGGATAAGCGATGAGCAAGAAGCAAGAAACTCCACCGGTTAACAAGAAAGGATGAGCTTGGTGGTCAACAATGGTGTGACTCAAAAACTAGGGTTTATATATGTGGATGTGGAGCTCTGAGCAAGAGAGAAAGATCTAGAGTTGATGAGGTGTCCATTTAGGGCTAATTATCCCAAAAATTAGTTGCAAAAACTTTGGGATAATCCTCTCCTTGATTTCCAGAGAAATCTGCTTTGAGAGAGGGGAAGGAGATAAGAGCCAACCGACATGTGGGCCCCATTGTCATCCTCACCGCGCACTCGTAAAGGCTCGAACAAAAGTCAGCCGTCCGATTAGAAATAAGCGGCTACGATAAATAGAGAGATTAAATGATGTGAATCGGTATCATTTAATATGGACCGCACGATCAAGATCGATCGAACGAGATTAAAACGAAATCCCGATGGTGCTGCGGGTTCCGCTTTCAAACAGAGACGTTGGATTGAAATCCAACGATCAATTAAAAGATATACACGTCACCCTTTTAGATGCGATGGTTTAACACCGTTGGATTTAATTTCTACCGGTCAGGATGTAAAATTGAACCGGATGGTCCGATTGCATACACCCATGTGGTCCGCACGATTAAAATCCAACGATCCATCGATTTTGGGCTTTAAAGGCCCACGGTCTAAATGGAGTGCCGTAGGATTGAAATCCAAAGGCCCACATTAACGCGCGCCTCTGGTTTCAAATAGAAATAAACGATGCCGCTGGATCAAGGATGGACGGCCACGATTGTGCGGGGATCCGGAGTCGTCCGAATGCATACACAGATCTGGGCCATACGATGAAGATCCAACGGTCCAGAGGAGTGCGAGCTTTATAACACGAGGAAAAAAGGGAAAAGCCTGAGGATTTGAATCTAACGGTGAGATAAAAGCGCTTTAGGTTTAAAGCGAAAAGGCGTCACGGTTGGATTAGAAACGAACGGTGGTGATTGAATAGGGATCCGAGTTGTCCGGTTGCATACACTAATCACGCCGTTGGATTAAGATCCAACGGCGAGATTTAAGTGGACACGTGGGCAGCTCGCGAGCGTTATTGCCGCCCGTTCGATGGAAGATCGACGGCTCATGTTAGTCGTGGAGTTCGGGCTCGCGCTCGAACGTGACCGAGCCAGACAAATTTGATTGGGTTGGACCGAGACACATGAGGCTGGGTCGCTACAGTGCAAGGGTCGGGTTTGGACCGGTTTGGTTGACCAAACCTTATTCATATATTTAAAAGGTTTGATGGGACTTTAAAATATCAAATAAATTTATAAAATCATGAAATTTTTATCGTAAGCTACTGGGATGATATATTTCCCGATAAATTTCATAAACCACATTTTCACTTTATAAAATACATAAATATCTATTTCAGGCCGAAAATGTTTATTTAAAGACCATAAATTTTCTTTAAGTCCAAATAATTTCTAAAAATGCAACGAAAATATTTTTAGCCAAGATAATTTATCTAGGCTTTAATAAAAATACTTCCCAGTCATAATACAAGTGTTACCTTGTATTCCTTTAAATATTCTAAGTAGGTTTTTGGACTTTGGCAAAAAGGAAGGTTTTATTTGGTAACAGCAACTCCCAACTGAGATTAAGAACAGTAATGATATGAACAGTAGTCTATTATCGCTCATAAAACAATTATTATCGTTGATAAGATTGGGGTCATTACACTCTGCTCCAGTATCACGCTCTTCCCCACGGCGCGCTGCTTGCATGCCTTGTACATGGCCTTGCAACTAAAATTCAAGACGACAGAATCTTAATACAAGAATTAATTCCATAAGAGAAAATATATCAATTATAAAAATCATCAATCATACGTGGCTCGTAGGCTGCAGTGGTTAGCAATGGGCTGAGGATGTGGACGACGACCTCATCAGGAAGAGGGGCGATCGCCGACCTCCTCGCCAGCTTGGCCCTTGCCGTCATGCTCGCGTCCTTACCATATGTGTATTATACATAGATCAATACGATATGCGTGCTCACCATGGCGCGTGATGATATCATGCATTCTTATAAAACGTCGAAGAGACGCATCATACGTAACGTCGGTGCGCAAGACAAAGAGACGACCCATTGATCGTCCATCGGCGTAGGAGACGAAGAGACGCATGGCTCGTGAGCCGAAATATCACAGACGGTTCATATAAAACCCGTCTGTGAAGTGCAATTATCACGCAGCATTTGTCGTATTAATAACCGTCTGGGATGTATCACAGACTGTTGTTTGTTGAAAACCGCCTAAGATAGTTCTAAATATCACAGACGGTTATTTTTACAAACCATTTGTGATACTTCACATACGGTTCTTAATACGAGCGATGCAGCGATAACTTGTATCACTAACGGTTCCCTTTGGAACCGTCTCATGATAGGTACAACACAAACGGTTCCAAAAGAATCGCCTGCGTGATGAGGTGTCTAGTATGACTGTTTTGTAGTAGTGTCAAGATCCAAAATCTAAGTCCTCATGCAATATCCAACGTGGCGAGTTGCTAACAACCTGAAGCCTCCTAGCTCGCTATACCACACCGCGGTGGGGAGGCTGGACAGGGCCGCTCTTGGTTGTCGGCGTTCTCGTTGCCACGGCCTTGGGCGCCGCCACTTCTAGTGCGGTGGCCACCATCCGCTAAATTTTCCAATAGATTTAGGAAAGAGAAGAAAAGATAGTTCTAAGGGAAACAAGTTTATATTAGCCCAAAAAGCGCACCAATACAAGACAAAGAATCAAATTTTCATTTTTCAAAGTAGTTCTTTATTTTATTCATTTGATTATGGCTACAACAGAAGGTTAGTAGCTCATAATTCGCAGCTAACAAAGAAACTAAAGGGAAAAAGCAAATATCTATGGGGTGGATGGGGTGTAGTCAGGGGAGTTGCAAGCATCGCTTGGCTTTGCATTGTAGAGGGCCAGTGCGCCGGTTGCCCTTAGCTTCTCCTCTGCGGCTTCTAATCTTCCCTGAACTAGATACAGCTCATCCAGGGTGTTGCCATAGGCGTAATCCATCGCCTTGGCTAATTCCACCTGATGGGTGATCTCCGGTACATCCTCATTTTCGACTGAGCTTAGGCACTGCCTAGCCGGGTGGGGATGTGCATGGGGTAGTACTGGAATGCAGTATCCCGAAGGTGGGCGTCATAAGTATAGCGAAGTCGACGGACGGCTTCTCTCGCTGCGTCCTGAATGCCGTCAGTGAAAGTCTCCCGACGCATTGGGGCGTCGAAGATGTGGAATGTCGTATCCGGCGCCAAGTTAGAGTTGAGGATAACCTCCACTCTCCAGCGCTCCTGCTCTCCCACTATATACTTGTATCCTTGGTATGTGGGCCTCTTCTTGAAGCTCAAGTGCTGCATCATCTTCCACAGTATATCAGCCCATTCTCCAGCGAAGATCCCGTGGGAAATACGGGTCGGTCTCTCGGCCATCTACAATTTTTAGAAGAGACAAGAGTTTAGAAATCTTTTAACAGAGAAAGGAAGAGTAAGACTCTGGAAGACAAGTAAATAATTTTAAATTTTTGAAAATAGTCCCTAATGGTTTTACCTTTTCTACCGTGGGCCATGACCTACAGTCGATATGGCTCTGATACCACTTTTGTCGAACCCGGAGCGAAGGATCCCGAATTCTCTCGTGTTCATACACCGTCCAGATTTCCAGTGTACACGCCTCACAAAATGGATATCACAATCATATCACGAAATCGTAAATGACATTAAATAAATAATTTTTAATACAAGCGAGTCGAACAACAATATCAAATACCAAATGTTAAACACATGAAAACATAAAAATAAAGGTGAGCCACACGATGCGCCACGACATAATCGCTGGTCATAAGGCCTACTCGTCCGGATCCTCACCGTCGGAAAGAAGTCTTCTCCGAATAAGATTTATTCAATAAGGATGAGCACCGATTCGTGCTCGCAAGTTACACCCAATATTGAATTAAAATGCATGCATAAGGTAACAAGTGAGTATGGCAGGGGTTGTTTTGCATAAACAGCATTTTCAGTGTAAATAATCATAGTAATTTCTAAGACAGTTTTATACTAAGAATAAAATCATATTTTAAAATGACAATATTACAATGTGGATAACCTCCAATGATTTAGTGAAGGATTCCCTCCTAACACTTGGCTTCCCGCCCAATTTTTCATAAGGATTAACCATCCTCAGCATTTAATAAAGCATTTAAAAACTAAAAATAATTCTAACTTTAAGTGGCCCTGCTAGCATGTCCATGACCGCGGACGCGACTATTCGAATAGTTTCTACTCTGCAGAGTTGGTACAACTTTACCCACACGAGGTGACATGCTCGTTATGTCGGCCAATACACGCTTCCGTAGGCGTGTGACTGAGCAATTACCATGAGGCCTTTACAATGTTTTGTCCTAGTATACTCATGCCCGCTAAGGTTTTGCCCCTTTGGACTAACCATCCTCCGGAAGCCCCCTCTTACGCCAAGTGGGAATAAAACGTCTAACCGACACCCACATAATCACATGACATAAATACACTAGAATATCAAAAATTAATTAGTCAAATCCTGCCCATACAGGACATGTGGTAGTACAATATGGCATAGCAATAAGCGGCTCAAAGACCGGTCCTCAATTGACTTGGGCGTCATTCCTACAACCCATGGGCCTTAATCTTAACGGATCAATCCTGGTGCATAAACTCGCACTCCACCATTCCGACCATTTCGCCCAAGTCCAAACCCATTTTTGATTTTATTTTGAATAAAACTCTATTTATAAATCTATGTGGTAAGAAAATACCACAATGTCAAGTTTGAAATAAATTTGTAAGAAATTTGGTGAAAACCCTCCCAAATTCTGTAAGTGTGAACTAAGCCTGGCTAAGCATATGTTTAATTTTGATAATATTTTGCCTATGGTGTCAAGGTAGTCAGATATAATATTCAAATTGGTCATACAATAAAACATGGGGGTACCTATACATAGAACAGGACATTAAAGTATTTATACAAACATATGCATGCAATAAAGAATTTAAAAACTGAAAATAACTTAAACTACTGGGGGCAATATGGTCAATGGTGTAACTTGCCTTTGTTGATGTCTTGGAATTCTAAATCTTCAGATTGGTCGAACTCTCCGGAGTCGTCGAAGTCTAAACGCGAAAATACGATAAATTCAATATTCAAATTCAAATAAATTCAAAAAAATATATCAAAATAACTCCAAATTGAAATATTTTGGTTTAGTTAGCTAGATTATAATTTTATATAATTTTTGCAATTTGAATCACCTAATTTGAAGTTCATATGCAAAAGTTATGAATTTTAGAAGTTTTAAACCTAATTCTGAAGTTTAATTGAATTTTCCGAATTATTTTTCTACTGAAAAATCTATTTATTGCAATCTTGACGCCAAACAATGAATTTCAGAATTTAAAAGAATTAAAATAAATTCTGACAAGTGGGCCCCAAGTGTCATAGACACAGTCTACCATGAACCGGGTTTATGAGCTTTGGCTTAGGGTGATTTGGCGCAGATGCTGATGTGGCCACCTTGTAGGCAGCCACGTAAGCTCAGCGCCTAGGTGGCGCTGACTTGGCCATGACGTGGCTGTGCCACGTAGGCCCGACGAGGGTGCGGCTCCGGTGACAAGCTCGCCGGCGTTACGCGCCACAGCGAGGGGAGTGAATGATACCAAAAGCGAGAGGGAAGTGCGGGGATCCTGATGTGCTACCTCGGGGCGGTGGGGCGGGGCATTTTGGTCATCGACGATGAGGTTTGGCGGCGGCGTTTGCTCGGCTCCGGTGAAGTAGGCACTCCGAGGGTCCTCCGGCGAAGTGAAGGTGCGCACCGTGTAGGCGTGGTGGCGGCGAAGGTGGCGGTGGTGTCGGGGTGGCTGGGGACGGCTTGACGGCGGCGCAAACGGAGCTCCAAGCTTCGGTCGCCGGCGAAAAATCGCGAATTACGGCGAGCTCAAGAGAGAATAGGAGGAGTGAGTGTGGGCGTTGGCTTCGGTGGATAAATGCGCACCCGGGGCTGCCTTTTATAGGCACCAGGGAGCTCTGGAGCGGTGGGGCGACGTGGGTGTAACAGCCCTAACTTAGGGTTTGTATTTCAAATGTAAAATTTTGGGGAGGAATAAAAACTTTTGTTGTCTCTTCAAATCATTTGGAAGTTTTCCAAATTTTCCCTAGCAATTTCCATTTTCTAGAATTAAATTCTTGTGAATGGAAATTGTTGTCAGCAAATTCTTAGCTTTCAAACTTGTGATCGTCCTCTGAAATTATTTTTCCTATCATCTTGATCATCCTATCTACCTCTCTGAATTATTTCACAATTTTTAGATTTTATTTGCTATTTCAAATGGCCAAGTCAAACCAGTTTAGAAATCTGGTCAAACCCTAGTTCAACAGCTTGTGAATTTTCTCCAGAACAATGCAGTGCATAAAAGTTCTGGAAAATTTATGAGGTGTTGTTCTCTTCCAAAGTATCTACTATAAAAATTTCAGAATTTTTGGAGCCCTGGAGCTATCTCTAAAAATTCCCCAAACCTTCTCTGTCTTTTAAATCAAATTCTAAAAATCTCGTTCCTCGGGCCCGAACCCAACTCGGGCTCGCGTCCGACTACGCACACTTGGTTCGGTCGCGTCAACTAAACGCACCGCCCGAGTCCAATTGATCGCGACCGTCCGATGCAAATCGAACGATCCACGCCGCATGCTCAACCGACCGTCCGAATGCATACATCAATCTCGACCGTCCCATCTCGATCCAACGGCCAAGATCTTCCGATCGAGTAGAACCTCTCGCTCGCACCCCTTTGCTCGCCGCCGACATGTGGGTCCCACCTGCCAAGATCGACCTCGTCTTCTCCGCACCTCACCGAGCTCACGCCGTGGCGCGCATGCTTGCCACGCCCTCGCCGCCGCCACCTTTTGTCCTCGTGTCACCGTGAAGCGTCGCCGGGATCTCATCTACCCACCGAGCCCATCCACTACCCTTCGCGTCCATTCTCGTGTTTTCTCCGCCCAAATTTCTTTCCGGCCGAGAAGAACCCGAGCAACGCCGCCGTTAGCGCCGCCCTCGAGCCCGAGACCGCACCGGCGTGATCCACTCTCCTCGCCGCATCCATTTTGCCCGCTCCGAGCTCGTAGCACCCGCTGAATCATCCGAGCCACTTCGCCGTCTCCGCCTCCGGTGATCTCGGCTCGCAAGCTTATTGGCGCTCGTGAGTTTCGGTTCGTCACTTGGTCCCTTAGGATCGCATCACCGGGCTTGAGTCTAACCGTGACCTTGTTTCGCTCTTTGGTGCATCACCGAGGGTGCGGCGTCGCTTTCTTCTCAAACTTCGGTAAAGCGCCGCCGTGTCAATTCGGCGCCACCGTCCTCCTCCATCATCAAGATCGTGGGCTTATCGTTCTCGGTGTCTCCGCGATCTCGAGGAGCTCCTTCCGAAGCTTCGCCGTCGTGCGAAGCGTCCTCTCGCGCACCGCACTTTCTTCTCCGCCTCGTTCGCCGCCATTTCGCCGCGTCCTCGTGGTCCGCGTCACCGTCGCCGAAGTTCGCTAGGTCCTTGCGAACCGTAAGGTACCACTCTTTCGCCCGAAACCTCCGGTTTGCAAGATCAGATTCTTGCGGCGCCACCGCGTGCCGTGCTCGCGGTGAACCGCCGTGAAGATTAGTTTAACTCTAATCATGTCCGCTTTGAGTCTCGATTTGTGGGCCCTCTTTGGATAATCGCGTTTAGAAATCCTTTAATCCAGCCCGTTATTTGTTCTCCAGTCACTACCATGTGGGTCCATGTTGTCGATTAGGTTTGTGTAGTTACGTTTATGCGTTTTCTCGATGGGAAGCGATTTCTCTGAGGGTGTTTTGGGTTTGCACCTTAGTGAGCCAAGACGTATTCTTTGAATACGCCGACGTCACTTTAGGCGTGTCGCGTGTCTCTCGTCGTTCGCGCGGACATTGTCGATGGTGGGAGCTTCTTGATCGCGGTAGAAAAAGGATTTAATGCTTTAGTATTTCGTAATATGTTTTCTGTAATCGTTAATTCATTTAAACTTAGAAAATGCATAACTAATTCAATTTTTATCCAAATTGTATGAAACCAGTCTTTGTTAATTTTCATTTTAAGTGTGCTATTTGATAAAATTAACTTCACCCATGTCTCTGTAGCAAAAATCTGTTAGCTAATAAAATGATGTCTTATGTATCTTCTAAATTAGAAAATGCATATCTCTTCCAATAATTGTCCAAATTAAATGAACCCAATTCAGAAATTTCATTTTCATTATACTAACTATTAGGATAGATTTTATACACTGTTCTGTTCATGAAAATTTGTTAAGTAATTAACTAGTGACTTGTTGTGTTTTTAGCTTAGAAAATTCATAGAAAATTGCTAATAACTTAAAATGATTTGTTCTCTGCTTCTAAAATTTTGTTATTTCATGCTTAGGCTGCTGTGAGTTTTGGCTTGTTTTGATGTTGTTGTATGTTTGAGTTTTGTCGGTGTTATTCGTTCTTATTTGTTTGTTATGTTCGATCGTTAGGCTTCGATATTTGCGGCAACCACGAGGACGATCCTCCGCACCATATTGAGCAACAGCGGCCAGTGCAAGCGCTTTGATCATGATAATCCCAAGATTTAAATTCTAATATTTTGTTTCAATGTATGTATGCATTGCTTAATTTGTGTTAAAATGGATTAGTTAAATCCGTAGTCGCATATCCTGTAGACAAATATTGATCTCTACTACGAGCCTAGGTTATTCTTTGTGATTAGAGATCGCTGGATGATTTCTTGTCACTTAGTAGATACGATTTCAGTGCTTAGACATGCTTAGTATCGGTAGAAATCTGGCGATTATCGACTTTAGTCGGTAACCTTGATCACACAAAATTTACTACAACTTTATGTTTCACATTTTTGCTATGCTTACTTGCAAAACTAAAACCAAAAACAAAAATGATTTAGACGCGGGCACAATGGTAAGATTGGTGTGATACATTTGGGTGTATTTGAAAGGTGCCCGTCAATTAAGGACCGAACATCTTGTGAGTTTCTCGTTATCCAGCATTTCGGCGTGCTAACCACACTAGAGGGTATGGGACCTCTCTTGACCTAGTACTTTGGCGTGTATTGGTCCCGGTCGCAGGAGGTCGCAGGAGGGACGGAGGTGGGAGCATGGTAGTTGTCCAAAAGCTTTATCCCGAGTGGGTAGTTGTCTTTTCGGCTTTATCATGTAAGCGTATGGGTTTCTATCCATACGAGCGGCTCGGGTTGATACACAATATTGGAAACAGTCTCGTAGGACTTAGTTGTCTGCAGCATACCTTCTGAAGTGTGCTTTGGCTTAA
The DNA here is from genome assembly GCA_036346255.1 of Ampelocalamus luodianensis. Lineage (NCBI taxonomy): Eukaryota > Viridiplantae > Streptophyta > Magnoliopsida > Poales > Poaceae > Ampelocalamus > Ampelocalamus luodianensis. The sequence goes on from CM070629.1 coordinate 37,865,196, forward strand.
AGCGATTCGAGGTGTGGAGTATGATGGTACACCTGCGGGGTTAAAACTATTCGAATAGCCTCGTCCTAGGTGATGGACACGCTTGGGTAAGCTTATCGAGAGTTAGACTACAACATTTAAATTAAAACTTGCGGGGTGAGTACGAATGGGAAATTCGTGCTATGTTGTGGTGACTATTGGGATAGTCACTTCTAGGTGGTTACTTGTATCTATCTTTATCTCTTGATTATTTCAACAAGAAATGAATTGCACACTTGCCTTTAAATCGTATTACATTATTGCAAATAAAGTTGGCTTTATGCAAATGAAACATATGACCTCCACCAAATAAGCTTTGCATGTAGTCTATGAACAGTGCATTAGTTCACACGTCGGTCTTGCGGGTACAAAGACAATCTTTGTACTCGTGTGCTTTGCTTAATGTTTTTGTTGCGAGAGGAAGAAGGTGAGCCTCGGGGTCCTCACTTACGGAGTCGTGTTGCCGCTTCTTGGGCGACTAGACTTGGCGGTCCGGTTAGATGCCTTGTGGGTTGAAGGCACGCGATTGGCTTTGTTTATATGCATCTTATGGCACTTTGCTTCACTGTCGTTCTTGTCTATTTGTGTATCTTGTGGCACAGTCGGCCTATGTCCGTAATATTGTTACTATTTGTTTATCTTCCGTTTGTAGTGTAATGTTTGGACTCTATGTTTTGAATGGAGTTGATGTCTAATTTTGTAACGAGGTGCGTATATCGCTCGAAGTATACATATCTGAGGATCAGTTTATTTGATTTGTGATGCTAGGACCGGTGGTTGGTTAAGCATTACAAGCCAAATAAACTGGGTCTCACAAAGTTGGTATCGAGCCATTCGACCGTAGTAGCCCAAGCATAGCCGTCCTAGGATATTTTGAAAGTCTTATTTTCAAATTATAAAAGGTTTATGAAAACCTAGTGCATTCTCAGATTTTATTCCTTACCTATCTTAGCTTTCTACTCTCATCTTACTCTAATTTAAGTTTTGAAACTTGGTTTCTCTCTTTCCTATCAAAAGATAGTTAATACCGGTAGAATCAGTCTTTGGGAGAACCATAGAGAATTAGTTTAATTAAAAATTTGTGGGGGCATAAGGGTAAGATATGTATGAGTTTGCTAAGTGTCTGATCTTTGTCAGTTGGTTTTTGTAACTTAAAAGTCTTGTGCTTGTTTTGTCTTTGTTAGTAAGTTAATTGCAAGTGGGTATTGACTTCGTGTTTCCGGCTATTGTTAACTTGTCTTAGTGAAACAGATGGCCGGAGAACGCAGCGTGGCGCAACAGTCGGTCATGATGAGGAGCTTCCCCTCCTCCAACCATGGTTTGAGGTTCTCGCCGATCGAGCGAAACCGCATGGACCAGACGCGCATCTTGGAGGTTATTGCTAGGAATACCTCCACTCCTGCCGGTGGTGGCGGCCACCAGACTCGCGGGGGACTTGCAGAGTTCCTCCGTACACAGCCGCCGACTTTCTCCCGCTCTGAGGACCCTCTCGATGCGGATGATTGGCTGCGCATGGTTGAGCGGAAGCTCAACATAGCTCAGTGCCAGGCGCAGGACAAGGCACTCTTCGCGTCCCACCAGCTTGAGGGCGCGGCACTCTCATGGTGGGAGAACTATCTCGCCATGCAGCCCGCGGGCCATGTGGTCGCGTGGGAGGAGTTCCGCCTTTTGTCGGCCCACATCCCGGATGGCCTTGATGAAGTCAAGAAAAAGGAGTTCCTCACGCTCAAGCAAGGGCGCAAATGCGTGACGAGTACATGCACGAGTTCAATCATCTGGCTCGTTATGCTCCGGGGGAGGTGGCCTCAGATGAGGCTAAGCAGGAGAAATTTATGGATGGCTTGTCCGAGGAGCTGCAGGACAAGCTATCCATTGTGGACTTCTCAGACTTTCAGGCCTTGGTAGATAAGGCCATTGTTGCAGAGCATAAGGCAAAGGCGCTGGGCGAGTCCCGCAAGCGCAAATGGGAGGCGCATCAGTCTACTCACACCAGCCTCGTTCGTCCTCGGGCTGGGCCAGCACCAGTGGCCCGCTCTTTTGCTCCACCGGCGCCGAGACCATCGCACCAGCTCCGCCCACCGCGGCCGTGTTTCAGCCCACGCGCCGCGATCCAAGACAGAGCGGCCTCCGCAATCCGGCGGCCGAGGTGACTTGTTTTCGCTGCCACAACAAGGGCCATTATGCGAATGCCTGCCCTCAGAGTGTTGCAGCAGTCCCTCGTCCTAATGGAGGACGCGGGCAGGGGAGCGGTCACCGCCTGACGTAAGATTATCTGAAGACCTCAGGTGCAGCGGCGTCGAGTGAACCACCTTTCAGCTGAGGAGGCTCAGGAGGCGCCAGATGTTGTGATTGGTATACTTCTTGTTAATTCTCGTCCTGCTGCAGTATTATTTGATTCTGGAGCATCGCATTCTTTTATTTCAAGATCATTTGCTGCTGCTAGTGGTCTTCACTGTGTTCCTTTGGAAGTTCCTTTGCTCATCCGCCTCCGGGTCGGAAATGAGAGTGATTCTGTTGCCTGGATGTTCCTATCATAGTTGAAGGAGTGGGATTTTTGGCAAATCTCATTCGCTCGCCTCAATGAGTCCGATGTGATTCTTGGCATGGATTGGTTGTCCCAACACTTGGGGCAAATCGATTGTGCGGGAAGATTGTCTATCTTACCAGCTTCTTCTCGTGAGCAAGTCGGGTTTCGCCACGGCAGTGGCCCGTGTCTATGTGCATTAGAAGCAAAGCCACTTTGCAAATTCAAGATGTTCCCATAGTATCCGACTTTGTGGATGTCTTTCCGAAGATTTGCCCGGATGCCTCGGTTCGAGATCCGAGTTTGCCATCGAGTTGCTGCCGATCGCCCCGATTCAAGGCGCCATCGGATGCCTCCCAATGAGCTAGAAGAATTGAAAAAGCAGCTTGGTGAGCTCCAAGCAAAGGGTTTCATCCGTCCCAGTTCATCTCCTTGGGGTTGTCCGTGATCTTTGTGAAGAAGAAGGACAAGACTTTGCGTATGTGTGTTGACTACCGCCCTCTCAATGAAGTGACGGTGAAGAACAAATATCCTCTCGCCCGCATTGATGATCTTTTGACCGCTTGTCCGAGCTCGGTGTTCTCCAAGATTGATCCGAGATCGGGCTATCATCAAGTCCGATCGTACGAGGATATTCAAGACGACTTTCACTACTCGTTATGGCACTGCATTTAGTACACCGTCATGTCTTCGGTTTGACCAATGCTCCAAATTGTTCATGAACCTTATGAATTTCGATTCATGGAGTATTTGGACAAATTTGTGGTGGTTTTTTGATGACATTCTTATCTATTCCAAGATCAGGCGAGCATGCCGAGCATCCAAGATTGTTTTGGGCAAGTTGCGGAGCATCACCGTATGCGAAGTTCAAGAAATGTGAGTTCGTTGAAGGAAGTGGCATTTTGGGCCATGTTCTTTCAGTGGAGGAATAGTCAGAGATCCCAAAGAAGTCACGATGTTCTATCTTGGGGCCACCCAAGTCGGGCCATCGATGTGCGGAGTTTTCTTGGTTTAGCGGCTACTATCGCCGCTTTATCGAGAACTTCTCCAAGATCGCAGTCCGATGACCGAATTGCTTAAGAAGGACAAGAAGTTTGTATGGTCCTCTGCTTGTGATGAGAGCTTTGAGAGCTCAAACAACGATTGACTTCACTCAGTCCTTACTCTTCCCGATATCCACAAGAGCTTCGATATTTATTGCGATGCCTCTCGTCGGGACTTGATATGTTCTTATGCAGAAGGCAAGGCAGCTTGCCTATGCATCCAGCAATTGAGGCCTCATGAGCTCAACTATCCCACCCATGATTTAGAGCTTGCTGCAGAGTTCATGCACTCAAGATTTACAGGCATTATTTGATCGGAACCCGCTGTGAGGTGTATTCCATCATAAGAGTTTGAAATACTTATTTACTCACCAGATTTGAACCTCGAGCAGAGGAGATGGTTGGAATTAATCAAAGATTATGACATGGGTATTCGATATCACCGCAAGGCCAATGTGGTTGCCGATGCACTTAGTCGAAAGGTGTATTGCAATACTTTGATGATCCAAGAGCAAAGAACTCGCGCTTCTTGCGAAATTCCAGCGTCTCAACTTGGGTTTGGTTGAGCATGGTTCCTTGCCGCCTTGGTTGTGCAACCAACCTTGGTGGATCGGATCGGCAGCGACAAAGAATCGATGATGGCGTGGGTAAATCAAGCGAAACATCAAGGATGGTTCACCAAGTGTTTCACGAGAGGATGAGCACGGTGTTGTATGGTTTGGGCAGCGTCTCGTGGTCCCAAAGATCCCCGAGTTGCGGATTTGATCCTTCAGAAGCCCATGATTCGCCTTTGTCCATCCATCCCGGCTACCAAGATATACCAAGATCTGCGCGAGGTTACGTGGACTCGCATGAAGCGAAATTGCGGGTTCGTTGCCGATGCGACGTATGTTGTCGCGTGAAGGCCGAGCATCATCGCCCAAAGAGTCTCCTCGACCCTTGCCTATACCGCAGAGTGGAAGTGGATTCCGCTGGTATGGACTTCATCACCGGTTTGCCGTGCATCCTTCGTGGAAGGATGCTATCCGGGTGGTTATTGACAGATTGACAAAGGTAGCACATTTTCGCGCAAGATGTACCGCCTCGCCACAAGAAATTGGCGCACCTCTACATATCCCGCATTGTGAGCTTGCATGGTGTGCCACGAACGATGGTGTCGATCGTGGTTCTCTTTTCACCTCCGACTTTGGCACGATCTGAGTGAAGCCATGGGGACCCGCTTTCATTCAAACACCTATCATCCTCGATCGATGGTCGACGAGCGCGCCAATCAGTGTGCTTGAAGATATGCTCCGTGCTTGTGTTCTTTCCTATGGGAAGAATTGGGAGAAGTGCCTACCACTTGCCGAGTTCTCCTACAACAACACCTTCCAAAGCTAGTCTCAGATGGCACCGCTTGAGGCTTTGTATGGGAGGCGATGGTAACCCCGTTGAACCGGTCGTAAACCGTGAAAGGCGCTTCTTTGGCCCGATTCCAACAATGAAGCCGAAAGTCAAGTGCGCTTGATTCGTGAGCACTTGCGCGTAGCTCGACCGAGCAAGAGTTATGCGGTCGGCGCCGCCGTGAGTTGAGTTTCCACCCAATGACTTTGTGTATCTCAAAGTCTCACCTCGGGGACATCGTCGTTTTTGTCAAGGGCAACCGCTCCTCGATATGTCGGCCGTATCGCATCATCAAGAGAGGGGAGCTGTTGCATACAAGTTAGAATTGCCGCCTACACTGGGGGTGCATGATGTTTTCCACGTGTCGCAATTGAAGAAGTGCCTTCGTGTTCCGTGGAGGAAACGCCTGGAAAATATCGATGTGCGTGAAGATCTGTCTTATCGTGAGCGCCCGCTCGTATCCTCAAGAAGTCGAACGCAGACAAGGAACCGTGTGATCAAGTTCCTAAAGTTCAGTGGTCAAACCACTCCGAGGATGAAGCCACTTGGGAGCGGGAAGATCGCCTCCGAGCAGACATACAGCCCTTCTTCTCCCAGTGATCAGAATCTCGGGGCGAGATTCCTGTAAGGGGGGGAGATTTGTAACAGCCCTAACTTAGGGTTTGTATTTCAAATGTAAAATTTTGAGGAGGAATAAAAACTTTTGTTGTCTCTTCAAATCATTTGGAAGTTTTCCAAATTTTCCCTAGCAATTTCCATTTTCTAGAATTAAATTCTTGTGAATGGAAATTGTTGTCAGCAAATTCTTAGCTTTCAAACTTGTGATCGTCCTCTGAAATTATTTTTCCTATCATCTTGATCATCCTATCTACCTCTCTGAATTATTTCACAATTTTTAGATTTTATTTGGTATTTCAAATGGCCAAGTCAAACCAGTTTAGAAATCTGGTCAAACCCTAGTTCAACAGCTTTGAATTTTCTCCAGAACAATGCAGTGCATAAAAGTTCTGGAAAATTTATGAGGTGTTGTTCGCTTCCCAAAGTATCTACTATAAAAATTTCAGAATTTTTGGAGCCCTGGAGCTATCTCTAAAATTCCCAAACCTTCTCTGTCTTTAAATCAAATTCTAAAAGTACTTCCTCGGCCCGAACTCCAACTCAAAGCTCACGTCCGACTTCGCACACTTGGTTCGGTCGCGTCAACTAAACGCACCGCCGAGTCCAATTGATCGCGACCGTCCGATGCAAATCGAACGATCCACGCCGCATGCGCAACCGACTGTCCGAATGCATACATCAATCTCGACCGCCCATCTCGATCCAACGGCCAAGATCTTTCCGATCGAGTAGAACCTCGCTCGCACTCCTTTGCTCTCGCCGCTGACATGTGGGTCCCACCGTCCAAGATCGACTCGCCTTCTCCGCACTCACCGGAGCTCACGCGCCGCGCGCGCATGCTTGCCACGCCCTCGCCGCCGCCACCTTTTGTCCTCGTGTCGTCACCGCGGAAGCGCCGCGGGATCTCATCTACCCATCGAGCCCATCCACTACCCTTCGCGCCCATTCGTGTTTTCTCCGCCCAAATTTCTTTCCACGGAGAAGAACCCGAGAGCAACGCCGCAGTTAGCGCCGCCGAGCCCGAGACCGCACCGCCGTGTGATCCACTCTCCTCGCCGCATCCATTTTGCCCGCTCAGAGCTCGTAGCACCTGAATCATCCGAGCCACTTCGCCGCCTCCGCCTCCGGTGATCTCGGCTCGCAAGCTTATTGGCGCTCGTGAGTTTCGGTTTGTACTTGGTCCCTTAGGATCGCATCACCGTGGCCGAGTCCAACCGTGACCTTGTTTCGCTCTTTGGTGCATCACCAGGCGTGCGCCGCTTTCTCCAAACTCGGTAAAGCGCCGTGTCAATTCCGGCGCCACCGCCCTCCTCCATCATCAAGATCGTGGGCTTATCGCCTCGGTGTCTCCGCGATCTCGAGGAGCTCCTTCCCGGCTTCTCGCCGCTCAGAAGGCGTCCTCTCGCGCGCACCGCACTTTCTTCTCCGCCTCCGTTCGCGCCACCGCCGCCGATCCTCGTGGTCCGCCACCGCTGCCGAGTTCGCTAGGTCCTGCGAACCGAAGGTACCACTCTTTCGCCGAAACCTCCCGGTTTGCAAGATCAGATTCGCGCCGCGCCACCGCAGCCGTGCTTCGCCGGTGAACCGCCGGTGAAGATTAGTTTAACTCTAATCATGTGCCGCTGAGTCTCGATTTGTGGGCCCTCTTTGATAATCGCGTTTAGAAATCCTTTAATCCAGCCGCGTATTTGTTCTCTCGAGTCACTACCATGTGGGTCCATGTTGTCGCTAGGTTTGTGTAGTTACGTTATGCGCTTTCTCGATGGGAAGCGTATTGCGGAGGGTGTTTTGGTTTGCACTTTAGTGAGCCAAGACGATTCTTTGAATACGCCTTCGACGCCACTTTAGGCGGGTGCGTCTGGTCGGCGTTCGCGCCAGCCATATGTCGCCGCCGGGGTCAGCTTGACCGCGGTAGAAAAGGATTTAATGCTTTAGTATTTACGTAATATGTTTTCGTTGTAATCGTTAATTCATTTAAACTTAGAAAATGCATAACTAATTCAATTTTTATCCAAATTGTATGAAACCAGTCTTTATTAATTTTCATTTTAAGTGTGCTATTTGATAAAATTAACTTCACCCATGTCTCTGTAGCAAAATCTGTTAGCTAATAAAATGATATCTTATGTATCTTCTAAATTAGAAAATGCATATCTCTTCCAATAATTGTCCAAATTAAATGAACCCAATTCAGTAAAATTTCATTTTCAGTATACTAACTATTAGGATAGATTTTATACACTCGGTTCTGTTTCATGAAAATTTGTTAAGTAATTAACTAGTGACTTGTTGTGTTTTTAGCTTAGAAAATTCATAGAAAATTGCTAATAACTTAAAATGATTTGTTCTCTGCTTCTAAAATTTTGTTATTTCATGCTTAGGCTCTTTGTGTGAGTTTTGGCTTGTTTTGATGTTGTTGTATGTTTGAGTTTTGTCGGTGTTATTCGCTCTTATTTGTCGTTATGTTCGATCGTTAGGCTTCGATATTTGCGCAACCCCGAGGACGATCCTCCGCACCATATTGAGCAACGGCGACTGTGCAAGCGCTTGATCATGATAATCCCAAGATTTTAAATTCTAATATTTGTTTCAATTGTATGTATGCATTGCTTAATTTGTGTTAAAATGGATTAGTTAAATCCGTAGTCGCATATCCTGTAGACAAATATTGATCTCTACTACCGAGCCTAGGTTATTTGTCTGTGATTAGAGATCATTTGGATGATTTCTTGTCACTTAGTAGATACGATTTCAGCTGCTTAGACATGCTTAGTATCGGTGAGAGATCGGGTTATCGACTTTAGCTCAGTAACCTTGATCACACAAAATTTACTACAACTTTATGTTTCAGCATTTTGCTATGCTTACTTGCAAAACTAAAACCAAAAACAAAAATGATTTAGACGCGACACAATGGTAAGATTGGTGTGATCTGCTGGGTGTATCGAAAGGTGCCCGGTCAATTAAGGACCGAACATCTTGTGAGTTTCGTTATCCAGCATTTCGTGCTAACCACACTAGAGAGTATGGGACCTCTCTTGACCTAGTACTTTGGCGTGTATTGGTCCCTGGTCGCAGGAGGTCGCAGGAGGGACGGAGGTGGGAGCATGGTAGTTGTCCAAAAGCTTTATCCCGAGTGGGTAGTTGTCTTTCGGCTTTACCATGTAGCGCATGGGTTTCTATCCATACGAGCTGCTCGGGTTGATACACAATATTGGAAACACCTCGTAGGACTTAGTCAGGCTTGGCATACCTTCTAAGTGTGCTTTGGCTTAAAGGCATGCGAGGTGTGGAGTGCGATGGTACACCCCTGCAGGTTAAAAACTATTCGAATAGCCTCGTCCTAGGTGATGGACACGCTTGGGTAAGCTTATCGAGAGTTAGACTACAACATTTAAATTAAAACTTGCGGGGTGGTACGAACTGGGAAATTGTGCTATGTTGTGGTGACTATTGGGATAGTCACTTCTAGGTGGTTACTTGTATCTATCTTTATCTCGCAGATTATTTCAACAAGAAAATGAATTGCAAACTTGCCTTTAAAGCTGTATTACATTATTGCAAATAAAGTTGGCTTTATGCAAATGAAACATATGACCTCCACCAAATAAGCTCCGCATGTAGTCTATGAACAGTGCATAGTTCACACGTCGATCTTATGGGTACAAAGACAATCTTTGTACTCGTGTGCTTTGCTTAATGTTTTTGTTGCGGAGGAAGAAGGTGAGCCTCGTGGTCCTCACTCGTGAGTCGTGTTGCCGCTTCTGGACGACTAGACTTGGCGGTCCGTCGATGCCTTGTGGGTTGAAGGCACGCCATTGGCTTTGTTTATATGCATCTTATGGCACTTTTGCTTCACTGCCGTTCTTGTCTATTTGTGTATCTTGTGGCCCAATCGGCCTATGTCCGTAATATTGTTACTATTTGTTTATCTTCCGCTTGTAGTGTAATGTTTGGACTCTATGTTTTGAATGGAGTTGATGTCTAATTTTGTAACGAGGTGCGATATCGCTGCAGGAAGTATACATATCTCGAGGATCGGTTTATTTGATTTGTGATGCTAGGACCGGTGGTTGGTTAAGCATTACAAGCCAAATAAACTGGGGTCCTCACAGTGGGAGTGTGCGGCGGCGGTTGCGGGCGATCGTGGCGTACGTGCGGAGAAAAAGGGGGAAGCGGCGTGGAGGAGGTGGTGGAATGCGGTGCGGTCTCGTGGCGCACAACGCGGAGGCGGGGAGGTTAGATGCGGCGTTAGCGGCTTAAGCTCTGTCGCGAAATGGCGGTGGGGCTCATCCGCGGAGAAGAAGGCGAGGAGGAAGAAAGAGTATGGGCCGTTGGATTTTGATCCAACGGTCACGATCATTAGGGAGACGTGGAGAGGTACGGGCAAGATCTGGCCGTTGTTGTAAGATCCAACGCTCGAGAGAGAGATGCGTGGGTGATTGGTAGCCGTCAGATTTAAATCGGACGGTGGGAGAGAGAGGA